>CM026563.1:7344530-7673663 GCA_015143295.1 Tetracentron sinense
AAGATTTTTTTTTATCTGCATGAGTTGTGATCATTGGAGTAAGAATGAGGTAAAGAGAACTGGGAATAATATTAGATGTGAAAAATATTTTCAATGGCTTTAACAGTCTAACCTTAATGGTTAATGAATCTTAACCACGGTTAAAGGGAATTAAATGGGAACATGTTAATTAAAAAAATCTAAAAGCCAAGCTTAGATGCTTTAACCCTAAAGGTTAATGAATCTTAACCACAGTTAAAGGGAGTTAAAAGGTGACAAGTTTAATTTAAAAAAAAATTAAAGTTAGATGCTTTAACCTCAAAGGTTAGTGAATCTTAACCATTGTTAAAAGGAGTTAAAAGGGGACATGTTCATTTGAAAAAAATCTAAAAACCAAGGTTAGATGCTTTAATCCTAAAGGTGTCTATTTTTAACTCGCTTTAACTATGGTTAAGATTAATTAACCCTTAGTATTAAAGCATCTAACCTTGGTTTGTATTTTTAAAAATTAAACCTATATTTTAACTCCATTTAATTGTGCTTAGGGTTCACTAACCCTCAGGGTTAAAGAATCTAACTTATGGAAGTATGTTTAGTAAAAAAAATTTGGAGTGACATTAACATTACCCTTTTAAGGGTTTTTTTTTTTTTTGGTAAACTCAATCATACCGCAAGGCAATGACTGAAGGCAAATACAAGGAAATACTCACACCACCCAAGCACTCACACACACACACACATTTTAAGGGTTTAATACAGAGTGATATTAGCATTATCATTTGAGAATTTATAATAGGAGTGACTTTAGCAATACCCTTTTAAGGGTTTAAAACAACAAAATCATTCGATCATTTTCTCAGAGCCAGAGCAAACCCTAACAAAACAAAAGGAAGAAGGGAGAGGGAGAACGAGAGAACCTGGTTTTTGTGGTCGGCGATGGCAATGGCAACGGCTGGTGACGGCGAGCTCGCCATTTTTCGGTGACGGTATGTACCCTACACTATTCGGCTGTTCCTCCTCTTCCTAAATTCTGTTTTTTTTTTTTTTTTTTTCAATTTTCAATAACAGATTCTTAAGATTTGGTCGGTATCGGTGGATTATCGACGATATATCGTCGATATCGCCGATATGTCGTCGATAACCCACGAAATCATGCATTTTTTTCTTAACACCGTATAGGTGTGTCGGAGGGGAGCGACACCGACAAATATCGGCGATATATCGCCGATATTGTCGACATTTCGAACCTTGCTTTTATTTCTCCAAGAGTTAGGTTGCGTTTAGTTAAACTTCTATATTGACTTTTGACTCTAAAAAGTCAAAGTTGATAGAAATCATGTTTGGTTACTCGCATTACTTTTAACTTTTTAAAAAAGTTACTTTATTTCTATATAAGGCACTTGCCTTCCCAATTGTAAGCAAGTTGTATGCTTCAATTTTCAGAGATTGTAATTCTTAGTTAGGTTTGAGTTTCAATTCCAAGTTGGATCTAGCTTCTCCAGTGTAGCAAGTTTTATTTTCCAGATATGTTTTTTTATTTTAGTTTTCAAGACATGAGCTACTTTTAATATAGTTTAAATGTATCCTTATTTTGTAATACTTTGTTTCTAGAGCTAATTAGTTATATTTCAAGTTGATTTAAAGTCTTTTCACTCTTTCCGCATTTGTCTTCTTCGTCGTTATATTACCTTATCTTGGGTGTTGTTGGTATTGTCATCCTCCTCATCATCTTATTGCCCTCCAGTGGATTAGATATCCACTTCCAAACAAATATATATATATATATATATATATAATGATCAACATCAATGCCTTGTCCCAAATAATTGGGCCGCCATTTTTGTTCAATTAAAGTCATCACTTCAATTAAGTTGTGTGTTATCAAATATTTCTTCACTAATTCACATCATTCTTCGCCTTCTCTTTCCCATTTTGAAGCATTCAACTTACATCGATTCATTTCTTACTGGAGTCGTTGGTGTCTTCATTACATGTGTCCAAATCATCTCAATCGACTCTCCCTCATTTTATCACCTATTATAGTCACTCCTAAATCCTCCCTTATGCGCTCATTTTTAATCTTATATTTCATTGTCTTTCCATTAATCCATCAGAACATCCTCATAAGATATTCGCCATCTTGTGTTTTACATCAATGTCGATTGTCGCACAAGATGCCTTACAACATATGCTCTAATCTTGATAAGTTTAGGTCGCCCAACTTAGTTAAACCAAGTCTAAATCATTAAATAGTGCAAAGTGTACCTGACTGTAGTAATTTTGGATAAGATATGAGCTTAATTTCACGATATAACCATCACTAAAATATCTGCCAAGATTCTTAACCCTTCCAAGTTCCAACCCCTTGCCATTATACACATTACCTATAGTACATCTGCAATAGATATTTTCCCTGAGTTCCTGAAGAGGTATTAGCCTCTCAAGACATGAGTCTAAGAAATTTTATTCTTGAGATAATGTGTAAAGCCGTAAACTTAATTGTTGATAAGCTAAGCCACCCATGCCAGATCACCATATGCTAATAGATAAACTATAATGTGGTGTATGTTGTACAAGTGAACTAGAGGGAATTAAAAACTAAACCAATTGATCCAAAATAAATCATGACAAGTCAAATAATGAAGACAAAATGGTACAAGTCAGATTTGTTTTTTTTGGGTAAGGGAGAGTGTCCCAAACCCTTCGAGGCAAGGACAAGTCCCTTCGGGTGTCCGCACTGGCTCACTTAGAATTTTCCCTACGAACATCAGGGTAAGTCGAGGAGTGGGAGTTGAACACACAACCATAGGGAGCAAACTAGGGATGCTAGCATTATCCTTCTCTTTATTTATTGTAACTCTTGGCTTTTCATTAGAAAAATCCAAATACAAACCTAGTTTCTCCAAACATAGCTGATAGACCGATCAAAAAAAACCAGAGCTGATAGAATGGGGAAAAAAAAAAAGCAAAGGAAAACAATGAATCAACTAGTAAATACACATCTTTAACATATTATAGTGATAAACAAAGGCTCAGATGAATGATATGATGTGCTTACTTCTCATCACACACTACATCTCTTCTCGGAGCCGATGTTTCCTGCTCCTCTTTTCAGACCGCTTTGTGCACCTGCCGACCCGCGAATCGTTTGATCCGCTAACATCAGAATCAGAGGGTGACGCTGCTCTCCTGCTCTTCCTTTTATGTCGTTTATCAGATTCTTTAGACCCATCTGAATCATCAGAATGTCTATGACTTCTTCTCCTCCTCTTCTCTTTCCTACTCTTTCTATGACGGCAATCACAATCATCATCCTTTTCCGAGGACTCATGCCTCTTCTTCCTCTTCTCCTGATTTCTCTTCCTACCAGATTCATCCCCATCATCTGAATCGCCACCAGCTCTCTTCCTGCTTTTCCTTTTCTTTGATCTACCCCTTTTGCCCCCCTCTCCAGAATCCGACTCATCCTCATCCGAGACATCCATCATCTTTCTTGATGACCTTCCCTTACTAGCAGCCTTCTTCCCATAGCGTGCAGCAATAATCTTCTCAATTTCTGGATCTACATCAGAATCTGAAGTCTCACTATCCTCCTCCTCCGAGCTCTCCTCGGAGCTTTGGACACCAGTATTATTTTTCATCTTTCCTACATTTCCTTTCAACTTATCCAATCCCAATGCAATGATATCCCGAAGGGCATCTGGGTCTTTGTCTGTGTTATCTTCCTTCATACTGAGAAAGTTTCGGCATTGGAAAGTGAGGTGACCGACACGACCACACTTCTTGCAAGCCCCCCGAGCCTCATCGGCATTAGAACCAGTTATACGGGCAAGGGCAAGAAGGCCTTGGAAGCTGGCATAGGCGTTTTCAGGATCAGGTTCGGAATTTGAATCCTTTGGTTCGGAGGTGTTCTTGGAGTCGTCCTTATTGGGGGCATACGGATCATATCCAATTGCACTCTGCCATATGCCGTGGGTTTGGAGGGCTGCACTACTATGCACTCGATTGTTCGCGGGCATGCGAACTCTACCCGCTGTAGCAGGCATTTTGAAATTTGTAGGGGAGACGCTAGAGAAAGAAATGAAGACAAAAAGGTTAGGGTTTGGAGAATCTGAACAAGAGAAAGATAAATATAATCCACCATAAATGAATTTTTAGGGTTTCTGCAAAACTATTACAATAAATATGGAGATAGATAGATAGGGCTTTCAATTAAAAGCCACAATATCGGATTGGATCAATAGCAATGCATTTGATTACAATTCAATTACAAATCCACCATTCGTTTACAGAAAAAACGAGAGTGGATTCAAACAAAAAATCCTCAAGAACATGGATTGATAAATATAGAAAATGAGCCTAATTGAGAGATGCTTACCTGTTCTGTGTTTCTCAGGAACCCTAATCTAGGCCAGATAAGAAAGAACTTAAGATCATGAATCAACGTCGGATCGAGTTACAGAGAAGAGACAGGAGCTATCCTCCTCCCGAAACCAGTTACGGTCTACGAGAGATGGGGAACAGCGAAATTTCTTTCGCGATGGGATATATGATTGGGATCCCGTGCATTAGTGTTGGTCCTGCAGCCTTGTACGTAGGGCCCGCCGTGACAACGGGCGGGTTCGGGCCAGGCCCGATTAATAAACAGGTTAGGCCGGACCCAATTAATAAATAGGCCGGCTAGTCCACTTATTAATCGAGCCGCAATTTTGTACCTATAAACTAAACGGCTCTAGTCGGGACTCGGGAGCTCGAGAAGAAGCCTACGGAAAAGGGCCATGGGCTTTAGACACCAAGCTCATGCCCAACCCAATGACGTGGCCCATTGACACCCCTCTGGCTGATTATATAATATATTATAATTTTCCAAAATTAAAACAATCTTACAAATATATACTTTTTATAAATTTTAAGACATTAAATTATTTTTTTTATATAAATAAATATAAAATATTAATTTCTTATTTTTAAAAAAAAATTGGCATTTTTATTTCTTTAAAAAAAAAATTTTAAGTAATTGAATAAACTATATTTCACTATCCGTTAGATATTTATTTGAATTCGAATAATCGAATATTTAAATGAATAAAAATTCAGATATTCCTCTATCCGCTCCAAATTCGCCAAGTTACGGCAAGAGTTCCCATAACTAAAACAACATAGAGCAATAATCCTCTCCTCAAGTGAGAGTAGACTATTGCTACTCACACTTCTTTAGTTTTTAGTTGTTCTTGGATTATGATTAACAAGTTTTAACCATGTGGTTAATTTTTATTTATTTTTTGATAGACTAAGATTAGATACTTTAGCACTAAGGGTAGAAGAATCCTAGCTACAGTTAAAGGGATTTAAAAGGGGACATGTAGCAAGAAAACGGGGATGAAACGCCTTCCTTCGCTTTACCAGTAAGAGGTAATAATTTTTTTTTTTAAAAGGTTTTGGAACCAACACGTTTAATGTAAATAATAATAATAATTTTTTTTTAAAAAAACAGGGTTTTTAAATTGTAAGGAGCATTTGTAAGAAAATAAAACAGTGTAGCAGAATTTCTTAAGGACAAAAAGATAAAGGTAAGAAGATAAGAATTATGTATTAAGCATACTAGTGGGCTCCATGTGCGATGCACACATGAGAGAGAGAGAGGGGATGAAGAGAGAGTCTGAGAAGAGGGATCCGAGGGGCATATTATATATATATATATATAAACTTGAGAGACATTTTGGATTAAAAAAACTTAGAGAGACACATTGAGTATAGAAATATGACATAGGGATATTTTGAAAACCAAAAAGCATTACATGAGTGCATTTTAGGTATAGAAAAAACTGAAGGCATTTTAGTTGTATATAAACTTAAGGGACATTTTAGAAATAAAGAAAATGAAATATGGGTAAACTTTAGGAGCATTTTGGGTAAAAAAATTTGTGTGAGGCATCTTGGGTACTGAGGGATATTTTGGAAACTAATTCGGGACATTTTGATTGTAGACAAAAACTTGAGGGCATTGTTGGAATAGAAATCTAACTTAAGAGTATTTTAAGAATACTTAAAAAAAAATTGTTCTGGCCAAGAAAATAAATAAAAATTTAATAATAAAAGGACATGATCCAACAAAACCGGTTGAACAGAGAACCGGCCACCCGACCGGTTCGACGGCTGGTATAGTTATGAAAACATTGTTTTATGTGTTAATAAGAGGCAGTTTTAGAATTAAATTAGATTTCCATCAACTTTTAAGCCCACTTTATTTTTTGGTGAAAAAGTCTCATATATTATTAAAAATTAAAATTAATAAAAGATAATTTAGAATTAAGATAAATTCAATCAACTTTTTTTAAGTATCACTCTCTTTATTATTAGCAAAGGGGTAGTTTTGGAATTAAGGTAAAAATTAATTAACCTTTTAAATGACATTATTTTTATATATGAGTAAAGGGCAATTTGGAAATAAATAAAATTCATTCAACGTCTTGAACTTTATATATTAGCAAAGGGGTAGTTTTAAAATTAAGGTAAAATTCAATTAACCTTTTAAATACCATTGTCTTTATATATGAGTAAATGGTAGTTTTGAAATTAAGTAAAATTCAATCAACGTCTTGAACTCATATGTGCAAAGAGCAATTTTGGAATTAAGAAAAATTCAATCAACGTTTTGAAAATTAAGTAAAATTCAATCCACGTCTTGAACTCATATGTGTAAAGATCAATTTTGGAATTAAGTATAATTCATTAACATTTTGAACTTATATGAAGAAATTGCAAATTTGGAATTAACAAAAATTTATGTAACATTTTAATTCCATATGAGTAAGGGAGAGAGAGATTGGGAAGGACCCTACTGAGTGGCATTTTGGAAAAAAAATTAAAGAATATTTTGGGTATAGAAACTTGAGGGACATTTTGGGTAAAAAAATTGTGAGGGACACCTTGAGTATAAGAACATGATGTAGGGACATTTTGAGAATTAAAAAATTTTAAAAGCATTTTGGGTATAGAAAAAATTGAGGGCATTTTGGATATATAAACTTGAGAGACATTTTAGAAATAAATAAAATGAAATATGGACAAACTTGTGAAAGATATTTAGGGTATAGAAATTTGGCTTAGGAGTATTTTGAAAACTAAAAAATATTTGGGGTATTATAATTATAGGAAAAAATTTAAGGACATTTTGGTTATTGAAACCTGATTTAAGGGCATTTTGAGAATAAAAACTTTAGAGACGTTATGGCTAAGAAAATAAAAAAATGTAGCCTTTGATGATGGTTTTAGGAAGCAGAGGATGGATTCCACGGCATTTAGGGAGTTAGCTAAATCTATTCAGAAATTTCTGAAATTAGGAGAGGTTTACGAGAGAATCGAGAGTTCGAAGCAGCAGCAGATGTTGGAGCTAGAGAGGGAGAGGATCGAGTGTACAAAGGATCTTGAATTCTTGAGGATGCATATGTTTATGGAAGCTCAGCTTGAGATTGAAAAGATGAAGCGCCCGAAGTAAGCTTCCGCAACAGGTGAACTTTATAATCATTTTCTTTTCCTATTAATAAATTTGATTTCTCAGTACTGTTCATGGAATGATTGATTAATTTGATCATTGTGTTTTTAGACTGTTTCTGTTTTTCCCTATTCACATGGAGAACTGTCCCGAAATTAGATGTTAGAAATGCATAAATGGGTTTGAAGGCCAAGAAAAATGATGTTGTTCTTTAGGGGAAATGGAAAGAGAAACTAATTTGGAAAAGTTACATATGGGAATTTTGTTGTTTCAGTGTTCTTCAATGTGAAGGGAGATATCAGTGATCTAATAAAGGCAGAGAATTAGCTAGTATGGTATAGGTGTCTAAATATGTATCAGTAGCATCCGGCCTATAAAAAAATGCTTGAATGGTGTTGAACCACTGATCATGGCAAGCTTTCTGCACAATGTGCTTCTTATTCACTGTGTGGTGCCTGATAATTGTCTTGGCAAGCTCTTTGTTTGTGGTTTCCTACTCAAGTTATGGCACGTCCAATATGTTCCATTTTGTATGCCCTTTTCTTGAATTATTATAATTCATTGTTATTGATAAAAAAAATGTCCAATATGTGTTGTATCAATGAAGATACAATGATCATCGTCTATGATTTGTGATAAGAGTCTTTGTCTTTAAAAGGCATGTAAGGCTTATGTCTTGAGATGAAGATCAAATAAAATGCCTTGAAGCTCAACCTTTAAGGCTCAAATCCCTTGAGTCTCACGCGTCAAAGTGCGAGATTTGCATGAGTAGCACACATTAGGTTTGGAGGCTCACCTTATGTCTGAGGCATGTGTCTCATTCATTAATGAAAAATGGGATTCTAATGATAAAATTGGGACTTAAAAATTAGTTTTTATTATTTGTTTGTTTAAAATATAAATGAACACTTCATTTGTTATGTTTAGCTTAATTAGGGATTTTGAAAGACTGTTGAATCTCCAATTCTCATTTAGAATATCCCTAGTAGACATTGAAGAATTTAAGTCATTGGTCTATATATAGTGTACTTTTTCGTGTCTTCTTTGCGATTGAGGGAGTGTGAGGCTTATGCCTTACGCATTTGGTGGCCCTAGTGCTACGGCTCACACTTTCACCTTATAAATTCAGGTTTGTGAAAGTGTGAGCACACATTAGCTTCTGCATGCTTGACTGGTGTTGAACCATTGGATTTGGTTGACATGTGCAACAGAAATTTGGATTTGTGAGACTAACTGCATGAATCTCTTAGGAATGGTTGCAGACTACTTGCAGTTGTCACTTAAAAATCACTGATTCCTTCCTCCTAGTCAAAATGACTTATTATTTTTTATTATTGTTGCCGGTTCTACTTCTACATATTGCCATTATAGTTACTATGGTGTGTTCCTGCATAGTTTTCTTGAAGAGAATCTAATAAGTCATCATGTTTTAGCCTTTGTTATTTTAAGATGTAGCTTGTGGAACTTCTCGTGGATAAGATTGTGGCATCTGAATGTGTGAGAATCGGCTGGAAGGTTATAGCTCAGTGAATTTTTCATCATTCTGCACATATCCACTAGTTCAGCTATGAGATAGTAGAAGCTGCAGAATAAGTGGGTCTGTTCTTATTGGTTTTTCTTCCAAGACTTAGGGAATGCTAGGGGAAGTAAGTAGGTTGTGTTAAACAATCCAATGAAATAAAGAGAAACACAAAAAATAAGAAAAGAGGAGGCTAGGGTTTCATTGATGCTATCTAATACAATCAAAATACTAAAAAAGTATTTAACCTAAATACAAAGAGACTATATATAGGCTAAAGAAAGGAAGCTGAAAAGGCAGGTAAATAAAATGACTATTCTACCCTTAATAAACAACCCTATATTTCTTAACATCCCCCCTCAAACTCACGATGCGGCAGCTACAAGCATCGAGAGTTTGCCAACTAAAAAATGAAAACGGGAAATAGAATGCGACTTGGTAAAGAAATCTGCAATCTGCAAAGAAGAAGGAACAAAAGGCAAAGTAATGGTGTCATGCTTGAGATGATGACGAGTAAGGTGACAATCGATCTCAATGTGCTTGGTTCGTTCATGAAAAACCGAGTTGTGAGCAATCTGAATAGAACTCTGGTTGTCACAATACATAAGAGTGGGATGAGAAAGAGAAACCCCCATATCTGCAAGTAACCAACATAACCAAACAATCTCGTTGGTAGTAGATGCCATAGCACGATATTCTGCTTCGGTTGAAGATTGAGAAACAATAGATTGTTTCTTGCTCTTCCAAGAAATAAGAGAATCACCCAAAAAGATACAGAAACCAGTAACAGACTTGCGATCTGTAGGATCACTGCCATGATCAGCATCAGAGTATGCACGCAGCTCCAAGGAAGAGGTGGATGGAAGTAAGAGACTCTGAAAGACTGTACCCCGAAGATATCGCAAAATACGAAGAACAGCTGCCCAATGAACTGTAGTAGGAGAAGCAACAAACTGACTAACAACATGAACAGCATATGCAATATCTGGACGAGTTATAGTGAGATATACCAAGCTCCCAACAATAGTACGGTATAAAGTAGGATCTGACAAAGATATACCATCAGACGAAGAATACTTTGCGTTAACCTCAATGGGAGTATCAACAGTCTTATTATCAGTAAGTCTAGCCCGCTCAAGAATATCTGCAACATATTTCGACTGAGAAAGAAGATAACCTCTGGGTGAGTATGCTACCTCAATACCCAAGAAATATCGTAGGGAACCCAAATCCTTCATTTCAAACTGTCTAGCTAACTCTGTCTTCAAAACTGAAATGCCATCAATATCATCACCAGTAATAATCATGTCATCAACATATAAAGAAAGAATGATACGACCTGCATCAGTACACTTAACAAAGAGAGCAGAATCATGACTACTAGGAGCAAATCCAAGGGAAGAGATCACAACAGAAAATTTCTCAAACCAAGCACGAGGTGCTTGTTTAAGACCATATAACGCTTTCTTGAGCTTGCAAACATACCCAGAATCATGAGAAACACCAGCAGGGGGCACCATATAAACTTCTTCTTGAAGATCTCCATTCAAGAAGGCATTTTTAACATCAAGTTGAGAGATATGCCACTGACGAACCGAAGCTACTGCAATAAGAGTACGAATAGTAGTCATTTTCGCAACAGGAGCAAATGTCTCCTCATAATCCATACCATACTGTTGAGAGTACCCTTTTGCAACTAATCTAGCTTTGTATCGCTCAATAGATCCATCAGAATTAGTCTTGATCTTATACACCCAACGACAACCAACAACACTCTTACCAGGAGGTAGAGGAACCAAATCCCAAGTACCTGTCTTATGCAAAGCAGAAAGTTCCTCATCCATAGCTTGCTGCCAAAGAGGATCAAGAATTGCCTCTTTATAGGAAGAGGGCTCAGAGAGACAATGAATAGAAGCTAAAAAGGAAGTAAAAGATGAAGAATAACAAGAATAAGCAAAATCTGGTAACTTTGTGGACTTACGAATGCGTATGGATTGACGTAGAGGTGGATCCACAATCTCAGACGGAGCTTGATGGACCATAGGAGAAGAGGGAGCTTCAGGTGTGCCGGAGAGCAAAGTGTCAGTACCTGCAGAATGATCAGTACGAATCCGTCGAGTATAATGTAAAGGTAACGGGGGAAGAACATGAGAAGGGGTATTTGAAGTACTAGGAACCTGAGATGACAAACTATCAGAATCCTCAGAAAAAGGATCTATACGAAGAAGATCAGATCTAGTCAAAGCATGAGTGGTGGATGGAATAGAGAAGAAAGGTATATGTTCGAGAAAAACAACATGACGAGACACATAAAGTTTCTGAGTAATTGGATCAAAACAACGATACCCCTTTTTACCTTCACCATAACCAAGAAAGACACAAATAACAGATCGAGAGGACAACTTGCTGCGTTCTACATGAGGACGAAGAACGAAACAAGTACAACCAAAAACTCTAAAGAAAGAATAATCAGGAGCATACCCATACAACTTTTCGAAAGGAGACAGACCTGAAATATGAGAAGATGGAATTGTATTAATCAAACTTACAGCAGTAAGAACAGCTTCACCCCAAAACACACTAGGAACTGAGGCAGATAACAAAAGAGAACGAGCTGTTTCAACAATATGCCTATGTTTTCTTTCAGCAACACCATTTTGTTCAGGAGTATCTGTACACGAAGTTTGGTGAATAGTTCCATCTAAGGCAAGCAACTCACAAAATTTATGAGAAGTGTATTCCCCACCCAAATCACACCTAAAACATTTTATAACAGCAGAATGTTGAGTTTTGACAAGAGCTCGAAAGGCTGTATATATCTCAAAGAATTCAGAACGATGTTTCATTAAATAAACCCAACAATAACGAGTATGATCATCAATAAAAGAAACATAATATCGAGACCCTCCTTTTGTGGCAACAGGAGAAGGTCCCCATACATCAGAATGAATCAAATCAAATGGAGAAGAAGAAACAGAAATACTTCGATTAAAAGGTAAAGCTGAAAATTTTGCCAGTTTACATCCACTACAATCAGAAATATCATGATTTTGCAAATTTCCTAAAACCCCTGTAGATGCCAAAAATCTCAAACGAGAAGACGAAACATGACCAAGACGAGAATGCCATAAATAAAAACTAGAAGAAGAAGAACTCAAGTGAAAAGAAGACAAATCAACACTAGTAGCAGCAGCAACTGGCACTTTTAACTCATCCAAAATATATAGTCCCCCCTTCCTACGGCCTGTCCCAATCAGCTTCTGAGACTGCAGATCCTGCACATAACAAGAAGAAGATGAAAAGGTGACTAAATTACCAGAATCACATAATTGACCAACAGAAGCAAGATTTAATGTGAGTTTCGGAATATGATAAACATTAGGGAGAGACAAGTGAGGCGTGACAACAGAGCCAACACCTGCTAAAGGCATAGGAGTGCCATCAGCAGTCATGACAGGAATAGAAGACGAAGGAGATACAGAAGCAAAAGACGAAGAATCTGGAGACATATGATGTGAAGCTCCAGAATCCAAGACCCATATAGAAGATGACATACCTGAAGAACTGTGAGGCAACTGACCTACGTAAGAAGAAGCAGACATAGCTTGTGGCTGTGAGTAGAGAAACTTCTGAAATTGCTCAGCCAGAGTACTAGGATCGGTGAAAGGACCTGATGAAACTACTGCTGCAGTATTAGACTGTGGTGGTTCGTAACCCTGAAGTGGTCTATAAGCATTAGATTGTGACTGGTTGCCAGGCTTCCAAGCTTGAGATTGCTGCTGTGATTGATTCTGTTGTCTCAACTTAGGACATTGAGCCTTCCAATGGCCTTTCTGCTTACAGAAACTGCACTCGTCAAAGACAACTCTTGTATAAGGCTTATTCTGATTATTAGAGGGTGGCTTAGAAGGTACTACTAACACAGAAGGATTAGAAGTAGAAAGAATTCCCTTTTCAGAATGAGACTTAAGACGTATTGCTTCAGCCAATAACTCACTGACAACTGAGTCAACAGAAGGAAGTGGAGAACGATGCAAAATTGAACCTCTAAGTCCTTCAAAATCACTGCGAAGTGCCGTTAAAAATTGTACCAACCGTTGCTGCTCTCTACGATCAATATAGGCACCACATGCCTTTAATTCTGTCGATTCTGTAAGAGCCAATTGATCCCAAAGATCTGTCATAGCAGAATAAAACTCCTGAATACTCATCTTCTTCTGCTGAAGAGCTCGTATGTCATTCTCTAATTGATATTGCTTTGCAAAATTTGATTGAGTGAATAACCTCTGTAGATGATCCCAAACCTCCTTTGCTGTCTCATACTTCGCCAACTGTGTACCTATGGAATGTTCAACAGAATTGTTAATCCAAGTAATAATTTTCGCATTGTTTGCTTCCCAGGCATCTATCAAAGTTTCATAACCCTCATCAGTATTCTTGGGTTTCACAGAAGTTCCACTAACATATCCCCACATCTTTTTACCCTTAAGAAAATTTTTCATCACATAACTCCAATACGAATAATTCTTTCCATCCAATCTCACACTCACAGACTGAAGCGAATCGTCTCTTTCACCCGCTATAATAGAGAAACAAAGAAAACCAGAACGCAAAAGAAAGAAAAACGAAATACCAGATTGCGAAACGAAATACCAGATTACGATGCGAGATACCAGATTGCAGAAACTGTACGAACACCCTCTCGAAAGCTGTGTTTGAGATTAAACTTCCTCCCATGAAATTTAGCTTTGATACCATGTTAAACAATCCAATGAAATAAAGAGAAACACAAAAAATAAGAAAAGAGGAGGCTAGGGTTTCATTGATGCTATCTAATACAATCAAAATACTAAAAAAGTATTTAACCTAAATACAAAGAGACTATATATAGGCTAAAGAAAGGAAGCTGAAAAGGCAGGTAAATAAAATGACTATTCTACCCTTAATAAACAACCCTATATTTCTTAACAGGTTGATGAATACATCTTCAACAACTTTTATTAGTCCATGGCTTTAGATCCAAAATAATTACTTTTTGCAGTAATTTTTTGTTGCATCCTTGGTGTGAGTCCAAATTTTATGGTGCAATTCCATCAATCAAGCCTTTTCTAGGGTGTTACTCCTTAGAAAAGCACAGAGGTGCAACTCCTTTGATTTTCTCCATTTCCTTCTTTATGTTATTGCTGAATCTCTAATAAATCCAGGTTAGTCCTTGTTAATCAATTTTGTTCAATACCTGAGACTAAAGAAGTTTCATTACTCCATTACAGTCTGAAATTTTCTGCAAGCTTACTTAACCCTATAATTCCAACTTCCTTTCTTTTGAAACCCCAGCTTTCCCTTTAACCCTAACCCTAACTCTAAGCCAAACCCTATTCCCACAACCCTAATTGTACATGTTCACCAAGACCTTGAAGTTTCCAGCTATATATTGTATCATGTTTATAATCATTCCAAAAGCATGAAACCTGAACCCTTACCCCTAGTTTTGAGTTTCAACGTACCCCAAAACTATGGAACCCTCACCTTCTTGTCCTTGAAAGTTGAAACACACCAAACTTTTGTTACAAATTCTGGTTTAGTTTGGAAGGGGATATTTTGTAATCCCTAGGCAGTCCTACATCATTTTTGTTGCCTCTCTTTTGCATAATTGTTACTTTGGCACTGAACTTACCTCTTATAAGAGCTAATTTTTTTTTATTCTTTTGGTCAGTAAATCATGATTGCATTAATAGAAATATAGGCAAGGAACAAAGCATGTTCGCGGATAGGTGAACAAGAGAGAAACTACTACAAGAGGGAAAGCAGACAGATATAATCAAAACTGCACATGCTCAAAGAAAGGAATTAAATGGAGCTCATCAAAATCCTCCCTAATCGATGCCCGGACGACAATAAAATGGAAATGTTCAAGCAAGTCACCTCAACGGGAGCACTTATTGTAATTAACTTGTGACGGGAAAGTGCCAACTTTATTCAAAATCTAGTTGTTATTAGTTTCATGAATCTCTATGAGATTGCATACAAATTGTTTATAGATTGGACATATGGAAATTGTATACCCCAAACAATGGTTGGGGACTAGTTATTGATGATTTGGTGATAGGTAAGCCAAGGACCGAATGAAGAAGTTTGGAGCATATGGTTAAACATGGAATTAAGATTGAGCGAACTAAGTAAGATATTATTTAGGAAGCTTGGACTTTGGAGCATATGGTTAAGGTGGCATTGATCTTATAATTAAGACTCAGTGAACTAAAATGGACAAATTGATTGGTTTTGGGTGTAATTTGTGTATAGATGAATAGGCTTGGATATCTGGATGCTTGTACATGTTTGATATGTGTCCAATACTGGTACTGGAAATTGCATGAAAGTGTTTCATACTCTAATCATCATTACTCTTTGAAGTTCTAGTAGTTTCTTATTTGTTTTGTAGTAGAAAATGGTATGTCCCAATGACAAAAATAGTTCTTAGCTAATTATCAAAAGATAGTAAAACCAAACAAAGTTCTAACTTCTAAACCTAATTGTTTTAAACTAGAGATTGGTGTAGCTACATTTTTGGCATAGTACGTAGCTTAATCTAACTAATAGCATGGTACAAATATGTTGGTTGATACTTGTATTCCTGTCTGCATACACGATTTTTGTGGAGATGTTGAATTCTTCCTGTGTTTCTGTATCTGCATGGAAGGTCAAGAAATGAAATCGCGTTTGTATAAAATGGTCATATAAGGGTCCGTTCTTTTGCTGAGGGCTGGGTTTTGCTAGTTTGTTCTTTTGAATTGAGTGCAAGATCTAGATATAATGCAAATTCCTACTATGATGAGACCTCAAGGTATGAGACTTAAATTCCCTCATTTTGTGGCTTTTGAAGTCTTGTTGAAATTGTGGTCCTAAAAATTGAACAAAAAAGACTTGCAAAACCAATCACTTAAACCTTAAGACTAGTGTCAGCAAAAGAATGGATCCTAAGTGCCAAAATGTTTGTAGCAGGTTTGATAAGAAGAGCATAAAACTATAATATGATGCTTAGTGACCCCATTAGTGACCCCATAATTGCACTTGTAACCTATGGCATATTTATGTAAAATATTTATAGTTTTCCTTGATTACTGTCCAATCCATTTGTTCATTTATCTTTCTTTTTTATCGGTTTCTTTTGTTGGTTTATCTCTTCCTTTGTTCCTCATTTCACTCAATTTAGTCTATGCATCATTCTGTTGAGTTCATTCCGTTGATGCATTGTATGAGGATATCTATATTGTTTGAGTTATGGATGCTGGGTTGTTGTTGTAATTGCTGCCATTTTTACCTCGTTTTAGTTTTTAAGTACGTAAGAGAGACGTCCACCTTGGTCAGACATCATGTTTAGCATCTGTTCTCCGAGATATTGGTAATGGGTGCTCGATTCTCATGTTTACTTCTTGTTTGGTTTGAATTGAAGTTTGTTATCAAATAATCTCAAATTGCAAGTTGAGATCATAGTTATAATGCCCAATGAGGCTCATGTTGCTGCTAACCTTATCCCTGCTTTCCAATAGTCTGAGAAGCATTTTCCCAACTTCACATGCCTTCAATAGGGAAGAAGTTATAGATGAAAATGGCATGAACACTCTCCAAATCTCAGAAAAGGTGGACAATTCAGAGAGATCTTTTGAAAGCTGTCTTGATATCGCAAGTCTAAATATGGTACACATTGCCTGTGTGATTATCCACGATTTCGAGGTTTGAACAATCTAACATGACATACATGTATTGTATCCATGGTTGCCAGGGTAGTTGTACATGCTCGAATGTCTCCTTACAGTGGTCTCTTTGTACCTTTTGCTATCTCGAGTGTAATTTGGTTGGTGTAGTATTTTTTTCATGCTTACATTTTGTAAGTTTCAACTCTGAACCACAGATATGTGATAGTTGTTCCTAACAAAAGGGAGGTGTGGCCGTGTGGGTGAACTTTGTCCCCTCTAAAATGTTGTTTATACATTCTTGCATGACCAGAAGATGACATAATGATTTGTGTTTTACCCTTTTTTTGGTTCAAGATATGTAGTTAGGCTGCAACCCTACCCTAGTTATAATGGTTAGTATCTGTTCTAGTTTTTTCAACCATCACACCCTCTGGGGACATGATCCTGTTTAATATTAAAGGTGTGGCATACTACACAGAACCAATGGGGCAACCTTTGCATCTCTCATGCAAGAGTAATCTGAAACTTCAGAAATGCTAGCCCCAGTTGCAGTTTTCCAGCTGCAAGGTGGTGGAAATAAGTGTCAACCAATTAACTCCCTATTATTGGTTAGCAACATCACGTGTTGCAACCACTTAAGACGTCTTTGAGAAAAAATTGACTTAGTGTGCCTGGGCTAGCACTCCTCTCTGAACTTTGTCGATGAGGAGGCGAACAGTAAATGGTGTTGATAACTTGAGACTCAAGATCACCTCCTGTGCTTACTGGCTGGGAGAGCCTGAGCTGCCACCTACTTTGTTGGATTATTTTGGGTTTTCCGGCAAAACGAAGTAAAAAGAAACTTAGACTTGCGCAAGTGCAAAAGGGTACGTGTTGGATCCCTCTTGGTGGGCTCCCCGCCGGTTAACACTGGAGGTGATCCCGAGTCTATATTTTAGGGAGCAAGGATCATTAACAGAACAAGCTGTTGCCTTCCAAAAAAAAAAAAACAGATCAAGCTGTTGCCCAAAACCTCATCACCAGGGGTGGAGCCAGGATTTTCTAGTAGTGGGGGCACTTATTGTGGATTGGAAATAGTAGTAATTATTGATAAATTTTTTGGAGAAAGATTAGGCGGGGACGAAATGTTATAGGTGTAGGGGGATGGGGGTTTGGGGGCATAGTTCCCGAATTTTTTTTTATTTTTCTTACAACTAAGTTTGTGGGCCGTTTCGTCCATACATTTTGTACATATCTTATGAGTATTGTTTCTCCTTGTTTATGGGGTACCTGTCCTCTTTGCCTTGCAGTTATGCCATATTAGATAATATAGAATATGATTATACTCAATTAAATACTTAAACATCTTATTATAATAAATATGAGGTCGGTTTTGCACTTACATAGTCCCCTTTAACTCAAGTTATGAACTTTTAACCCTTACGGTTAATTTTTATCTTCTTCTAAAAACAGAGGTTAGATTGCTGAACCTGGTTAGTGAATCTTATAATAGCTAATGAGAGTTAAAAGGGACACATGTTGACGTATGGGTCGAGTTCAATTGTTATTGAATATGTTCCCAACAATTTTTATTTTTTTTTCAAGTTTAGGGGGTACATTCCCCATTCCCATGCTATAGAATTAGTCTACGGATACTCCTAAAGTGTACTCTTAAATATACTCTCAAATCTTAACCTTATAACTCAATTGGTAAAATGTTAGGATTAGAGTTGATGTGGCACTAGAAAAGATAAAATAAGTCGAGCCAAATCCTGATCGTTAGTGGCGAGTTATAAACTGTTAGGATGAGGGAGTATATTTGGGAGTACCCATAGACTGATTTCATGCTATACCCTAAAGAAAATAATTTAAAATTTTTATTTTTTTAAAAGTTGAGTGGAGGCACGTGCCCCCAACTGGCTCTGCCCCTGCCTATCACTCACTTGCCATAAATCAACCTGGGATCTTCTTCAGTAGTTGCTGGATAGCAATAATCTGGAAGTGCCGCATATCTTTGTGCACTAATTAAAGTATCGTGGATGCAAATCAAAGTTTTAATTGACGTGTACAAGAATACGTTGCACTTCGTCATTGAGATGCATAATGTGCTGACATGGCACGTGTAGCATGGACTGCTGGCAATCCCTTATATTAAGCTGATTGTTCACATTCTTTTTCTAAAAAAAACATGCTAATACTAAAAGATGTGTCAATGGGTTTTGGATTAATTAACATAGCTGGACACAATTGTTCAGTTTCAGGTGTGAATTTCTAGGATCCATAACAGCCCATGAACCCAAACGCATGTGGTTGGGGTAGGATCCCACTCCAGTAACCGGCTAGTGATCAGCATCGCCCAGATAGACACCCCTATGTGGTGTATGAGCTACTAATCTAATCTCCCTGTAATTCATGCTAAAAGAAGCTTACTCCCTTTAGTCACAACTACCACTAGATTGATTGATTTGAAAATTCAAAAGCTTTGTTTATTGTGAGATCTATATGAGTAGCGGTTGATACAGAAGATATAACAAATCTGATCTCACATTATGTCTCTAATCTGAATCTCCATTTCAAGTTTGCCAATAACCTCCATGAACCATCAACTGGATCATGCTCAATGGCTTTCTCATTACATAACAGTTTACTCCCCGTCGTCTGTAATATATGGGTTTGGGGTTCTGTGAACACAATTTTGGCCCAGCTTTCTGCACTGTCCTAAATGCGATAAGATGAATCACGAAAAAAGTTAGAATGTGAAGTTGGTTCATCCTCCATAGAAACTTAAAGCTACCTCATGAGCAAGAACGATAAGATAAAATTCTCTATCCTGTAACACAGATCTTGACGATCATAACTTTTTGAAGCAAAGGTTGAAGATACTAAAACAATAATCAATGTTTGGTTGCCGATAAAATAGGCTGTGGAAAAAAATAAAGTGAAAGAAAATAAAGTTTTCTAGTATTTGTATAAATTTCTTTCAAAGTGAGGACTCCATTTT
This sequence comes from Tetracentron sinense, assembly GCA_015143295.1. Lineage (NCBI taxonomy): Eukaryota > Viridiplantae > Streptophyta > Magnoliopsida > Trochodendrales > Trochodendraceae > Tetracentron > Tetracentron sinense. The sequence goes on from CM026563.1 coordinate 7,364,198, forward strand.
CTTCTAAGATGCTTATAAGCACTCCAACGCACTCCTTATATGCCCTCCCTATTGTAGAGTTGGAGATTTGGCTCCTTATTAGTAGGGAGCCAAATTCCTTCCTTACTATTATTATATATATATATTTATTTATTTTTAAGTCTTGTCAAATCATTTGAATATAAAGTGGGGTTCAGAAATAAAAAAAAAGTGAATATTTAAATAGAAATAGAGAAGAAGCAAAGAATGGGGTTGGACTTTGGAGTTGCAAGGAGAAAAAGTGACTCCCTATTTTAAGAAAACTCTCTCCTGTAGAGTAAAAGTAGAGAAATTTAAGAAATTGAGTTGGAGATACTTTAAAAGGAACAAGGGGACACAACATATGACTACAGGATTGCAATTGAACTAAAGAGAGTTCCATTGCATATGTGTCGTGATTTGATTGGAGGGAAAAAATTTTGAATTTTAACTTTTCACTTTTCTTTTCTTTTCTTTTCTTTTTACCCTCCAATCAAATCATGACACATATCTTATCAAACTCTCCTTAGTTCAATTGCAATTGACTATGATCTTTATCTCCCTTATCAAATGCGTGGTCGGATAATCACTACCCACCATATTTAATTAACCCTAAAAAGCAAACATAAAAAACCAAAGCAAAAGATCAAAAAGTGTATTACAATAAGAAAAGTGGGAAGAGCAATAGAAACTGTCCAGGTTCATCCCCCCGGCCCCCTCCCTTTAAAACTCTAATAAATCCACTAATCTTCGTCGTGTTTGGTTCCTAATCTCATAATTAATAAATAATTCACTTCGGACAACCTAAACTTTTATTCCCAAAATACCCTCTTCCTTTCAGTTTCTCTTAAATCTCTAACAACTTCTCAGAGAAACCAGGCGACAAACAAAGCTTAGCTTCCAGCTTTAATGGCGTCAATGGCGAGTCTTTTCATCAAAACCCCAAACCCATCTCACTCATTCCCCAAAACCCACAAACCCCATTTCACTACCAATCTCAAATTCTCGATTTCTCTTCATTCCCAGAAAACAACAAAGAAGATTAATCAAAAGTCTCGGATTTCATGCGGTTTGATCGAACCAGATGGTTCAACAAATAATATATCATTCAAGGTTGGGAACCATCAATGCCGGTCATTTTTTATCCAAAAATAAAGTTTTCTAGTATTTATTTTCCTCTTTTCCCTTTTTTTTTGGGGGTAAATCAAATCTATTGTCTTTTTTTTTTTGAATTTGAGATATCATTTAAACCAAACTACAAAGAAGAACAAAACAAGCCTCTAAGGAGGTCTGGGTCGCCGCTCCGCGATAAAGCGACGACAATCCAAAGCAGATAAATACCTTACATCAAAACAGCCCCTAGAGCTCAAAGCTAAAGCCTTTGCAGCAAGATTATGAGCAAAACCATTATGCTGCCAGGGAATATATTGCCCCTTCCAATGCTCAACGAGCGATAAATTGAGGTGAATGTCTTTCACAATGGTACCTATCTCAGCACTCGCCGAGGAACATGAGGAAGAGAGCTGGTCCACTAATATTTTCGCATCAGTAAGGAAGCGAACCGTTGTCCAGTGCCGGGCTAGAGCCAACTCGGTGGCTGCCCTACAGACCTCGAAGCTCCATATGAAGCAATAACAATCCAAGGTTGAGAACCATCAATGCCGGTCCGCTGCACCATAGGAATACTCACAAGCCAAATATTCCTGCTCAAAGGACTTATGCACTCGTCCACTAATCTAACTGCCTTGTCGACTAAATGATGGGGAGAAGGAACCTTTCCATTAAACTTGAAAACTCATTTAGAGCCTTCCAAATGTGCCAAACCAAATTGACAATCAAAGAGAGGACCCTTACCTTTGCCAACTTTTCAAGAGGAGCTTCAACCCAATAAGCCCACCAATCCTTTAATGAGAGAAAATCCCTAAAATCAGAGCGAGCCGCCAAAGGGGAGCTCCACCACACCGCCCGAGCAAACTCACACTTCACTAGCAGATGAACAGCAGACTCCTCATTATGCCCACAAAAAGAACAAGAAGGGTCCACTGGAATACGCTTTCTAACAAGATTTTCATTGACCGCCACAGCATTATGTAAGCACCACCAAAAAAACCAACCAACCTTTGGAGGGATAGGAAGCCTCCAAAGAATCCTCCAACAATCTTTTGGTATAACCAAAGAAGAACTTGGGCCGCTTGCCTCCCCAAAGATTTGAGACAAATAATTTGGTGATAAGCCAAGCGAACTGAAAATTGACCCGAAGAAGTAGGATGCTATAACACCCGATCCTCTTGTGAGTGCCTGGGAATAGAAATAAGCCGAATAGCTTGAACCTCCGCATTTGAAAGAACTTGATGAAGTTGAAACAAATCCCACCGTTGAGCTTCAGGATCAATAAAGTCCACTACCTTGGACCAAATGCAATCAACCGGCCTCTGAGAGTAGAGCTTAATACCGTGCAGAGAGGGAATCCAGCCATCTTGCCAGGCACGTATGAGCTGACTCGAACCAACCCTCCATCTCAAACCAGGGAGAAGAGCCTGCTTACCCACCACAATACTCCGCCAGCCCTACGAAGAGCGATACCCCACTTTTGCTTGAAGGAAATCCGTGTGAGGTAGCAAATACTTTTTACCAAACGGGTTCAAACCGAATCGGGGTTTTGTAACAAATCCCAACCTTGTTTTACTAAGAGAGCCAAATTAAAAGAAGTGAGATGTCGAACCCCCCCTTCCCCCAGCTTATCCAATGAGCACACTTCCTATGATCATCTTGTTCCCACAAAAAATTTGCAGCCTTTGCCTCAATCTCATCGCATAAGGCCCGAGGGAGCTTAAAGCAACCCATCGCAAAAGAGGGGATAGCTTGCACAACCGATTTTATAAGAATACCCCGTCCAGCTTTGTTGAGGAATCTACCACGCCAACTACTAAGCTTAGCCAACACTTTATCTTGGATAGTAGCAAAGAGGTGAGCTTTTGAATGTCCAAAGACCGAAGGCAACCCAAGATAAACTCCCGGATTACTGAGAATACACATATGAAGAGACCGAGCTATCAAGCTTCACTAACTAAAGTAGCAACGATAACTTTGTAGTGAATTTTGTCGATTGTTTATAGCGGTGTCAATTCAGCCTGCGGTCCAGAGGCCCAGCCTGTCTCAGGCAAAAAAAAAAGGCACTTTCAGTCCATTTATCAAGCCCTTAGAGTGAGAGTTGAGCTTCCTTTGATTTTTTCTTGGCCCACTTATCTTGATCTATAGAGACCCACCCTAACTGAGGCTCATCTCAATTTATGTTGGCACCAATAATTTACTTATCTATACTAGCGGGTGGCACGTGCGATGCACGTGAGAGCGAGGGGAAGGAGTTAATCATAGTTAATAAGAGTTAAAAGGGACATGTATTAACCCGTGGGTGGGATTGAACTCTCCCCGAGTTCAATCACGACTAGCAAGGAGCCCGTGCGATGCACGGAAATTAAAAAGAAATAAAGTGAGTAATTTCAAGAAATATAGTTCAAGAAAAAATGTGAAATCTTAATTTAGTTAATCTTAACCAGAGTTAAAATGGACAAGTGGACACGGCAGTCCGCTAGATAGCGGACCTGTTCTTGTGTATTTAATTAAGAAAGTACTATGTGGATTTGGAGCATCTTAATTTAATTGGCTAAAATATATTGCCTCTAGCCATATCATACTCTAGTTAAAGGTCTTCCTGTTAAACAAAATTAAAACAATGCACAGACATATAAGCATACATAGTCCTAGCACCAGTAGATCTTGTAAAATGAATTGGCTAATTTGTTTTAAGTTTTGAATGCAAATTTAGATATAGTTACGTGTATTTAATAACTCTATATCCCTCCAACATATCACACGCCCCATCCATTTTGTTAAAACCGCCAACCTACTATGTGGATTTGGAGCATCTTAATTTAATTGGCTAAAATATATTGCCTCTAGCCATATCATACTCTATTTAAAAGTCTTCCTGTTAAACAAAATTAAAACAATGCACAGACATATAAGCACACATAGTCCTAGCACCAGTAGATCTTGTAAAATGAATTGGCTGATTTGTTTTAAGTTTTGAATGCAAATTTAGATATAGTTGCGTGTATTTAATAACTCTATATCCCTCCAACATATCACACGCCCCATCCATTTTGTACCCCCCCCCCCTCGCGGTTACCTATAAGGTTTCTTCTCTCTTCTTTATAAGGTGTCTTCCCTCTTCACACAAAAAAAAAAAAAAAACCCTCAACCATTTGGTTTCTCAAAAAAAAAAAATCAACCATTTGGTTTCTCTGTTACCGCATGCGTTAGGGTGTTATCCCAAGTTTAGTCACACCTTAGTTGGGAAGAAGATTTCGTAGGGGGTGCATAAAGGGCCATCAACCCTCCTTAAGACAGGTCCTTTTGGAGTGGTTGCTTGGACTTATCATTAGGGCCCATTAGCAGCTACCTTAAGTATGACTGTGTGTGTGAGTTTAGAGTGTGTTTCAAGTACATGGAATCATGTCAAAAAAAAAAAAAAAAACCCTTACCTATAAGATGTCTTCTCTCTTCATTATAAGAAGATAATCTTATTTAAATACGTTTTGAACTCAATTGGACCCCAATGCAGGGGCTAGGGGTCCCTGTCACTTCGCCTGGGTGCCAAGGCTACAATTTGGCTATATTAATATAATAACAGCCAAAAAATGAGTTAGCTTTCTTCCACCACCGTGCTTCAAAATCTCATGTACATGTAAGTGTAGAAACAGATGGAGAAGTCTTTAATGGCTTTCTGAGAGCAATCAAATAATGAAATTGTCAGTAAAGCTTTTTTGTATTTATCAAGGAGACACACTTGAATGAGAAATAGGTAATTCAAGGTCCCAAACAAACTGGGCAGACTTAACCAATGTTTAATAAGAAAGACTTGAAAACAGCATGTTATTTTTTTTTTAATGAATAATCAGAAATGAGAATTTTATTTAGAGGGAAATGAATGACAACTACCAACCACTTGTGTTTTGTATATCTATCAAAAAAACTTTCAAGAAGAGGAGAAAAAAAATGAGGAGATAGAAAGAGGAACATTACTTGAGAATTCATATAACCCACTTAATGTGCGAAAGATCCTTGAAGCAATCTGCTAAATGAATTTTTTCAAAAATACAGTAAGATAAAATGGTAATTAAGTTTGTGTAAGTGATGTAGATATTAAAAAAAAAAATTGGGAAAGGGTCTATAATTCCACCTAGGTATTTGAACCAGGTTGAACACCAACTGCATCTCTTTTGGCATACCTTTCTCCACCCTAAACAATTCACTTGTTGTCACCCTGCAAAAAATAGTAATTTACCAATAATATCAGTAAGCACAAAACTTGTGTTTTGTATATCTATCAAAAAACTTTCAAGAAGAGGAGAAAGAAAATGAGGAGAGAGAGAGAGAGAGAGGATGGAACATTACTTGAGAATTCATATAACCCATTCAATGTGCGAAAAATCCTTGAAGCAATTTGTTAAAATTTTTCAAAAAATGCAGTAAGAAGATAAAATGGTAATTAAGTTTGTTTAAGTGATACAGATATGAACAAAAAAAATAAAATTGAGAAAGGATCTATAATTCCACCTGGGTATTTGAACCAGGTTGAACACCAACTGTATCTCTTTTGGCAGACCCTTCTCCACCCTAAACAATTCACTTGGTGTCACCCTGCAAAATCGTAATTTACCAATAATATTAGTAAAAAAAAAAAAATGGAGTGAAACAGACAAAATCAAAATTAGTTAGACTGAACAAAGAAGAATATATAGTTACCTCAATCTGCAACATCCTATTACTCTGAAAAAAAAAAAGAAATTACTTTTCTCTACATATTCAGTTACACAATGAGTGGTTCAATATATTCTTCAAACCCTAACATCGTCATTGCCCAAAACAGATCATCACCATTAATAGTCTTCATTTCTCTTCTCTATAAAATATATATGCTAAAAGAAATACCCCAGTTAGATGAAAAGGCAGGAAACAAATATGGAAATAAAATAAAAATCAAAAGTTAGATAAAAGTGGTAGAGAAGTAAATAAGGAAATATGGACGATGGTTAAGGAATGTGGAAGCTTTAAAGGGGATGATTTGGAACGGTAGGACAGATTTGGAAATACCAAAGGTTGCAACTATTCGGTTGATGAGTTGCGTCGTCTGCCCAAAACAGTTGCTTCGCTAAAGGATAAGGATAGTGAGGAATAGGTAATGCTTCATATCCTAAAATTTCTCTAGGAGGTGCATCCGTTGAAAACAATGTTCTGTTGGATTGTGTCACTCCAAGAAAAATATACATTTGAAAATGATGTGGTTTTAAAACTCTATTATCCCAAAACAGTAAAAGATGAGAGAAGAGAACAAAGAAGAAAACAAACCTTCAAGAGTTATTCTATGCCGAAGAGGCTTACTAACTTTGTCCTATTGGCATTACAGGTGCGCAATGACAAGGTGTCCATCAACGGGTTGCTGCAAATAGTGGAGGTTCTACTGTTGCAAAAAGTGGAGGTATATATGTGTTGCTCTTTAATGTGAGTTCTTCTACTCCTGTAACTACAAAATTCTGCAACCAATCCCAAACTTTCAAGAGTAGTGTGGCCTCGGGAGGAAGAAAAACGAAGAGTTGTGTCCCCACCCACATTCCATAAAACCGATTAGTTGCGTCCTCATTCAAACTCTCGACAACATAACGGTTGCATCCCATCGTGAATTACAAAAAAAATTGAAAAACTCTTTACGTCTTTTAACCGACTTTCTAAAATTGCTCCGATACTGCTACTTAGGTCTTCCGTCCACGGCTTTCATTAGTAGGAATTAGTGATTGACTGTGACTCTAAATAGATAGATGAGGAAGGTTAGTTTGGGAATGAAAGTAAAACATTAAATGGTAAGGGGTAGTTGGAGAATTAGTTGCGTCCTCATTCGCAAGCCTCCCGAGAAGAAACTCCCTCCCTCCCTCCCTCCCTCCCGTGTTCATCCCCTGCTCCCGTGAGCAACTCCCGCGATTCAACTTGCCGGCGTTCGCCTGATTCCAGAACGGTAAGTGATCTCTCTCAATCCAGATCTACGCTGCGACATGCCGACGACACTCGAGTCCAGTCGTCCAGATTCGTCCATAGAAGATGAGGTATGGATTTTTTTCCTCTAGATCGGTTCTGTAGAGATGATGGCTAGTATTTTTTATCTGAATCAGATGATTTTCCCCCTATTTTAGATGGAGCTCAGCCATGAAGTACGATATGTTGAACCAATGTTTGAGGTGTTCTCGATACAAATCAGGAACTTCTTCGGCGACCTCTACGGCACAATCACAGTCAGGGACTCATGTGGTACTCAATACCTCTACCAAACAGAAAGGGAGGAATACCAATCCATCCGCCCAGGCAATACTGCTTTTTTGCTGACTGGCCCTGCTCGAGGCATCACAGCCTTGGATGACGTCGCCTTCCATGTGGATCTCATGGATAAGGAGAGCGACAAGCCCCTTCTCCGTGCTGGCCTGATGGAGTGGAGCCCTGGTTTCCACCGCCACAATATGTATAACAAACCCACATACGAGGACATTTATGACTATGATGAAGACGGGGGTGCTTGTTGTTTAGATCCCCATGATGATGGTGAAGTTTCCGTGAGAGTGAACTACATGGTGTCAAAAGATGCGGTGGAGGCCACTCTGGAGGTTACTCTCATAATCGGAGATGGGGAAGAAGACTCTGCCCATGTTTATGGAATGATTACTGCTCGCAATTCCAATTTTCCAGATGAAAGTTTGCTTTTCCAAAAGGAATGGAATGAGCGCGTAGATGTAAAGGCTGGGCAGCCCATTCCGTTGTCAAGATCCGTAGTTGCCATTCCATTCAACTCCTCCCTCATAGTTCGAGCGGATCTGTTTGATTATGACGACGCCAATGTGATTGTCAAGGACAGTGTACAGCTCCCTGCAAAACTCTCCGGTACATCTGAGGAGCGTATGTATGGCCAGCGCGGGGAGATTCGAGTGAACGTGACTTTTCGTGATGATATATGAGAGATATCTAAGTCATATTCTGCGTACTGATAGTATGTGTAGTAATTAGTTCTTGTGTTGGTTGGGACTTGGATCTGTTTTGTTATGTTACTATGATATGTCTATAGTGCTATACTGTTTTCCTTCCTTTGGATCTGTTTTGTTATGTTACTATGCTACATCTATCGTACTGGACTTCCTTCTATGTTACATCTATTGCCCTAGATTGTTTTCCTTTCTAAGCAATGATTATATTCTTTGCAATTCAGTCTAGTACATCTATCATGACAATCTTTTCTGCACTTGGATGAATCTATGATTTTCTAGAGAATTTGTTATTTGGATGAAATGCGAGTCTTGATGAATTGATTTTAGAGTTCTTAGTTAATTTGTTGTGGAGAAATGAGGTTACTGATAGTATATAGATTTAAGAGAATCGAGATTTTGGAACAAATATTGGAGCTACTTAGGGTTTTGAGTGATTGATGTGTTTCTCTTGAAAACATTATTCCATGCAGATAATTATGGTTCTAGATGGATGTAGGAATCTATTTTCTTTACTATGTTTCGCTTTTGAAACTTACAGAATAAAGGGTGTGGTACAGGATATGTTGACAGGATTTTGGATGATTTTCCGAGTATTTTACAATCTTTCTTGGGGTTTATGATCGAAGTTTAGCACTGGCATTCCTTTTTTATGATCGAAGATTTGGGATGATTTTCCGTGTTTTGCTTTTGCTTATGTTTTACAAAGAGATGGACGAGGAAGAAGCCAAGGGAGGGCCTGTGATTCCTAATTTAATGTTAAAGAAAAGAAAGAGGAGTGAGTGATAGTTTACAACTCATACCCGTAAGAGAAGTGGAGAAGTTTGTAATAATTTTCCAACTCTCAAACATACTCGTTGTAGAAAGTTTTGTTTTACACACAATGCTGCTTACTAACAGCATCACTAACATTATGGATATACATGCATGAATGCATCCATAAGTACTTGAAAACATGAGTGAATGTGTAATGTGGCTAAGCTTTATATGAATGTATATCTCATGGGTGCTGATATGTGGTTGCATGTTTATATATCCATAATAGCAAACAAGAATTTAACCACTGATTTATATTCCTATGTTCCTACCACACAACATTATTTGGTTTCTACACGAATGTTGAAAACTGACCATCCAATTGGTCCCACTCCCACCTAGAAGATCTTCTATTCTGAATCTCAATATTTTGCCTTACTTTGGACTTGGGAGAAAAATAATTGAGGAATGCTAAGCATACTCATTCCTCTTTTGATAATAAATCTGAGGAAATTACACATTTATTTTTTTGGATCTAGTTCTCTTTGGAGTTGAAGATCATATTTAATCATTGAAGAAAATTAAATGACTTTGATTGTGATTACATGGTAGCAAAACCAATAAACCTCGCAATGATTTGAAAACATAATTAAGGAGCAAGAAAAGAGCAAAGCCTTGATATCACTATTCTCCTCTTAAATTGTCATGCTAGCTATTTAGTTAAGAATATCAAATTGTCATGTTAGATTTTAGAAAAGAGCAAACCCCTCCCAATTTTGATGAAACCGAGACGGTGACTTCACCATTCTCGCCAATTATATAGGTGATCTTGGCAAACCACAGAACACTAAACCTGAAAAAATTGCAATGACGACCCTTGTAATTACCTGATCCACAGAAACCACAACTGAGAAAATCGCTATACCAATGCCTGTTGTCACGAAGACTAGTGGAGGCATCAACGACGAGTGAGAGAAGAAGATGGTTACAAACTTACAACGCAATTTTTTGTTGGCATCAAAGTACACAAAAGCGGAGGAGGGGCCAAAGCTTGTAGATGAAAGTGTGGCGATTAAATAGGAGGGTGAGAGGAAATATGGGGTGGTAAGTTTGGGGGAATGACAACAAATGAAACAGTGAAGGAAAGGGTGGAAAAGCTAAAGAAGAGCTTGGAGCGAGATGGGTTTAAGGTTATTAGGGAGTTCTTGTTAGCAAGATATAACCTATCTTGGACTTTGCCTAGTTTCAGGACGAACGAGCTCATGATCCCCATTGAGTGAGTTTTAGATGCAAGGGAAGCTTTTGCTGATTTTGCTTTATTTGAGAATGTGGTGTTTATAAGACTTTGCTTTATGTATGGTCTTCCCTTTGTTGTTCATTGCTATTAGATATCAGTGCTTTGTATTTGGGTTATATGATATACACATACAACAGTTTAAGATTTTATGATCAATTAGCATGGATTTCGGGCTATGTAGTGGGACACTGATTTTGCATAACGGGGTGGACTCATCTGCATCATATATTTCTATAAGGAAAAATGCATTGATGGAGCTGATGCCCATCCTCCTAAATGGAGGGAGTGCTCACCTTCAATTGGTGGATCAACTCTTCACGTCTGATACTTTCTCCCCTAACTGATAATCTTGCTGTGACCAGAGGTCAACTTCAACTCTAGATCAAAATTCAAAACCTGCCAGCAAAGATTAAAAATACGATTTTGGGGGATGTATCAGTCTCAACCAAAACCTATACGTATCAGTTTTATTATTAGTTTCAGAGAATACTTGTAATTTTTCTTTAAAAAAAAAATTCAAATAAATTTTTTTTAAAATCAAATTAGTTATAGGAACTAAATTTACGAAATATAGAGTCGTGGGATGCGACTTAAAGATAAAGTTGCAAACACAATTACATTTACACAATGAATGAAAACACAAATAACTAATAAATGATATGGATCGTCTGTTTCGTATCAGTATAAATATGGGGCTACCAAAACCATACGTATCGCTCGTTTCGTATCGGTTTTGGCAATTTTAATTTTCATCTAGTTAGCTTGAGTTGGGGCCATGCCCATGTAAAACGCTGATCACATTTAGGGTACAAGGGTCCTGGGGCTTGGATTAGCATAGTCCGGATCCAGCACCTGTCCACTTGTGATTGAGCTCGGTTTAACTGTCCTTTAACTCTGTGAAGAAGGTTTTACCTTTAGGTTTAATATTTAATTTATAAAAAAATCAAGGTTAGATTCTTTAACCCAAAGGGTTAGAGAATCTTAATTACACTTAAAGGGAGTTAACTGTGGGTGCGATGGTACTCGGAGTTCTATCGCGATTGAATGTGATCCCAACTCCGATTAGCCTCACCCCCATATGATGCATTTTTGACTTGTTTGTATTTCATAATAATTGATGGTTCATATGCTATGAACACTTGCAAGAAGTAATCAATACAATTCATGATCAAGAGAGACGTGGGAATAATCAATTGATGCATAATTTGGTCCAGATACAGTTTTATATGCTTATATTTTAGGTGGCACTGGTTTGGTGAGTGGTGACAATGGATATGATAGGAATGCAATGTCATGTGGATAGCCATTGCCGAACATTAAGGTCCTGAAGAGTGGAGAACATAGAAAAGATGTGGTCCCAAATATTTTTTACATTGAGTCTACCATACATTGCAGAATTGAGCAAGATAATGAGAAAACATTTTTGTGAGGCGCATGTAGAAAAAGAAGAATTGTATCATGAACTTTATCAGATATTACATTATTCTAATCTATAATCAAAAGCCCAATTAGGCTACTATATTGCAGTGTTACAAATCTCGTTCTCGTGTTTTTATCAGTCGAAGTTTTTCTTGGGAGTTTGTCAAATCTGAGTTTTTTCAGCTATTTCTCGGCTATAAATCTTGACAATGATTAAAAAATAATTTTAATTACAGACAATAGTAATAATATCACTTATTTATAAATTCATCGACAAAACATCCACCTTAAACCATAATATCGCGATAACTCAACTCTCTCTCAAAGCATATAAATTGATAGAAAAAAGAAGAAAATATCAGATATTTTGAAAGAGAAAAGAGAATAGTTTAAATAGGGATATTTTATAAATCTCTGGATATTTATGCGATAAAAAGATAAAATCATTTTTCTCAGGAATTTTTTAAAAAAACCGGGATAAAATTAGAGTTTTAAACTTAAGATATTTTCTCCATTTTTCTCCGGAGATATTGGATATTTCTCAGGAGATTCGTAACAATGCTAAATTGTAATTAACAATCAAATTGATGAAAAAATAATAAATAAATGAAAGATGGTAATGACAATAAAAATGTTCAAAGTACTTTCATCTTTTCATCGTACTCCATTTTGAATGGGATGATGGCTCTATACCCGCCTGTGGGACTAACCTGTTTCACCTCCAAAACTAACTATAACCTTATATGTTCCCTCACTCCCTCTTGAAAGCAATAAGAGTCTTTCTCATATTTTGCAGCAAAATTGAAACTTGTAACTCATTGTCTCTCCTTGAAAGAGAAACCTATATGCTGCTACGATCTACCGATCAAGCCCAAAAAATAAAATAAAAAATCTTTACATAACCCCCATATTGTTAACTTCGAAGCAATGGGTTTTGTGTACCTTACAACATGAGCCATCTTCTCACTAAAAACCATAACCCCTATCTCTGTGAATCTCCCCGTCTTAGATTTACTCTGGGGTGCTTAGCTTGCACCTGTGACTTACCACAAACACAACCAGGGAATGGATTTGCATAGAAATTCTCCTCGAGTTTTGGTGAATCTCCAGCCTGTCTAGGAGTGATGCCACAAGCCTACTAGGGTTTTGGTTTCTATTTGAAGGCGTATTTGGTATACCCTCTGGCAAGAGAGCTCTACAAAAATGATGAAGGGGCGCCAAGGAGAGCGAGTCAGGTCTGAGATATTATCTTGTTCCTAATTAGTTCTTTGAACCCTAGTTTTCGTTCACTTCATTTTATGGAATCTCAAGATTTATGCTTATTTGTCCCGTTATTTGTTGTCTTTATTCAGATCATATGTGCGAGGAACGATTCTCGGATTTAAGAGGTGATTGAGATCACTCATTCAAAAATATCGATTTATGTTTTTCATAGTTTCAGGCTCCAGAATTAGTTGTTTCGATTCATTTATGGTTTTTGTTTTGATAGGTTAGGTCGAAATCCAACCAGTATCCAAAAACTTCGTTGATCCAAATTGAATCCATGAACACGAAGGAGGAAGTTGCGTGGTACTGGAGTAAGCAAATGACTTACATTTATAAGGCGAAAGTCAATAAGGACGGATCTCACTACCGCTGCATATGGAGTAAGGTCACCAGGCCTCACAGTAATAGCAGAGTCGTTTGAGCTAAGTGTAAGTCCAACCTGCCCCCCAAATCCATGATAATAATGCAGATCATTTTTTACTCTGATTTCAATATTTTATTGGGGTTTTGGATATTTGATCTTAATGTATTACCTTATAGGGATCTAAGGTTAGGGTTTTCATGTATCCAAGCAACACATGAGGTATTTATTACTATTCATTGGTACCCTTCTACTTATTTGTTGATTTGTCGATTAGGGAGGTTTTGCTATATTGGTCTGTTGGGTTTGGTTAGTGTGCTGTGCATGAATTTGCAATGAGAAATGTTATTTCCCTATTTCATACATATATCTCGCCATGGATTTACAATTGGATAATCTATTTGTCAATTGCCTTTTCAGACTTATTAAATTTTGGAGCTCAAAAGTAATTCTCTTCAGTTGTTAAAGTAATATTCTGCTTCTGTATGTAACTATGTATAATGTATTTGACTCTTGCACTTAATGTTGATTTGCTGAGTAGATTGTTATGGTTAACTAGTGTACTGAGTTTTGTATATAGTGATTTTTTCAAGCTAATGTATATTGCTTTAGCATTTTAGTTATACTATAGTATCTGTTCAATACACACTGCATTTAGTTATTAATCTAGACTTTCTGACCAATGGGGCACGCATGTAGGATCATCTGGAACATATTATTTTTTGAGCTTGTGATCCAAACTGGATTGAGGTGGAAATTCAATTTGTCCCTCAGGGTCCCCTGTGTAGGGTGTCCTTTATTTACGGACCCATAGAATATCGGAGGCGATACCACCTTTGGAATCAGCTTGCTCACGAAGGAGAAAGGATCCGTGTCCCCTGGCTGATGATAGGGGATTTCAATGACGTTTTAACAAATGATGAAAAGGAGGGAGGAAAAGTTAGGGAACAATACAAAATGCAAGGTTTTCAGCAAATGGTCTCCCAAGTGAGACTCTGGCTCACTGCCGGTTGCCGAGAATCTCAAGGCCCGTAGGATTCCGATTGATGATACTTGTTGCCTATGTGGTGCGGGCCCGGAATCTACCACCCACTTGTTCTTTCATTGCTCATTCGCGAGATGCATTTGGTTTGGGCTCTCGCTATCTGGACTTCTTCCTCAGTGCGGGGTGAGCTCTCAGGTCACATGGTGGAAAGAGTGGTCGGTTCAAAAGAATTTCTCCTCCGAGGGGTATGGGATATCTATCCTTATTGCATCTATGCTGTAGGCCATTTGGAAAGCCCGAAATGCGAAGATTTTTGAGGCCCTCTCTCCTTGCCCTCAAAAAACAATGGATACGGCGATAAATTTTGCTAGAGAGAGATCATATGTTAAGAATCCTACTCAGGTGGTCGTTGATCCTAGACCACCTCCTCGCTCCCCGGACTGGCAGCCTCCACGGATGAACTGGTTAAAAATTAATGTGGATGGGGCTTGGCAGCCCAAATTCATCCCTGGTTGGAGCAGGGATTATAATTAGAGACCATAAGGGTCTCACGATCTTCGGACACTCTTTTCCGATAAATGCTTCTAGCGCCCGTATCGCGGAAGCAAAAGCTCTGTTCATTGGCTTAACTATTGCAGAAAGCCAAGGTTAGAGCAGGTTTGTGTTAGAGAGGGATGCCTCACAGCTCATGGACGTTATCAACAAAAAAGCAAAGGAAACCCATTGGGACGTGGCCACAATCTTGAAGGATGTTACAGCTCTTTGGCATCGCTTCCCAAATGCTATGGCCCGATCGATCCTAAGAACAGCAAATGGTGAAGCTCATCAGCTTGCCAAGAGAGCTTTATACTGGCGGAAAAATGGTATTGCCAGTCCGTGCGCCCGGTTGGGTGTCTCTTACCCTTTTGATCCAGGGACGGAGTGATCTCCTTCAATCTTTATGTCTTTGTATTCGGCTAGTTTCTTCCTTAATATATTACCTTTTACCAAAAAAAAAATAAATCATAACTATGTGATCAGCTAATTCCTTTATATACAATAGCAAATTAATGGGTTAGTAAAGGTCAATGAAATTCCTATTGCTTATAAATAAAAAAAAAAGAACAAAAAATTATAAATATAACTCTCTCTCTCTCTCTCTCTATCCTTTGATCATCTCACCAAAACCCCTTTTTTGAATTTGTATGATTTCTTCAAATTCAGAAATGGATCTACCATCTCTGCTTCTCTCAATCTCAATTTCCTCTGAGTTCCGACTCAAATTGGTTTATTAATTGCTTGATTTGTGATTTGGATTGCTTGGATTTGATTTTGATTCTGTAAACTACGAAGAGATTGAGAGAAAGATGAAGGTTCCTTGTTGCTCAATCTGCCAGATGAGATGCAACGAAGAAGAGAGAATTCCTCTGTTGCTTCAATGCGGCCATGACTTCTGCAAAGAGTGCCTCTCCCATATGTTCTCTACATCGCCCGATACAACTCTCTCTTGCCCTAGATGCCGCCATCTGTCCATGATCGGAAACTCTGTTCACACTCTCCGCAAGAACTTCGCCGTTCTTGCCCTAATCAACTCTTCTTCCTCATCCACCGCCTTTGATTGCGACTTCACTGACGTCGACAGTGATGACGCCGACCTCGATGACGACAAGGACGAGTTCAGCCGTTGCAGGCGTAGTCGCAATTCTTACACTTCCAGCTCCGGATGCAACGCTGGGGTGGAGATGTGGTTGGGTGTGCTCTCCGGGGGTTTATCTTCTTCTTCTTTGCCGGCGTCCGGGAGGTGCCGGCACCGGGCTGCGGTGAAGAAGTTGAGAGTTGGGGAATATATGGATATGGTTTGGGTGCAAAGTCAGCTTGAGAAATTGAGGCGGATGTTGATGTGGTGCAAGAATGTGTGTACGTTTCATGGGGCTACGAGAATGGACGGTCGCCTTTGCCTTATTATGGACAGGTATTCTGGGTCTGTTCAGTCCCAGATGCAGCAAAACGAGGGGCGTCTTACTTTGGAGCAAATCCTCAGGTTTGGTATCTATTATCTGTATGCCTTTTTTAGTTTGCTCAATTGGTACTTCAAATTCAACACATGTTCTATAACTGAATCATGCTGAAATCTTGGTGCAAAATCCAAAGGTTATCTATTAAACAGGCTTCTTTATGAGATAAACCACCGATTGAGTATGGATATGCAAGTTTCATTTGTTTGACATTTTGCAGATAATCATCGAGGACCTGTAAAAGACAATAAATAATACGAATAAACAATAAAAGTTGATATAGCATAGCCAAAGGTAATGACATAAAGCCGCAGGATAATGATGCTGATATTGAAGACAAGATAAGTTAGAGATAATTCATCGTAGCAAATAGGTAATGGCTTATTTCCAGCCGCGAAATGATGATGAATATCACAAATATCAAGTGAAAATTAGTTGTTTGGTTTGAAAAATATGATTAATTATTCTGAGTTGTTGGGAGTTAAACAATATGTTTTTAAAAGATTAATTTCTTGTTCTTTTGAAGCAGTCATAAATTCAAAAACAATTTCTTTGCCTAAGATAGTTGATTGGATATCGGGCATTTTTGGAATTTGGGAATTTACATTTTTTAAGGGGAGCACTCTCATTAATAGAGTTATAGATAGATAGAAGTCAAAGGGCATTTTTGAAATTGACACAAATATCAATCAACGTTTTGAACAGAGGAATTCTCTTTATATTTGTAGAGATATACGCCCTCCTTAAAAATGTATTGATTTTTTTCAAATTCACCTTCGAGTCTGGTTATGCCATTGAGGTCGCAATGTGTCCCTTTTAACACTCTTTAATTGTGGTTAAGATTCACGCACCCCTAGGATTCACCCACCTATCTTTGTTTTTAAGAAAAAATATCAATTTTTTTAAGCGTTGGTTAAAATTCATTAACCCCTAGGGTGTTAAAATTTGTTTTCATATTTTTTTCTTAAAAACCAAGGATAGGTGGGTGAACTCTAGTAGTAGGTGAATCTTAACTACAGTTAAGGGGGTTGAAAGATACAATGTCAACCTCAAGGGTGTAACGGGACTCCAACTACGATTAAGATTCACCCACCCCTAGTGTTCACCTACTTATCATTGGTTTTTAGAAAAAAAATATTAATTTTTTAAATCCTAATTAAAATTCACTAACTATTAGGGTTATTTTTTTCCATATTTTTTTTCTAAAAACTAAGGATAAGTGGGTGAACTCTGGGGGTAGGTGAATCTAACCACAGTTAAGGAGTGTTAAAAGGGACACATGGCGACTTCAGTGGTGTAACCGGACTCCTCGCTCTTTTAGCAAAATGCTCCAAAAGAAGAATGTTAACCCCAAGGCCCCGCTCGCCTCCTTTCTTTGCTTTACCTAACAATCTCGACAAAAAATTATCACCAATCTAGGGTTCATGTCATAGGATTTGGTAGTTTGTTTTTCTAGGCGTTGAACCCTCTTCCTTTACTCGGTCTTAGGACTGACCCCCCCCCTCAAAAAAAAAAGAAAAAAAAAAAAAGTCTAAATTTATCTCACAATTTCTTTCATATGCAACATGTAGTTTTAAAGTGACATTCTGACTTGTAAGTACAACATAATGATCGATTACCGTTTATGGTTTTCCTTCAAATAGTAAATTTTAGAAATCTTTGTAATATTATTTTATTGCCATGCCATAATAGAATGGTTAGCAGCACCAAACCATGGCATCTAGTTAGTAGATATGTTATATATATTCTTTAATTCTGGAATTCTTTAGTTCTTTAATTTATAAATTTTGTATATGGATTTTGATTAAGAGTTGTTATATGAGATGGCTGTGGTGGCTTCCAATGGGTTGGAGGGTCCAGATTAGTGGGCAAGTGTCTAATTAAGTTAAAGCAGTATAATAATATCGCAATGAGAACTACGCAAGAGAGTTGTAGCTTTAATTACTTGTGCAGTAAGTGAGAGAAATTAGGGTTGGGTTAGTGTCCGACACTCTGATCATTGACACAGAAGCTTAGCATAGCATAGCATATGCAAACAAAAACGTATAAATGCGCCTTCTATAGAAACTATGCTGTAAAAAACTTTGTTGCTGATCCGTTCTTTAGAGCATATCCTAGCTTTTAAAGTATACAAGTTAGCCCTAGTATTGACAACTAGAATAACAGTCTATAGATGGTAACCACATTTACTTTATAATCTTCCTCTCCTCTTCATGCAAGCGGGTTTCACTCCTATGCGTGCAGAGAATTCAACAAAACCTTCTAAGCTCTCAAATTCAAACACTCTCTATTTCTCTCTGACCCTAACAATGGAAAAATACAAATGTATGAGCACCGAGCTCAAAGAGTTCTATGAAGTGTTCGAAGGTTTAGAACCACTCTACTCAGATATACCATGGGATCCTGTGTTGGAGGCAATGGCTACTTCTAAGAAGGCAAAAATCAATCATCTGTGCTCAATGAAGCCAAAGATAATACTACTGAAAGCGGAATGTTTGTAGTTGGCGCCTTGGATTGGGATACTGAGGATTTAAAAGAACTCTTCTTAGATGTTACTGAAAGTGGTGTTCTTGCAGCTGCCCCCTCATATGTCGGTGATGGCCCAAAAAGGCGAAGCCGGAAAGAGGAAGAGAGGCCTACCTAGTTACCACCTAATTGGGAGATAGTGAATAAAATTAGAAAATCTGGTCGCAGCGCTGGGAGTGTAGATAAGGTGATTTGAAGTTCTTTAGCTTGTAACAAATTGTTATCTAATGTTTAGAAATATATATTTGGTTATTGTTTTATGTTTTAGATTGACTAATCAACAATTTATTACAGGTTTTTTGTACCTTATTAGATTTGTAATTTTCAAGATAGATTTAAAGGTCTTTGTAGATTCTCCAAATTTATGTGAAATAGTGAAAGAAACTCCAGCGTTGATATTAACAATTTAAACCTAGAATTTGTAGATTATATCCTAGACTGGTTTAAACCAGGTAACACAAATACACAATCATGTGTATAGAACAACAAAAAAACGATATGTTCTCGGGTTTGGTTTGATCAAACTCTAATTATTTTACAAAGGTAGATATATACAATTAAGAGTGTTTCCAAAAGAGTGTTGCATAACTATTTCTAATTTATCTTATTATTACGCCTTTTATGTTTCTCTATTTAGGTGAAATTTTATTTTATATTGATAAACTGGTAAGGGTCCTGCCAAAACCCGCCTTTTCTTTTTTGGAATGAACAAATCCTATATGAACATTTGAACTACCACTAATCTTGAATTCAGAAATGTTAAGATTATGCTTGTTTAACTTTGAGTAGGATTTAGATAAAAATCATCTGTTAGTTGATTCATCAATCTCTAAATTTGAAGCTAAGCACTTTCTCTTTAGCCCAAATTTTCCATATATCTAATATTTCATAAATAAACTACACAAGATCTAACATATATATCACATTTGGCAAGAAATGTCCAAATTCCATTAGCTCTTAATATATTCATTAGGCAAAAAAAATTGTCAAGTTGAAAAATTAGTACAATAATTCAAATAAGTTGATTAGCTTCGATCGAATAGTTCATGATGAAGACTACGTCTCCAAAAACTCCTAGTTAAAGAGGGTGTTGGGTAACATCATATCCCCTCAACAAGGCGCGTTTGTGGGGGGTCGGCAGATCTTGGACGGCATATTGATAGCTAATGAAAGCTTAGATGAGAGGATTAGATCTAAGGTTCCTGGTATATTATGTAAAGTGGATATGGAGAAAGCCTACGACCATGTTAACTGGGAGTTTTTGGAGTACGTTATGAAGAGGATGGGCTTTGGGTTGAGGTGGTGTCAATGGATGCAATCGTGTATATCCTTCGTTTTTTTCTCCATTCTCATTAATGATAGTCCAACTGGTTATTTCAAGAGCGCGAGGGGATTAAGACAGGGAGATCCTCTCTCCCCGTTCCTTTTCATTTTAGTCTCGGAATCTTTGAGTAGGATCTTGTCTAGAGCTAACGGGTATGCTTTCGAAGGCTTTTGCATTGGTAAGGATCACTTGTAGATATCCTACCTCTAGTTTGCAGATGATACGCTGATTTTTTCTAGAGATTCATGCCATGATCTTATTTCTATTCGGAGGCTTTTACGTTGCTGCGAAACTGTATCTGGTCTGCGAGTCAATTTGTCTAAATCTGAAATTATTGGGGTCGGGGAGGTTGTGAGTGTGGTCAATTTAGCTGCCTATCTTGGTTGTAAAGTGGGTTCCCTGCCATCCGTGTATCTAGGTATGCTGCTTGGGGCTAGTTTCAAGTCCAGGGCCATATGGACCCCGATTTTGGAACGGTTTGCAAAGCGTCTATCAGGTTGGCAATTGTCTTTCCTATCAAAAGGGGAGAAGTTAACCCTCATCCAGAGTACCCTTAGCAGTATTCCCACTTTATATCCGCTCTTATCATTCCTGGAGCGGTAGCAGCATCCCTAGAGAGAATGCAGCGAAACCTTTTGTGGCAAGAGAAGGGGGGTCGTCATAAATACCATCTAGTGAATTGGAAAGGGATTTTCCGATCCAAGGAAGAGGGTGGTCTAAATTTTAGACCACTAATTACGGCAAATAAGGCTCTTTTGGGGAAATGGATTTGGCGGTTTGGGGAGGAGAGGAATAGTTTTTGGAGGGCGGTAATAGTGGCTAAGTATGGCGATGAATCTTGTTGTGTCCCGAAGGAGGTTAAGGGGGTTCATGGCGTCGGGGTGTGGAAGGGGATCATGTCTGTGGCCCAGTCACTAGTGCCATTTTGTGCATTCAGGGTGGGGGATGGGTCAGATGTTCGGTTCTGGAGGGATGTATGGTGCGGGACAACTACTCTTGAGGCGGATTTTAGCACTCTCTTTCGTTTAGCCATTGATAGGATGCTACCGTTGGTAGCTACATCGATAGGGGGGCAGGAGGGGTTGTTTGGGGTCCTTGATTGAGGAGGGATTTGTATGATTGGGAAATCGGTGAGTTGGGCTGTCTTTTTGAGCAGTTAGGGTCCAACCCCCTGGCTTCTCAGGGCCAGGATTGTAGAATTTGGGCTAATGGCAACCAGGGTCGATTCTCCATGAGATCTCTAGCTTAATCCTTTGGGTTAGTCCCACTCGTCTCTTTTCCTCATAGAATTGTGTGGAATCCTAGCATTCCGACGAAAGTATTATTTTTTCTTTGGACGGCTATTTTGAATAAAATTCTCACCTGTGATCACTTGAAACATAGAGGTTGGAGGATGGCTAATAGATGCTTTATGTGCCTCCGAGAGGAAGAGTCGATAGATCACCTCCTCTTGCATTGTTCTTTTGCGTGTGAGATTTGGGGTTTCTTTCTATCCCGTGTGGGAATTGATTGGGTCTTTCCCTCTTCCCTGCATAGCTTCTTATCTTGCTGGCACTTGAATTGGAGGGATGGCTCGAGGAAGGTTATTTGGTCAGTTTTGCCCGGCGCCATCATGTGGTCTATCTGGAAGGAGAGGAATAGGAGAGTTTTCGAGGACTCTCTATATGTTCCTTTTCGTATTTGTTCCAGAGTTCGGGTGATGATTTTGGATCGGTGTTCAGCATTTTTCGGGGGTGGTGAGTTGGGTTTGTTGTTATCCTGAGGGTTTGGTATGCCTAAGGGCGTGGGCCATCTCCATAGGGTTGATTGGCAGTTGTATTTTCTTTTTGCATCTTTTTGGTGGGTTCACGTTCTTGTGAACTCTCCCCATATCATGTTTGTGTTCTTTTTTCCTGCTTCTAATATATTAGCTTGATTATCGATTAAAAAAAAACAAAAGGAGAATGTATTAGATGAGCCAAAGCAAGTCGTTGACAATATTCTTATTAAAGAGCCATAAGAAGAAGATGGTTTTCAACCAGTGATTTCAAAGAGAAATAAGAAGAATAAGAAAACAGTTGACACAACATCTACAATTGATTTTTTTCAAGGAAAGACAAAGATGGAGGTTAGGAAACCTATTCGATTTAAGGAGTAAGTTTTTAAAAAATCATGGTTCAGAATATTAACCAGAGCGATGAGCCAATTAACACTCTTTTGGAATAATAACCTTTTTTTAAAAAAATGTCCATACCATGGTTTAAAAAATCGCCGAAACCGTTACATAAAGGTTTCGGTAGCTTCCGATACCCGATACCGTACCTTTACCCATTTATCCCGAAACAAAACCGTAACGCCTGAAATCATTACGTAACGGGCGTTATGCTCGATACGTAAAGGTTTCGGTCGTAGGACTGGGTTCTGAAAATCCCTAAACTCATTCTAAAACCTCATCATTGCTTCCTCTCTTCTTCTCTACCTATTCTTAGTACCTTTTTTTTCGTAAAATCATTTTGTTTTTTATTGATTAACAACTTGATTTGGGGTTTCATTCATAGATTTGAAGGAATCCAAGGTAGATTATTTATTTTGGGTATGTTTCAACCCTCGACCCATCTAATTTCCTTATTTCTAAATTTTGAATTTCATATTGGCTTTAAAAGTATATTGTTACTCATTTATTATATGTTTTTTTTAAAATTTTTTTCTATTTATTGGAAGTTTTTGGATTCTTTTTAAGTAAAAAAAAAAGGCCGAAACCGTTACGTAAAGGTTTCGGCCGAAACCGTTACTTAAAGGTTTCGGCCGTGTTCGTTATGGTGTCTGAAACCGTTTTTTTAAAACCTTGGTCCATACACCTGCTTTAGTAATTTCTTGATCGCTTAGCCTTGTGAAGAGGAATCATTAATGGCCTTTGTAATAAGGAGAAAAGTCAAGTAGTTTTGGTGGAGCCCACGTTTACAAGAAGCTTGCCCGAGTGTTAATGGAGTAGGCCTGGCTTACATTTTGTAATCTTTTAATAAATCTGGCCTCGTTTACTAGAGTATTTTTTTACCCAAATTTGGCTCATTATCACAAGAAAGAACGCTCGGGCATTTATGAGGAATGGTCTCCTTCATAGTTGGACTGAATTCATATTGGCCAAAAAAAAAGGCAGCCTGGTTATACTAAAGAAAGGATTAATGAGAGGAGACACAAGGAATCATTATCGAATAAGCTGTAAGATTCTAATGACGTAATGAATGAATCAAGTTTTCTGAACATTTATAGCAAATTGATTCCACAAATTAAGCCAAAACAAAATAAATGATAGTAGCACACCTCCCTCGTTGTTATTCGAGTAGTAGGAAGTGTGTCTCCCTTGGGGTCATGGGGAGACAACAATGTTGACCAAAAAACGACGACGACGTAGCTCAAATTTATTATGACAAATTGTCATATGCTAGACAATGCCCACCAAAGATACAACCCTCGTGGGTTAGTCCTGTCCCAAAGGGTTGGGGACACCCGAGTTACCCAAAAAAAAAAGAAGTTTCAAAGCAACATTCCAACGTGTAAACACAAAATAATGACAAATTTTGGTTTGATGGTTTTCCCTTAAAATAGTAATTCTGTAGAAATCTTTTATAATACTTAAATACTATTTCATAGTAACTACAATCTCAACAAAACATTATCACCAATCTAGGGTTCATGTCATAGAATTTGGTAGATTTTTTTCTACATCGGCTCCTCACTTGATGTGCAACCCTCCTCCTTTACTCGGGCTTAGGACTGCCCCCCCCCCCCCCCAAAAAAAAATATATATAGTTTAAATTTATCACAATTTTTTCATTTGCGATCTGTTGTTTCAAAGCGACATCCGACATGTAAGTACAAAATAAGGACTCATTACCATATATGGCTTTCCTTGAAATAGGAAATTTTTAGAAATATTTTGTAATATTATTTTATAGCCATGTAATTATATATATATATTCCAGAAATTTCCTAAAATAAGATGATATCCATTATGTCAAAGATAAAGGCTAATAACCGTCGATATCTTAGGGGTGATTTTTGATATATAAACATTAGGGTTGTTGGATATTGAGATCCTGTGGTTATGAGCTTATAAGCACTCGATCAAACGGCTATGATTATTGACAGGTAAATCTAAACTCAATGATACAAATTCCTACATGTATTATACTCATGCACATCATTACACATGCATGTTTTCCAAGTATACTATATTATATGATTATATCTATTTATATTCAACTTTATGCATTCATCTGTGCATGGTATCATGTTAGTATTGTGGGACAAAGAGCATCGGATCACCTTTGAACTAGATTAGGTATCTTGGCAAAGGATGACCGTTGGATGTCTTGGAATTTTTCAAATGACTCAACAACCTCTTTGACCAAGCAATTAAGACCCCAATGAGCCATTGGAGCCGTTACATTGATCCAAGCGAGCTAAGGGTTAATGTGGTTTAAGCTAGACCATTGATCTAGATACCTTTAGCAAGAGTTAAGGGATGGATTAATGGAGTCCAACAACTCTTTTCTTGGCGTATAAAGAGCTCGTACGTTGAGGAGGAAAAAAGAATGATGTTGTCCAAAGAATATACACATTCCATTCTAAGCAAAGTAGAGAACCCTGTCTCTCAAGAAAAGTTTTTCTTGTGTCTCTTTGAGATTTTCTAAGGTATACCAGCACACCCATATGTGAAAAATCCCTATAAAGAGAAAACCTAGCTCAATTTAGTTCATAATCGACAGGTCATAGTGGCGCGTTATGGGGAGTGTAACAAATGAGATCCAAATGGGACACATTATCCCTATGGGTCAGTCTGTGGCGAGTGATTCGCAAGTATAAGGTTTCGTTTGATAGTCATATCCGATTTGTCATAAGTGATGGGAGGAGGTAAAATTCTAGTCAGATCCTTGGTGTGGGCCCACCTTTCTCCAACTGGACTTCTCTTCGCTTTATCGGCTATCCTTGACCGCCAAGGGGTGGTGGCATCCTTTTTCGAGTGGAAGGGTGAGTCAGTTGTGTGGGTTCCACAATTTAGGAGGCCCTTGCAGGATTGGGAGGTGAGTTCGTTTGTTGCCTTATTGAGAATGCTAGAGTCTGTAAAACCTAGTCCCAACTCTAGGGATACCCGAGTATGGTCCAGGGACAACAAATGTCAGTTTACTGTTAGGTCCTTCTTGCGGGCTTGGAGTGATTATCCTAATGTAGCTTTTCCTAGTAAGCTGGTGCGGCACTCAAATATGTTATCCAATGTATCCTTTTTTCTATGGATAGCTTTTTTGGATAAAATCTTGACACTAGACCATCTCAAAGTAGAGTCTGGAATCTTCCAAAAAATGTGTGATGTGCCTTACAACGAATGAAACTGTAGATCATTTGTTATTGCAATGCCCTTTTGTACATCTTATCTGGAGTCACTTTCTAGCTCACTTTGGCGTTGCATGGGTCTTTCCTTATTCCTTCTAGAGTTTCTTATCTTGCTGGCATTTGGGCTTGAGGGGTCCGCAGTTGGGTCACTTATCCCAGGGACAGTGACTTGGTCTATTTGGAAGGAGCGAAATAGGCGCATTTTTTAGGACACTTCTCTATCAAGTATCAGGTGATCGGATCTCCAAGCGGGCTTGCATGCTCTTTAGAGCTTGGGCTTCCATTAGGGGGATAGCCTCAGGGAGGGAGAATGTTGGGTTTCCATCCTAACTTGCTTTATTGTTGCTAGAGCCTTTGATACGAACCCATGGGTAGAACTCACCCTTGAAAACCGGCTTACAAGGGGAGGGTGCCCAGGAGCTTATATACACAAGGCCAAGCCCATACTTAACCGATGTGGGACTATTGGATCGTAACATACCACCACGCTTCGCAGCCGACGTCCACGGCGGCTTTCACTCTGAGGCGGGGCACTTCTCAGGGACCTTTTTCCCGTAGCCCTCCCCAGGTAGCCCTTTCTAAGACGGCGACCACAGAACTGCAACCCATATTGCGTCCGAGCCCATACTCGACGTGGTGGTGGCTCTGATACCAAATGATACGAACCCATGGGTAGAACTCACCCTTGAAAACCGGCTTACAAGGGGAGGGTGCCCAAGAGCTTATATACACAAGGCCAAGCCCATACTTAACCGATGTGGGACTATTGGATCGTAACAGCCTCTTGCATGTTTTTCTTTGTGTAGGGGTGGCTATTTCTTTTTTTCTGGTTCACTCTTTGTGAATCATTGCATCTTCCTTTTTGCTTTAATTTATGATGCTCTCGATTACCTATAAAAAAAACTTGGTTCATAATCGACGCTTAAGGCTCAAACTTCTGTTCCCGGTGCCATTATATTGACTGACAAATCCGCAAGGTCACGATCTCTATCTGCCTATTAGCGTCCCTTCAAGGGTATATGACCATAAACCTAGGCCTATCAATCTAGTCCTCATGTGAAGGTACCCAGCTTGGCCTGACCCTCAAAATCCCACAAAATTGATGGCTTTTTTCCATTCATAAAGCATGCATGCTTAGGTGGGCCCAAAAAAACTAGACCTACTGACATGAGGGTCGGGCTTGGGCAACGGTGCAAGACCTCTAAAGCTCATCCCAGCCCTCATTTTCTATATATATATATATAAATTGGATATTAACGGTTTTTCTTGGTACATGCTAGAAAATTTGTATCATCATTGCTTGTAGGATTTTTTTTACCAATAAAAAAAAACCTTCCCTACATCAAACAGAAGAAAAGCGCATGAAGAAAACTGAAAATAGCACACAGAAATTGTACAATAAAAGCTTTGAAAGATGGTTCAACATGCTCTACTACCATATTGCTCGAAGTATGCATAATAAAAGCTCAACCGTTAAGAATAGATTCCTCTATG
Organism: Tetracentron sinense; assembly: GCA_015143295.1. NCBI lineage: Eukaryota > Viridiplantae > Streptophyta > Magnoliopsida > Trochodendrales > Trochodendraceae > Tetracentron > Tetracentron sinense. Next base: position 7,391,071 of record CM026563.1, read on the forward strand.
CTCACATGATTAGGCTTGTAGATGAACTTTGTAGTGTTGAATTCGTAAGTAAAGAAATGAATTGCATGTCCAACATCATACTCTGGATGAGAACGCTCATACTCTGTAGCAAAAAATGCACAAATGGACTCTAAGAGACCCCAACAATACATGTATAGTTATAAATTTAATGTTCATATACATATGTGTATTATCCATCTCAAACATGCATCTTCAAGGCTATCATCCCTTATAATGGAACTCCATCTCTTTTTCTAGCCTTACAAACATCATGTATTGAGAAAAGGACTGCAGCCGATAGTAGTTTATAAAAAACAATTGATAAATATCAAGACAAAAATGTTTTTTTTAAACCTTTTCAAGTCCAGGCCCAATCTTGACCCTGAGGGTAGGGCTTGGGCCTAACCATCTTAGGCCAGGCGAGGGCTTGAGCTGGACCTTTACAAGTGAGGGCTGGACCTGGCCAGACCCCCTCCCGGCCCGTTGACAATCCTACCTAAACTGCTATTTTGTCATTTTCTGACGGTAATGAGAACTATTAACCATGATACAAGGTGCAAAAAATAATAAATTTGATGTATTGTTATTCAGTCATAGTTGTTCTCTTTCAGTGTTGCTGTAATGACGAGCGCTTTTCCCAACGATAGTGGAGAGCGTGAAGCTCTAGTGCTCCTTCAAGATATATCAACCTATATGATGCTTGCTTGTGGTGTGATCTACGTTTTTTCAGTAAGATCCCATTTTCATGAAAACATGGCATCGTTAGATTAAGTGGGTGATGTTTGATAAATAGTGATTGTTGTTTGTCCAATTGGTTGATTTGACCGGAAACTCAATTTCCACTGAGGTTCATGGAGGATTGATTTGATAATTGTCGATTTTGATTCTCAATTGACTCGACCCAAGTCACCTAATTAACTCTTGCAAGGGCCTTATACTGTGCACTCACGAACTTGCCTTGCAAGGGCCTTTTTGTTGTGCACTCAAGAACTTGCCAAGGCGCAAAAATACATTTGCTGAATTATCTTGTACTTTATTTGAGCTTTGATATTTAACACTTGGTTATGGCTGTGAGAGTCTTTGGGTGAACTCAAACTCAGCCCACTTTTTAGTCTTGTTGAGCTTTGGTGTTATATAAATGCTGATAACAATACTTGGTTGGAATACAATCCTCAGGGTATGCATTGGTTATCTGAAACGTGCTAGCCAGGCCAAAGAAATTACTGAGGGACCAAGTAATTAAGGATCTGGAGGTGAGATTACATGCTAATGGAGAGTTTGACATATATTCAAACTCTGGAGTCTATTTTCTTGTCAGGCCTTATTTTGGTTTTATGTTGTTGGTAATTAGTATTCTGGAGCATGATAATACCAATAGCTGTGATATTAATTTGATGGAGGGTTGTGCAAGAATTGTTAAAAATATTAATTTCAGAATATTTTTTATTGAGAAGATTGTTATTAAACAGTGCCCATGTGCTTCAGCGTCTTACAAAGGCATAAAATAGAAATGAAATACAATGTTGTTGCATCCTTATAAACTTCTATTTGAGAGTGATGTAAGGCACTCTCTTTATAGTCTCAGTTCATAATTTTAAACACCTCAGGTCATTCTTGGGCATCCAGCGAGATTAGCCCGAATGCAAATTGCTCTTATTTAACAACAATTATATAGAAGTTGAGAGCAGAAGGCACGGAGAAGCAATGATGATTAGAAGTAGAAAATAATTCACTTGAGATCAATGCGTCAGAAATATTCTATTTTGAATAATACCTGAGTAGATCTTATTTCAGCTCAGTACTGTTATATTCCACTGAGGATGTTTGTCCTTAATGGAGGAATAAAGAATTCCTAGAATATCCAGAATTTTACTATTTCAGAATTCCAGGGTTGAGGCAAAGCAAAGCATGCTACATCAGTCTTTTGTGTCCTTATTTACCCTCATAATTTTTGTTAATGGTATGATGGAAAATCTGGGTCTCTACATTTTGCGGCTGGGGTTAGCAAAATCCTTTTAAGTAATGAGAAACGACCAAAGTGTTAGAACACATTCCGAACTATAGAAATGTTTCCGGCGAAGCATTTGTCAAATTTTTTTTGTCGCTATCTTCACCTTCCACTTGCGAATCAATTGGCCAAGGTGGCTCACCAAGGCATTGAGGGAATGAAATTGGAAGGGGTAAACTCAAAGGCATACACCAATAGCAACTGAGAAACCAACTGAGAGTTCTCAAATTCAAACACAAAGGGACTTCCTTCACCTCTCATCTAACGGGGACACAGTTGACAGACAAAGGAGTTAGACCTTTAGCCTTAACACACACAAGACCCTTGCCTTGAGAAATCGCTCATCCACCGGCACTACTCGCTCTGGTTACCTGTAACAAGTGAGCTTGGCATCAGAAATGGTCCCAATTTTCGAAAGGATAAATACACTGACATCTTCGAGGTTTGGTGAAATTTTAGAAACTCCTACTTTAGTTTTTGAAATTATACTACCCTCCCCTCAACTTTTAGTTGTCTGTAACACATACACCTTTCCGTTCATGGATGGACTTCGATGATATCATCATTTAAAAATTTTAAAATCTCTAAATTACTCATATTAAAGACAAGGAGTTTTTCCCAGATTGCCCCTCTAGTATGGGGTTCTTCCCAAAATACATAGGTTTTGAAAACCCTTCTCTAAATGCCTTTATGATCCATTTTCCATAATTTAGTATTTATGAAAAGTCTTAAATACCCCTCCACTGGTTTTGAAAGAAGAAGGATTTACGTACGTGGATGAGACGAAAGAAGCTCCCCCACTGCCCTCATCTTCCAACTACCCCTCCATTACCATCTATACTGGTTTTGAAAGAAAAAGAAAAGAAAAGATGAAAAAATCGTAAAAATCTGAATTTTTACAAAGTTTTTTGCGCGCAGGGTTGATACAATGTATCGACCTGGTACGTTTTATGTATCGACTGTAATGACCTAATACAAAAATGCACTAGATTGATACATGTATCAACCTAGTGCATTTTATGTATCGACTATACCGACCTAATACAAAATGCACTAGATTGATACATGTATCGACCTAATGCATTTTATATATCGACCTAGTGTATTTCATGTATCTTTGCCACATTACAAATTCACTAATGCTTTCAAGTACTTGTGGATGCATTCATGCATGTATATCCATAATGTTAGTGATGCTGTTAGTAAGCAGCATTGTGTGAAACAAAACTTTCTACAGCGGGTATGTTTGAGAGTTGGAAAATGATTACAAACTTCTCCACTTCTCCTACTGGTATGAGTTGTAAACTACCACTCACTCCTCTTTCTTTTATTTAACATTAAATCAGGAATCACATGCCCTCCTTTGGCTTCTTCCTCACCCATCTCTCAATAAACCATAAGCAAAAGCGAAACATGGAAAATCATCCAAAATCCTCGATCATAAAAAAAGAATGATAGTGCTAAACCTCGATCATAAACCCCAAGAAAGATTGTAAAATACTCGGAAAATCATCCAAAATCCTGTCAACATATCCTGTAACACAGCCTTTATTAAGTTTCAAAAGCAAAACATAGTAAAAAAAAAAAAAAAGATTCCTACATCCATCTAGAACCATAATTATCTGCATGGAATAACGTTTTCAAGAGAAATACATCAATCACCCAAAACCCTAAGAAGCTTCAATATTTGTTCCAAAATCTCGATTCTCTTAAAACTCTATACTATCAGTAACCTCATTTCTCCACAACAAATTAACTGAGAACTCTAGAATCATTTCATCAAGACTGTATTTCATCCAAAGAACAAATTCTCTAGAAAACCATAGATTCATCCAAGTACAGAAAATATTGTCATTTTAGATGTACTTAGATTGAATTGCAAAGAATATAATCAATGCTTAGAAAGAAAACAATCTAGGGCAATGGATGTAACATAGAAACATAACATATCCAATCAAATGCTTAGGAAGGAAGTCTAGTACGATAGATATATCACAGTAACATAACAAAACAGATCCAAGTCCCAACCAACACAAAAAAGAGGGTTGTGTGGGTGCTATGTGCTTAGTTGCATGAGGGGTGTGTGTGTTGTGTTGTGTGAGTGTGTTATATACCAAAAAAAAAAACCAACACAAAAACTAATTACTACTCATACTATCGGTACGCAGTAGCATAAATACAAGGGCGGAGCCAGGGGCGGGGAGGGACCATTCCTCCCCACCCAATTTTAAAAGATAATAATAATATCAAACTTTTATATATAGTGGCCCCGCAAATTATGAGTTAATGCCCCCCAAATTTCCACGTGTCTCCGTCTCCCTCTCTTTAAGCTTATTCAAATTAAGGTTAATATTTTTTATTCTTCTAAAAATCAAGATTAACTTTAGGAGTGAGTGAATCTTAATCACGGTTAGTGGATGTTAAAAGGGACACATAACAACTAGTAAATCATTTTTTAATTGTGGTTAAGCTTAATCAACTTAATGTTGGTTAATATTTTTTTTCTTGAAAGCCAAGGTTAGATGATTGAATCTTAACCAAAGTTAGTGGGTGTTAAAAAAGGACACATGACGGTTGTAGAGGCCCACACATTCCACCAAAAATAATAATTTTTCTTATATATATTAATTTTATTTAATTAATAACTCTCCCGAACACATTGCCAAAAAATAAAAAATCCGGGTGCACCCAAGAGGCCAAGACCCATACTTTCCCCCCAAAAAAAAATCCTCCTGGCTCCACCCCTGCATAAATATGACTTAGATATCTATCTCATATTTCGTCACGAAAAGTCACTTTCACTCGAATCTCCCCTCGCAGGCCATGAATAAGCTCCTCAAATGTACCAGAGAGTTTTGCAGGGAACTGTACATTGTACTTGGCAACCATATCGACGTCGTCATAATCAAACAGATCCACTCGAACTATGAGGGAGGAGTTGAATGGAATGGCTACTACGGATCTTGACAAAGGAATGAGCTGCCCAGACTTTACATCTACGCGCTCATTCAATGCCTTTTGGAAAAGCAAACTTTTATCTGGAAAGTTGGAATTGCGAGCAGTACTAATCATTCCATAAACATGGGCAGAGTCTTCTTCCCCATCTCCGATTATGAGACTAACCTCCACAGTGGCCTCCACCGCAATAGTTGACACCATGTAGTTCACTCTCAGGGAAACATGACCATCCTCGTCATCGAAACAATTACAATCCATTTCATGGACAAAAAAACCATCCTTGACATGAAGGTCCATGTATGTGGGTTTGTCATACACATTGGTGTGGTAGCCATAAGGGCTCCAGTGCATCACGCCACGACAGAGCAGGGGCATGTCGCTCTCCTTATCCATGAGATCCACATGGAAGATGATGGGATCCAAGGCTGTGATGCCTTGAGTTGGGCCAATCAGCAAAAGGGCAGTATCGCCTGGACGGATGGATTGGTATTCCTCCCTTTCTCTCTTGTAGAGGTATTGAGTACCACATGCGTCACTGACTGTGATTGTGCCGTAGAAGTTCCTGATTTGCACCGAGAACACCTGAGCCAATGTTTCACCATACAGTTCCGATTCCTCTTCATCGTTGAGCTCCACGGGAGCAGGGGATGAACGCGGGAGGGAGGGATGGAGGTTCCTTCACGGGAGGCCTTGCGAATAAGGCTAGCGTTTGATAATACTTATACGGACTTTGCTATTGAGACCGCAAAGGGCCGAGACCGTGCTTGTGATGTACGGATCTCAAAATTTCATTAAATCCATTTTTGAAATTTTAAAATCCGTATATCACATGCACGTTACTGTGTGGTCTCGGCCCTTTACGGTCTCACTAGCAGTTTCCCTTACTTTTCTCTCTTCTCTACTATATTGAGAGAAGCCCCTAATGATGGAAATTTCCAAACTATCCCCCTTAATAAACCAGTAAGCTGATTTTTTCCCCCAATTCCCAAACTACCCTAATATACAAATCTTTCCTTTCATGTTTTACAAAATTCCCAGGCTACCAATTTCTCAAACCGTTACCTATTTTATAAAAATTCTCAAATACCCTTAAGACAAAACCTTGATTTAATGTTTTATCTCTATTATGATGAGAGAAGCCCCCCCTAATGATGAAAATTCCCAAACTACCCCCCTTAATAAACCCATAGCCTGGTTTTTTCCCCAATTCCCAAAATACCCTTATATACAAACCTTACAAATCCTTCCTTTCATGTTTTACTTAATTCTCAAACTACCCCTTTCTCAAACCGTTGCCTATTTTTGATAAATTCTCAAAATACCCTAAAGACAAAACCTTGATTTAATATTTTACTTAATTTCCAAACTAACCTTTTCTCATCTACATCTCTTGACACTCCTTAATTGTGGTTAAAATCCACTCACCTCAAACTACCCTTTTCTCATCAATTGCACCCACAGGTTAACACGTGTCCCTTTTGACACTCCTTAACTGTGGTTAAAATTCACTCACCTCTAGGGTTTTCACCCCAGTCGCTCTTCCCCACCCCTCTCTCTCACGTGCATCGGACTGTACACACACGTGCAATGCACGTGCCTTCCGCTAGTATAGATAACTAAATTAAATTCGTACCCTCATTTACTTAATATATAATTACAATATTATCTTGTTCACGGTTCGAATATTTTGCGAATCGGATAGGGTAGTACTCCGGGTGTCAATGGGTCGAGTCGGCCAGTGGCCCAGCCGAAAAAAGCCTGCCCATTTCCCATATTTTAGCCCGCCCAAGGACTAGGACCGGGCTTAATTTTCATAGCCCCATAATAATGTGGGTCAGGCTTGGGCTTGACGACTTAAAGTCCAGCCCGGCCCGGCCCAACCCGACCCAATATACTTTTACTTATATATGCTAAATGGAGAATGATTGTTTGCGCAGGCGAGTTCCGCCTAGCGGAACGCGTACACTTCCACGGGATGCCATGTGTCCCTTTTTACATCAATGAATTGTGGTTAAAATCCACTTACCCTTAGGGTTCATTCATCTAACCTTGATTTTTAGAAAAATAACTTTACGTTAGCAACGCTCATTATTTGTGGTTAAGATTCACTCATCCTCGGGATGCCATGTGTCCCTTTTACATTCATGAATTGTGGTTAAGATTCACTCACCCCTAGGCTTCATTCATCTAATCTTGGTTTTTTAAAAAATAACTTTAGGTTCGTAACAGTCATTAATTGTGGTTAAGATTCACTCATCCTTAGGGTTCATCCATCTAACCCTAGTTTTTAGAAAAATAACCTCAGGTTAATTAATACTCATTAATTTTGGTTAAGATTCACTCACCCCTAGGGTTCATCCATTTAATCTTGATTTAAAATATATATATATATATATATATAAAATAAGCTCAAGCGAATGAAACTTAATCATGATTAAAAAAAAAAAAAAAAGGAGACATGTGGTGGGATGTGGGCACGCAAAGTATCACTCCCGATGCTATATATTTACCATTACAACTTTTAAATATATCTTTACTATTATAATGTGGATGCCCTGTTCAAAACAACGACATAAATTTTCACTAATTCCAAATTTATCCTTTACAATCAAAGTTAATAAAAACGTTAATTGATTTTTTTGCTAAATTTCAATACTACCCCTTCTATTACTAATGATAAGATAAAAACATTAATTGAATTTTTACTAAATTTTAATACTACCCCTTCTATTATCTTATCTTCTGAATAGTGGGTGACACGTGCGATGCAAGTAAGAGAGAGGGGAAGGGGAGAGAGACTGAGAAGAGGGACCCTAGTGAGGGCATTTGAAAAAAAAAGTAAGGAATATTTTGCGTATAGAAACTTGAGGGATATTTTGGATATCCTCTATTCAAATAGGTGAAAAAATTGTGAGGGACACTTTGGTTATAGATATATGACGTAGGAATATTTTGAGACTCAAAAAGTTATTTTGGGTATAGCAAAGAAAGGGGGTGGGAGAGGCCTTGGCGAAATGATCTTCTTTCAGAGCATTTTGACAAGAGAGGGATAACTCCGGTTACGCCACTGATGTTGCCATGTGTCCCTTTTAACACTTCTTAACTGTGGTTAAGATTCACCCACCCCTAAGAAATTTAACCCTAGGAGTTAGGTATTTCATGTGTCTCTTTTGACACCCCTTAACTGTGGTTAAGATTCACTTACCCCTATAGTTGACCCACCCCAGGGTTTAAAAATTATTAATTTTTTTTAAACCCCGTATAAAATTCACTAATTCCTAAGTTAATTTTTATCTAAAAACCAAGAATAAGTGGGTGAACCATATGGGGGTGAATCTTAACTACAGTTAAGGAGTGTATGTAACTGTAGAAAATTTCAAGTCTACTATACATGAGTAAGGGGTAGTATGAGAATTAAGCAAACATTCAATGAAATTTTTGCTTTATATCCATGATTATGATAAGGTTACTTTGAGAATTTATATAAAATTAGTTACGTTTTTAAGGGGGGCATTCTTATTAGATAGATAGAAGTTAATGGGAATTTTTGGAATTAATACAAATATCAATCAATATTTTGAATAGAGAAATCCTCTTTGCCACACATGCATCGAATTTTTGGAATTAATACAAATATCAATCAATATTTTGAATAGATGAATCCTCTTTGCCACACGTGCGATGCACGTGAGAGAGAGGGGAAGGGGGGAGAGAATGGGAAGAGGGACCTAGTGATTTGAAAAAACATTAAAGAATCTTTTTGGTAAAGAAACTTGAGGGACATTTTGGATATCCCCTATGAAAAAATTTGTGAGAGACACGTTGCTTATAGAAATATGACGTAGGGACATTTTGAGACTCAAAAAGCTTTAGGCGTATTTTGGGTATAGCAAAGAAAGGGGGCAGGCGGGGCCTTGGTGAGATGTTCTTCTTTCAGAGCGTTTTGCCAAGAGACCGAGGAATCTAATTAAGCCAAGGTCGCCATGTGACCCTTTTAACACTCCTTAACTGTGGTTCAGATTCACCCACCCCTAAAGTTCACCTACATGTCGTTTTTTTTGTAAAAAAATTAACCCTAAGAATTATTGAACTTTAATAAGGGTTTAAAAAAATTAATATTTTTTCTAAAAACCAAGGATAAGTGGGTGAACTTTAGGGTGGGTGAATCTTAACACAATTGGAGTCCGGTTACACCCTTAAGGTTGTCATGTGTCTCTTTTGACACCGCTTAACTATGGTTAAGGTTCACCCACCTATCCTTGGTTTTTAGAATAAAATATGAAAAAAGTTTAACCTAGGAGCTAGTGAATTTTAACCAAGGTTTAAAAATTAATATTTTTTCTAAAAACCAAGAATAAGTAAGTGAACCCTAGGGGTTCCATGTGTCTATTTTGACACCACTTAGCGGTGATTAAGATTCACCTACCCCTAAAGTTCACTCACCCCTAAGGTTCACCCACTTATCCTTGGTTTTTAGAAAATAAAAATAATAAATTTTTATAAATCCTAGTTAAAATTCATTAACTCTTAGTGTTAATTTTTTTTCCCTAAAAATAAAGGATAAGTGGATGAACCATAGGGGTTGGTGAATCTTAACCAAAATTAAGAGTATTTAACCGTAGATAATTTCAAGTTTACTATAGAAGAGTAAGGGTATAGTATGAGAACTAAGCAAACATTCAATAAAATTTTCATCTTATATACATGATTATGATAAGGGCAATTTGGGAATTTAGATTTTTTAAGGGGAGTATTCTCATTAATAGAGTAATAGATAGATGGAAGTCAAAGGACATTTTTAGAATTTGGGAATTTAAATTTTTTTAAGGTGAGCACTCTCATTAATAGTGTTATAGATAGATAGAAGTCAAAGGACATTTTTGAAATTAACACAAATATCAATCAAAGTTTTGAGCAGAGTAATCCCCTTTGTAGAGATATATGCCCTCCTTAAAAACGTATTGATTTTTTTCAAATTCACCTTAGAGTCCGGTTATGCCACTGAGCTCACAATGTGTCCCTTTTAACATCCTTAATTGTGGTTGAGATTCACCCACTCCTAGGGTTCACCTACCTATCTTTTGTTTTGTTTTTTTTTAATAGTAAGTTTTTTAAAACACTGGTTAAAATTCATTAACTCCTAGGGTTAAAATTTGTTTTCATATTTTCTTTTCTAAAAACCAAGGATGGGTGGGTGAACTCTAGGAGTAGGTGAATCTTAACTACAGTTAAGGGGGTTGAAAGAGACACATGTCAAACTCAAGGGTGTAACCGGACTCCGACTATGATTAAGATTCACCCACCCCTATGGTTCACCTACTTATCATTGGTATTTAGAAAAAATATTAATTTTTTAAACCCCGATTAAAATTCACTAACTCTTAGGGTTATTTTTTTTTTCTAAAAACTAAGGATAAGTGAATGAACCCTGGGGGTAGGTGAATCTAACCATAGTTAAGGAATGTTAAAAGGGACACATGGCGACTTCAGTTTCGTAACCGTACTCCTCACTCTTTTAGCAAAATGCTCCAAAAGAAGAATGTTTACCAGGCCCCGCTCGCCCTCTTCTTTGCTATACCCAAGAATCTCGACAAAAAATTATCACCAATCCAGGGTTCATGTCATAGGATTTGGTAGTTTGTTTTTCTAGGGGTGGAACCCCCCTCATATGCAACATGTAGTTTTAAATTGTTAGAACTTGTAAGTACAAAATAATGATCAATTACCGTATATGGTTTTCCTTCAAATAGTAAATTTTTAGAAATCTTTGTAAGATTATTTTATAGTCATGCAATAATAGAATGGCTAGCAGCACAAAACCATGGCATCTAGTTAGTAGAAGTGTTAATTATCTCTTATTTTGTTGTCTATCCCACATTTATTGTTAATTTTTTATATATATATATTCTTTAAATCCGGAATTCTTTAGTTCTTTAATTTATAAATTTTATATGGATTTTGATTAAGAGTTGTTATATCAGATGGTTGTGGTGGCTTCTAATTGGTTGGAGGGTCCAGATTAGTGGCCAAGTGTCTAATCAATGAAAACTATTGAACAGAGGTGTACTTTCAATTACTTGTGCACTAAGTGAGAGAAATTATGCTTGGCTTCGTGTTCGACACTCTGATCATCGACACAGAAGCTTAGCATAGCATAGCATATGCATGCAAACAAAAATGTATAAATGTGCCTTCTATAGAAACTATGCTGTAAAAAACTTTGTTACCGATCCGTTCTTTGGAGCATATCCTAGCTTTTAAAGTTTACAAGTCAGCCCTAGTATGACAACTAGAATAACAGGCTAGAGATGGTAACCACATTTACTTCATAATCTTCCTCTCCTCTTCATGCAAGCGGGTTTCACTCCTACGCGTGCAGAGAATTCAACAAAACCTTCTAAGCTCTCAAATTCAAACACACTATTTCTTTCTTACCCTAACAATGGAAGAATACAAATGTATGAGCACCAAGCTCAAAGAGTTCTATGAAGTGTTCGAAGGTTTGGAACCACTCTACTCAGATATACCATGGGATCCTGTGTTGGAGGCAATGGTTGCTTCTAAGAAGGCAAATCAATCACCTGTGCTCAATGAAGCCAAAGATAATACTACTGATAGCAGAATGTTTGTAGTCGGCGCCTCGGATGGGGATACTAAGAATTTAAAAGAACTCTTCTTAGATGCTACTGAAAGTGGTGTTCTTGTAGCTGCCCCCTCATACATCAGTGATGGCCCAAAAAGGCGCGGCAGGAAAGAGGAAGAGAGGCCTACCTGGTTACCACCTAATTGGGAGATAGTGAAGAAAATCAGAAAATCTGGTCGTAGCGCTGGGAGCATAGATAAGGTGATTTGAAGTTCTTTAGCTTGTAACAAATTGTTATCTAATGTTTAGAAATATATATTTGGTTATTGTTTTATGGTTTAGTATCATTGTTTTAATTCAGATTGTTCATATCTTCTCCATATATATTTCCTTTTAGTTTTCTTTACTGGGAGGAGAGATGAGGTTCTATTAATTGTAAGTTATTTAAGTGACTTTTTTGTTCTTGATAAATGATAACAAAAAATTCAATTTCTTTTATTCTTTCAGAATTTTTGTACCTATATATTACATTTGCAATTTTTAAAAAAGATTTAAAGATCTTTGTAGATTCACCAAATTTATGTGCATATCTAAACCTGTTGAAAAATTTATTATAGGTTTTTTGTACCTAGACTAGATATTAGATTTGTAATTTTCAAGATAGATTTAAAGATCTTTGTAGATTCACCAAATTTATGTGTAGATCTAAAACTATTGAAAACAAGTTTTAGTACCTAGATATTAGATTTGTAAATTTCAAGACATATTTAAAGATCTTTGTAGATTCTCCAAATTTATGTGAAATAGTGAAAGAAACTCTAGTGTAATGTTAACAAGTTAAACATAGAATTTGTATATTATAATCTAGACATGTTTAAACTAGGTAACACAAATACACAATCTTTCGTATAGAACAACAAAAAATCGATATGTTCTCAGGTTTGGTTTGATCAAATTCTAATTATTTATATGAAGGTAGATATATACAATTAAGAGAGTTTCCAAAAGCGTGTTGCATAACTATTTCTAATTTATCTTATTATTACGCCTTTTATGTTTATCTATTTAGGTGTAATTTTATTTTATATTGATAAACTGGTAAGGGTAAAGGTCTATAGATTAGCCCTAGTATTGAAAATCACAGTAAAGGTTTATAGATGGTAATCGCATTTACTTCATAATCCTCCTCTCTTCTTCATGCAAGTGGGTTTCACTTCTACGCTTGCAGAGACTTCAACAAAATCTTTTAAGCTCTCAAATTCAAACACTCTCTTTATTTCTCTCTTACCCTAACAATGGAGAATACAAATGTATGAGCACCGAGCTCAAAAAGTTCTATGAAGTATTCAAAGGTTTAGAACCAGTCTACTCTGATATACCATGGGATTTTGTGTTGGAGGCAATGGTTGCTTCTAAGAAGGCAAATGAATCATTTGTGTTTAATTAAGCCAAAGATAATAGTTTTGAAAGAGGAATGTTTGTAGCCAGAGCCTCGGACGAGGATTAAAAAAATTTCTTTTTAGATACTACTAAAAGTGGAGTTATTGCGGCTACTCTCTCAGATGTCGTGATGGCCCAAAAAGGAGCGGTCATAACGAGGTAGATAGGCCTAGACAATTACCACCTAATTAGGAGATAGTGAAGAAAATTAGGAAATTTGGTTGCAGCCCTGGGAGTGTAGATAAGGTGATTTGAAGTTCTTTAGCTTGTTAACAAATTGTTATAATGTTTGGAAATATATATTTGGTTATTGTTTTATTGTTTAGTATCATTTCTTTTTGTATTTAGATTGTTCATATCTTCTCCATATAAATTTCTTTTTAATTTTCCTTACTGAGAGGATAGGTGAGGTTCCATCAATTATAAGTTATTTAAGTGAATTTTTTGTCTTTGATAAATGAACAAAAAATTTCAAATTCTTTTGTTCTTTCAGATTTTTTGTATCTATATATTAGATTTGCAATTTTCAAGAAAGATTTTTATAGATTCGCCAAATTTATGTGCAGATCTAAACCTGTTGAAATTGTTATCACAGATTTTTTGTACCTAGATATTAGATTTGTAATTTTTAAGACATATTTAAAAATCTTTGTAGATTCATCAAATCTATGTGAAATAGTTAAATAAACTTTAGTGTTGATATTAACAATTTAAACCTATAATTTGAAAATTATAATCTAGACAGGTTTAAACCAGATAACACAAATACACAATCTTATGTGTATAGAACAACATAAAAGCGATATGTTCTCAGGTTTGGTTTAATCAAACTCCAATTGTCTATATGAAGGCAGATATATACAGTTAATAGTGGTTCCCAAAAGGGTGTTGCATAACTATATCTAATTTATTTTATTCTTTTGCTCTCTATGTTTCCCTATTTAGGTGCAATTTTATTTTATATTGATAAACTGGTAAGGGTCCTGCCAAACCCTGCATTTTCTTTTTTGAAATGAGCAAATCCTATATGAACATTTGAACAACCACTAATCTTGAATTTAGAAATGTTAAGATTATGGTTGTTTAACTTTGAGTAGGATCTAGATAAAAATCATCTGTTAATTGAATCACCAATCTATAAATTTGAAGTTAAGCACTTTCTCTTTAGCCCTAGTTTTCCATATATCTAATATTTCACAAATAAACTACAAAAGATCTAACATATCACACTTGGCAAGAAATATCCAAATTCGTGCTTCCAAATGTCATCAGCTATTAATTATATAAATAAATATTCATTAGACAAAAAAAATTGTCAAGCTGAAAAATTAGTATAATAATTTAAATAAGTTGATCAGCTTCGAACAAATATTTCATGAAGACTATGTCTCCTAATGGGAAGTGGAGGTTTCCTACAAGACAAATTTATCAATAAAATGAGAATGTATTAGATGAGCTAAAGCAAGTCGGTAACAAAATTTTTATTGAAGAGCCCTGAGAAGAAGATGGTTTTCAACCAGTAATTTCAAAGAGAAAGAAGAAGAAGAAGACGAAAGCAGCTGACACCACATCTACAATTGATTTTTTAAAAGGAAAACCAAAAGGGGGGGGGGGGGGGGGGGGGGGGGTTAGGAAACGTATTCGATATGATTAAGTTTTATAGTGCCTGGTTGCTTGATGTTTTAGGGGTAAAGGCTTTTTGTTCCCCCCTTCCCCATTGATGTAATTGGCATTTTAATAAATTTGGAAGGATCTTGGCTAACCACATCCCTCACCGGGTGGTTAAAAAAAGGCTCCTTACCTTGGTATTCGCATGAAAATGATGTCTAGGATTAGGTCCTTGATATGAAAATCAATACACGCACGCTCAAAAGGACCAATTCATTTGGGGGGCTTGTTAGCAATTTGTTGCTGGTAGTTTTCAATGACCTTAGAACTCGCTCCCTTCAATGAGATTATCTTGAGAATTGACTAGGTTGAAGTTCCCTAATGTGGAGAGAAACCACCTCGTATGGTTTAAACGTAGAGTAGTTTGTCATTTGCTTTTTAGAAGTTCAGAGGGCATACTTACACAAGACCCCTCCCTGGACTAGGTGTGATTGAAGAATTAACATATCTCGTGTTAAAGGCACTGGGGTTGCATTTGGCAAGTCTAAAAAATAAAGTTTATTTAACTTATTCTAAAGAACTAAAATTGAGATAAAATCATTTGGTAAATGTCTGTTTGAAAACTTTACTTTTTTAAACATTATAAAATGTGCTTTTTGTTTTAAAAAGTAAAGAAAGTTTACTTTTTAAAACAAAGTTTATTTTTATGAAGCGGTACACATTTGATCATCATTTATGTCAAATTTTTAGACATTTTTCCCTTAAAAATTATTTCATATATACCCCTATTTCTAGCATGGGTTTCATGTTGGTTGTGTCATTTAAAAAAAAAGATGTAAATACCCCTCAAATAAGAGCTCATTTATAAGTTATTACCAATCAGTTGAGAGTTTTATTGTTTCAATGTGATATGAGTGTAAAATCCTGAGAAACTACATTTTCTATATAGGAGACACTCATAATACTTCATGAGAATTGATGTTTATTTACTTCAAAAAAAACTATTTTTCTTCTGACAAGGTGTTTTAAAATAACACTTTTGATTCTCAAGAAAGGGAAAATTGATTGGAACCAGATTTGGATTGAATGACCCACACTCGACTCATTTATAAATAGATTGAAATAGCAAACCCAACCCAATAATAGACCCTCGACCTGAATCCGCTTTGCTTAACCACTTTGAAATAAATAAATACACAAACACACACACATATATATATATGGAAGAGATCAGGAGACATATGAAAAAAACATATATGTTCACACGTGTCAATAACCATTCAATAACAAGTTAATTACTTTACAGTCATTTATATTCATACGGAGGATATCATCTCCACCAAACTCTGTCGGAAACTCTTGGGTTCGCTTTGGGTTTTGATTTTCTAGGTTAGACCCAAAAGCATGAGAATGACTAGGAAGTGACAATAGAAAATAGATAAATTATTAAATATTGCAAGGTTTTGGCCGAAGGTGGCATTGCTCTCTTGGGGATGGAAATCATCTCTATTTAACAAGTGAAGGAAACAGGGTTGTCTAGTTTAAAATTATTCTAATTTAAGATTAAATTTTAATATATATATATATATATACACATGTGTGAGTGTTTGTGTGTGTGTTTATTAATAAATTAAGTATATATAATAACGGGTCAAGTCCAGGGAGCCCAACCTAAACCATAACCAATTTAAACTATTTATATTTTAATTTTAATAATATTCTTTTAAAAATGTATAATTTATATTTAGTATTTTTAAAGTAATTTATTTCTATTTCTAACATAACAATTGTCTAGATGGTCCAACCGTTTGATTCACAACTCTTATTTTATATATCCATAAAAGATCTAAATTAGATATATAACATATAAGGTAGTCATTTTGAATTATCGTGAGAGTCCCAATGTGAATTACAATTTCATCAAAATACAACAATTGGATCTCTTGAGAATTTGAACACTTTGGACTTGAGTCAAAGAACACCCAACTTTTGACAAAATCTTGAGAATCCTCAACTCATAAATTCCTATATAACAAATATGTCATTTGTGAAGATAACTTGCTTAACTGAAGTGATAACTAAAAGGGGTTTGAATTCATCGACAATAAAGATTATCATAAGGGCTAGTTTTAATCAATTTTGAGCAATATTCACTAAACCGAGTAGTAAAAATTTTGAATTATCTAAGGTTCAATAAAAAAAAACAAGTTAACATGGCTTATACGCCAATATTAGAAGCAGAGTCTTCATAAATTTTGGAAAAAAAATTCAAGTCTTCATAAATTTTGGAAAAATAATTCACAACGTATTAGTCATATGATGAAGCATGGTGCTAAGGGAATAAGCCTTCTTAGCATCAGCCAATCCTGAACCATATGATAGCATGACCAAGCATTGGTCTTTTTGAAAAAAATGGGAACATTGAAGAAGTTGCTTAACCTATTCTTGATATATTGGCCAAGTAGGGCTATCAACGGGAAGGGTTATAAGGCTAGACAAGACCTTTCATTGACCTATTTATGATATCTTTAATTACATGTTTTATCCTTACCTTATAGGGTAGGCAAGGGTAAATATCTCCAATTACCTTTTGGCTAATCAGGTAATTGGATAAAATATTCATCTCAAATTTTTACACGCTTTGAAGAAATTTACGTATTAGGTAATTGGATAATTTAGTAAATATTGGATAATTGATAAAACCTAATAAATTTATATTGAATCAAATAAATTACGTATCTCATACCAATATCTATTTTTATTTATACATAACAACACAATTTAAAAAAAAATGATGAACACCATCTTATCAAATTTAACTAATCCATAAAACAATTATGTAATACCATAAAAATTAATCAATCATGCCATCTATCCAATCTAACCATAAGTGTATAGCTATAAATTAGGATTTAGGGATATATAAAACTACCAAACTACCATAGCTATTGATTCAAATAAGCAAATTAGCAATCGGTTATCTTTGGACTTTATTAGAGATACTTTTATTTGCAGCAAACAGGGGCAAAGCCAAGGTCCCCCCCCCCCCCCCCCCCTTCCCAAATACGGATAGGGTACGTAAATTATATAGGTAGATTTTTAAAAAATATATATATATCTAGGGGTGTGAACGGATAAGGATATTATTCGTATCCGATTCGTATATTAATCTATTTATTTGGATAATGATTCGAATAGGTATTCGACAAAGCGAATTCAAATAATAATTTTGATATCCGTTTATAATCGAATGCGAATTCGGATATTGATATATCTAATTCAATAAATATTCAACCAATTATATGATATATTATTGTATATAAATAATATATTTTAAGTTTATATAACTAAAATAACCTTATAAATATATACTTTTTACATAATTTAATATATTAAATTGTTATTTTTAATATAGATGAAGATAAATGATTAATTTACTATTTTTAAATAAATTTTATATTTTTTAGATATTTATTTATATTTAAAAATTAAAAGTAATTAGATAATTCCAATATTATCCAAATTTGAATATATTAATCGAAGTCAGATACAAATATCACATTTCACTATCCGTCGTATATTTATTTGAATTCACATATGTAATCGGATACGAATTCAAATATACTGTTGTCTGCTCTGAATTCGCTCCATTTACAAATCTAATTAATACCAAATAATTTTATATATAGTGCCCCCTAATTAGGATGTAATTGTGGATTATGTGGGAAATAAATTAAGTTGTAATTGTTGATTATGTGGGAATTGTTTGGCCCACTCAAAATTTTGTAATTTTTTTTATATGTATATTGTAAAATATTAAAAATTATAATTAATTGTATTTATATAATGATTTTCCCTTAACCCAGGCCCCATAATATTTCATTATGATCATTTCCACAAAACTCCTTAATTTTCTTAATACTTGTACTTGGACCCCAAAAAAAAAAAAATCTTGGTTCTGCCCTTGATAACAAACACATTAAGATCTTTATATCCTCATATGTTGGGGGTGGGGAGTAATACATGAATAATTACCGATATATTTCATTACAATCTTAAATTAGGAGCATCTTATTTTAGATTAGTAACAATTAGGATTATTAATCTAGATAATAAGTACAATATGGTTGATTACCTTGATTTGTTTAGCATCTAAAATGGCCATTGTAATCATCTTAAGAATCATCAATGACGTTTCATATCTAACACTCAGAGGACATTGAACCATCATTTTAATTGTCATTCCAAAAACAGTGATACTAATCCACATGCGCTAATTAAGGGATGCTTAACAATATTAAGTAAGTTATGTTGTGTAATTTCCTCAAGTTGTATTAACAACCAATCTTAAGTTTGAAGAAATTGTAAAAATATAACTTTTTTTTCTAGAATGGATTAGGCAAGCAATATAAGGTTTAGGAGTTCATTATTGGACTGGGTTCGGCTTGATCTTGTTAAATCGATTTATTATTTAAACATAAAGGTAGAAACATAGAATAAATCAAAGACATAACACAAGAATTAATTATGTGGTTCACCCGGTGTAGGATAGTCCACGGAGAAAGACGAGATCTTCCTCGTCACTAATCATGAGCAAATGATACAAAGGTTTTCTCCCTCTCTTTCTCTCTCAAGTTTTCATACTAATGGGGCATTTGGATTGGATTTTTTTGACCAAAAATCAATTATGGTAAAATTGATTGTGTATAAATTAATGGTCAAATAATCATTTTTTCAAATAATAATGTTCGGAGGAGAATATGTAGGTGAGTCTCTCAACTTCATATTCTCCGAACACTATTATTTAAAAAAAAATGATTATTTGATCATGAATTTCTATACAATCCCATCCTTTCTTAACCCAGATGAAAGCCTGCCTGTACTAACGCAACTGTTTATCACCCCCAAAAAATTACTTAGTATATGTTCTTATTTACTAAGTGAAAACATTTTAATTATAATTGTGTTATGCAGTTTTATGCAGCTTCGGGGACAAGCCGTCTATTTAAATCAAAGAAGATGGTTTTTGAGTTCCTGCAGAAACAGGCTAGTGAAAGTGATAAGGTACGAGAAAGAGTGAAAATTGCTGCTAATATTAAGTGATTTCTTGAAATTACATGCCCTTTATTACTTTTGTAGCCTTCAAATGGATTTCACGATACAAAGCAAAATCATTTAATCTCTAAGCAAAAGAAGACTATTTCTGCCGAAGTCTTGGCGATGCCAACTAACCATAGTAGTCAAGAACAGACCGCCGTCATGGATTCCTTCGGCCTCAGCAACTGAGGATCTCAGTACTCTTGAGGGTATCCTTACTCTTACAACTCTCAGTCACTATAATCTGAATAAAGGTTTTGGAAACTTATTTTTCATTTTTCCTCTCTTTTGATATATGAGATAGTTGGTTTTACAGATGCTATGAAGATAACTGGAAACCACTGGACGACAGGAATTAGTGAAGAAAGCGGCGAAAATTGACCCCTCTCTCTCTCTTACATCACAAAATAAAGTCTCTTAAATCACAAATAAAGTACGCGTTCGTATATGTTGATACATTACTTCAGATGTTACAACTTGTAAGTGCAATTTCAGTTATTGCAGTTATACCTTCTGCTAGAAGGCCTCGGATTGTCTCTGGTGAAGCCAGAAAGGGCTTTTCTCAGGGTTCCATAGAATAGGGGACAAGTGGTGGAGAAGTCTAAAAAATCATGGGCCCATGATTTGGACTTCTCCACACATAATAAGACATGTGGCGATAAGTGTGTGAGAATAAGGGGGAGAGATATCAAATGGGAAGAAGTCAAAATCATGGGGAGAAAATGAAATGACTTCTCCCCATTTTAATGCCAACTGTCGCACAGTGTATGGAACCCTGAGACCAGGCTTTGCCAGAGACAATCCAAGGCCCTGATAGAATAATTGTACCATTAAGACAGTAGTTATATAAATACGATATTTTGGTCAGCTGTTAGGTATCTCTTCTTAGTAGCTCTTTTCTTGCAACTCGGTCATGGGGCTTCATAGTTCATATGAACATGGGTATGAAATAGCTGTTTAGAAAGGAACAAATGGGAATGTACTGTTAGTATACTTATAGCATCAGTCTACTGTCAGACTGCTTAGCTAATGTTTGCTTGAAGAGGTTTTCTATATGAGAATCACTAATCATTAGGAGACTACCATCTTTTTTCTTTTTCGTTTTTGTAGACATTATTTTTTTAGGTTAGTAGGAATAAAGTTAGTATTGGTTGTGTAGGCATTATTTTTGTAAGTTAGTAGGAATAAAGTTAGTATTATTAGATGGTTAAATGATAGATTTTTCAACTGACAAACCAACTGACACCAACTCATAAGATCAATCACAGTCCACTCAATCTGGGATACACAATACCCATCCGATGATCTGGATCAACAGCCAGGTGCATCAAACTTGATAGTTGATACCAATGGTTCAAAGCAATAGTACATGGTAGGGGAATGCAACACACTATCAACACCTCGTAGTTAGGGGTGGTAATCGGGCTGAATTTGGGCTTCAAGGCTTTTGCAAATGTGTCAGGCTTCGGCCTGGGCCTATTAAAAAATCATCAAAATCCAAGCCCACACCCAATCCATTGCCACGTAGTCCTCTCTCTCTCTCTCTCTCTCTCTCTCTGTCTCTCTTCAGCCCTTTCGGATAACCAATCTGTGATGTTATCGATTAAAAACATTTGATATATTTTAGGAATCTGTGGCAATATGGTAATTTACTCTGATATCTGTTGTACACCACGCACTTTCGTGAGGCCAAGATTCCTGTACACGAAATCCACGAAATTTGAGCTCATTTGCCCTTTGGAAAGTTGGGTGTTGTTGCCTTATATTCTCTGTTGGGTACTAGACTTCGCAAAGGAATATAAGGGTCCACAACTCCTTCATTTGTCAGGCCTTTTTAGAGTGAGTGTATGGGTGTACTCTTATAGCATTTTGGCGGTTACCTTATGTCTAATTGTGTGTGTTTAGTGTTCCCTTATACCAAAAAAAAAAAAATAACCATTTCTTGTCGATAGAGAAAATAGTCTCAATATTCCCATAGAAAATGGGGATGATAATTGAGGCTTTAAACAATCCAAAATCAAAGCTGATTGTGTTATATTTGGGCTCGATTCAATTATATGATTCAATTATCCTTACAAAAAAAAATTATATCAATGCAAATTCAAACCGGATTGTGTTATATCCTAACTTGGTTTGATTATATTATTTGATTACATGAATTTGAATTGATATACATGAAATAGAGTATTTTTGTTCAACTTGGTTTATATATTTGAGTTTGAATATTGTCTCAATGATTTGATTATTTTAGTAACTATTTTTGAAAGCATAAATGAAGTTAAAAGAAAAAGGTTTTGTTTAAATTATAAGATACTATTTTATCATTATTATATTAAAATAATAATTTAATATGGTTATTTAGGAGATACATATCAATATAAATATTTTAGTCTTATAGATTTATAGTGAAAGGAATATTTATTTGAACATATTAATGTGACAGTAACTATGAACAAAAGTTCGGTTGAAGAGAAAACGTGATCAATAAAAAAAATATGTGGGTAGGTGGTTTGGAAATTACAATACAAATTAAAGGTATTTCTAGTAAGAGCAATAGTCCCTTCGTCGGCCGAGGAGGGGATTATTCCTCATCGCTCTCACATAGCCGACCCTTCAACTCCCATTAACTTGGGTTAGTTTTTTTTTAACCTTGTAGTTAATTTATTTTATTTTATTTTTCTTAAAACCAAGGGTAGATGGGTGAACCTTAAGGGTGGATGAATCTTAACCACGGTTAAATGAGGTTAGAAGGGGGACACATGGTAAAAAAATGGTAGCCAAGACGCCCCTCCTCGTGCCATTGATCGAGGAGGTGATTACGCTTCACCGACCGAGGAGGTGATTATTTTCCTTCTAATAATCAAAAGTTATTTCAATAATTTTTAAACTACCCCATCAAGGCATATTTTCGGATTACTCTAATTAGTTATTCTCTTAATGTAAGGCCACTTATAAACAAATAGGTAAAAGTAATTTTCTAATTGTTCTAAATTCTTATAAGTTGAATTTATCAAATTCAATTTTTCTCGTCGGGTTGCTAACTCAACGGTATAGTACTCAGCTTTTAAGTGCTGCTAGGATTTTTTACACATTTGGATGAAGCAAAGTATTTGTCCATACCATCGGTAGAGTTTCTAATACCGCGACTGATTCTGAAAGGGAATGAATGAAAAAAATAACATGTCGTATCAATGAAAAACTCTGATAATTTGTTACTTTGAGTTGTGCCCTATTCTCAAGCATTTCATACTCTCAGCCAAAATCAACACTTTAAAAGGTATTGATTTTTGGTAAAGAGTAGGCGAAAGTAAGGAATGCTTGAGAGTATGGTTAAGATGCCTCTAAGCTACTTTTTAGTTTCCTAACAAACAAAAGGTACTTTTAACGAGCAATAGTCCCCCCTCGGCCAAGTAGGAGACTATTTATCATCTCCCTCAAAAGCCCTTTAAACAATGGTGAACAAGTTTTAATCCCTACAGATAATTTTTTCTAAAAACTGATTAGATGCTTTAACTCTAACGATTAGTAAATCTTAACCACGGTTAAAGAGAATAAAAAGAGACACATGTCACAAACAAGAGGGCGAGACGATAAATCCCCTCTTCAGGTGAAGAGGGGATTTTTTCTGAAATCGAATCACAACCAATTGCGATGAACCTTGGGAGAGTCAATCGTACCCATAGGTTAACACATATCCCTTTTAACCCCTATTAACCGTGGTTAAGATTTACTACTCTTAGGGTTCGACAATCTTACCTTGATTTTTAGATTTTTTTTAAAAGTAACCTTAGGGTTGAAATTTAATTTTTGTTCTTAAAAGCAAGATTAGATTATTGAACCCTAAGGGTTAATGAGTCTTAACAATGGTTAATAGGGGTTAAAAGGGACACGTGTTGACTTGTGGGTGTGATTGAACTCTCCCGAGTTCAATCGCGGTTGGCTGTGATTCAATCTCTTATTTTCCACATTTCAAATATCTTGTTCTTGAGTTAGGATCATATCCAATCGCAGTTGAACTCGCAATTGCATACACAAGTCAGTGTGTGTCACTTTTAACACTCATTAAATGTGGTTAAGATTTGCTATAACTCTTAATTTTCAACAATCAAAACTTTGTTTTTAGGGGAAAAGTATTAAGAAATTATTAATCTTAAAGGTTAAAACTTGTTAAGTTGAAGAACCTTTCTGAGTGCGACTAAACCTCCCATCACAATTGTACAGGATATGAACTCCTTGTTCTTAGAGGGGTTGGAAAGTCTTAAAATTCTTTAAAAATTATTTATAATAAAATTATTCATCTCATTATCAATGGAAAAAAAGTCAATAAAATGTAAAATTTCAAAGGGTACCATAGCCATTCAATAGAACTTAAAACTTTTTTCTGGTGAAATGTTATCATGTAACTAACACAGATCGGATCTGACTATATCCAAATCCGACATATCTGAATCTAATTTGAGATTCGTCGGGATTCTGACTTACTCAATCCAAATTCAAATCCGATTATTTATATAAGATTCAAATCCAATCCGATTAATGTTAATTTTTTAAAATTATATTTTATTCATTAAAAAATCTATTACGACCTTATTTCGCTTTGATTAATGTTAATATCTTTAAAATTAATACTTTAAACATATAAAAATTCATGTAATATATCCAAAATGATAAAACAACTATATTGCATAAGTCCCTTTAAATCTATTATATATATTAATCAAGGAATATGACAATCGGATCCAATCATCCTATATTCAGATATGTTCGGTTATAATCGGATTTAAATCCATATCCGATCTAATGGATCATTAATTGGGTAATCGGGTCGGTTTTGATCCGATTCATTGATAGCCCTACACACCATGCAATTGGCATGGTGTTTGTGTTATTCCATTTTCCGAAAAAGAAAAGGGTATATTCAAAAAAGATCCGGGAGCATTATAGTGATTTCAGTGAAAAAGTCGATATTTTCTATGTATAAAATCATCTCCAGAGACTCCAACCCACCAAAACCAAACCAAAGCTTTAGAGTTTAGACATATCTCGAGTCTTTTTCTTGGGCTATCTTCTCGTATTTGTCGTTAAAAATGGGCAGAAAGTTCTTCGTCGGCGGTAACTGGAAATGCGTAAGTCTCTGATATATATTTGTTCTTACATTTTCATAAGTTTTAGCTCTCTGATCCTTAGATATGCTTACGAGCTTGGAATCTGGAATCGAACGCAATGGTTTCAATTTATATATTCATTTCATGGATGCTGATTTCTGTTTATGTGATCCGATCTTGCAATAGTTACTGGAATTAGGGTTAGGGTTATGATTGATGTAATCTCAGTCTCAGTTATTTTATTTTCTCTGGATTTCGAATGTGAAGATAGATCACTTATTCGATTCAATCATCCATACTTGCCGATCTGTAATGGGGAAGTATATGGTACTGCCATGCAGTATCAGTGGAGCCTCTATATCACTACCGATTGTTTGAAAAAGTAAAGAACCAGACACTGTCTATCGATGAACACAGAATCAAATTTCGAGTTCTTGAATATTGAATTATGTGTGAAATATCGAAGCTAATTTGGGTTGAACTGAATCTCCATGCAGAACGGAACCGGCGAAGAGGTGAAGAAGATCGTCTCAATGCTGAATGAAGCTGAAGTACACTCAGAAGATGTTGTGGGTAAGTGGATGCAATTGTTTCTATCCACTGAAATTATTTATACATTCTTATATTTAATGGTGGGTTACATTCACTGCCTATGTGTTTCAGTACCGTTCAAAGAATATATCTGTTCATCTATTTTCATTGAAAATAACGAGAATATAAAATCCTTGAAACAATTAAAAATATGGAAATATGGCCATGTAGATACATAACTTGTGTGTTGCCCCTCTTCTCTAACAAGGTGCAAGTGCCCAAACTCAGAAGCAGCAAATCCCAATTTTAGCTCATTTTGGTTCCCACTTCCCAGTTCTTATGTCGTGGGACAAATTTTTCTGGTTTGTGTGGTGTGGTGAAATTTGGCATATTTGTGGAAGTTCATAATTCATATATTATCATCACTCACTCACTCTAGGGCTAAGTTAAAAATGAGTGCTACTTTTAGTTTATGTGAACGTCGACTCTCAAAAGATTTTGTAGTCATTAATCAAGAATTAATATTTGCAAAAAAATTCCGTTTAATTTGTGTAGTTGAGAAATATTCTCCGTGTCGTTTCGTTTTGTGTTTTATATAATTTATTTCTCTAGTACATAAACAATCCCTCACTTTCTTACTTTATTATTTGAAGTTAGTTTTATATTTACGGGTCTGCAAGTTGTTGATGGGGGTGTAAATGTGTTCTTGCAGAGGTTGTGGTAAGCCCTCCATATGTGTTTCTTCCCTTGGTGAAGAGTTTATTGCGGCCCGATTTTCATGTCGCGGCACAAAACTGTTGGGTGAATAAAGGCGGTGCTTTCACTGGCGAGGTTAGGTATGTTTAGACTTTAGATCTACTCCTAATTATCTCTATGTTGTTGCAGTCCTCTACCTGTAGTTATGTTGAGTGTTGACCCTTCCATGATACTTAGGCTGAAATCTCACCACCCACTTTTGACATGTGTATAGTAGATTATAGACAAGACACTTGTGTGCACGTAATCATAACCCTTAAATGGATTATGGTTGCCTTACATGTGTGAAAACATGTGTAGACTCTTAGGCTGCCAGCCATGCAGAACCCACAACCAAGGTTTGAAATATTGATAATATCGGCAATATATTTCGATAGCGCCCATCACCGACACATTTATACCATGTTTTAAAAAAAATACATCATATCGGGAGATATCGGCCATATCGGAGATATCGGCGATATCTTCCGATATCGACCAAATTTGGAAGAATTTTTTTTTTTTTCCAGATGTGCATGCATCATCCAAAAAACAAAAGAATTCATTCATGCAAAAAATCAAACATATTCTTTAATTTTTTTTTTAAAAAAATGGTTGAAGGTAGAGAAGAAGGAAGATGAGGAAGGCAAGAGGGTACATACCTCTCACCGTCGCCGTCTCCATCACCATCTTCGTGAGTTTCCGTGGTTGTCGTGGGTTATAGCATTTGCCATTGAGGTCATCCCCTTTCCCCTCTTCTTTCCTTTCCTCTCAGCTTTCCCCCCCCCCCCCCCACCCGGTTCTGTTGTTCAAATACGAAGAGGGCTTACCCTCTTATCTTTTAAGTTATCAATGATAAACCTAATAAGGTTTTCTAAGGTCACTCCAGCCCTGTGGGACTTACCCTATTATCTTTAACTTATTAAGTATGACCCTAATAAGGGAATTCTAAGGTCACTCCAACCCTGTGTAATACTTCTCTTATGTTTTAACTTAAATAACCTTAACAAGGGTATGATAGGGTCACTCCTAGTCCTATGTCATTAAACATATTTTCTTATGTTTTAACTTTAGTAACCCTAACAAGGGTATGCTAGGGTCACTCCACCAAATTATATTTTACACCTAATGATAAAAATTAATATTGATTTATACCATGCACCAAATGCAAAAAAAAAAAATGTATTAAAATTTTAATATATAGTCTTTTTTATTTTAAGGATTATACTTGAAATTCATTAATATTTTATTTAGTTATAAATTTTAATAATGTTCTATTATTATTATTAATAGTTAACAATTCTAAATAATGTACTTAGTAGCATCCACCAAATAATATAACTTATTTAACTAATAAAAAAATATATAAAGAAATTTAATATACTTAAATATATTAATTACATTAAAAGTGTTGATATTTTCAAACAAATTATTAATCTATTAAAAAATATAAAATATTATTAATCGAGACAGTGGAAGCCATTGGAACGACTTTACACATCTAATGCTATTCACGGTTTTCTTTGTTAAAAATCATATATTAAAAACATGGATAAGGGTCCTGCACATTTAAATAAAATTACAAAAAAAGAATCAAGGGTTTTGGTGCTTGATTATATTATGTGTTTGACATTAATATGTATTGGTGATGCACTAGGCAACTCCTTCTGGAGGTTATTGTAGTTTTTTTTATGGGTTGTATTATGTTTGTTTGTATTATTATGAATCTTCTAAATTATGAATTTATGATTGATTGAGAAATGAATGAAACATGAATCAATCATACATTATCGTCACTCGTCAGTGCACATCTTTGCTCTCTTCTCATTGCGTCTTTTATGTAAATTGTTGTTTTTGAAATTTTTTTATTCTAAAATGTGTATTAACATCTATTTTAATATTTCCTGAAGTTTCACTGCAAAATTCCATGTTTTACCTCATTTTTTTATAATTTTTCCAAAAATCACCGATAAACGATATATCTTCTATTGACATTTAGAACCTTGCCCACAACGGCCACCGCGTAACCCCCCAGCAGGAAGGGAAAACATTTTGCTGCACAACTTCAACTAATTAGAGGCTCTCACGTGGACCCTTGCTGTAGCAGGGGTTTTCCTCATGCCTTCAATTTCAATCCGTTCAGAAGCCACTACATGGTCCTAGTATCGAGGGATAAACCCATGTTAGGAAAGCTAACCAATTATAAAGGTGGAAGCATCACGGGTTTAACCCTTGCTTCTTTAATTAAAACAATCAATGGCCACCATGTGGCCTTGGCAGCCGCAAGAGATTAACCTTTGCACCCTAAATTTTGACTTATTAAGGCCACCACATGGCCTTGGCAGTAGCAAGGGGTTAACCCATTGTTGCCAAATTCAAGCAAATCAGAGGGCACCGCATGGCCCTAGCAGGAACAACGGATTAACTCTTGCTTCCATATTAAATCCAATGAGAGGCCATCACATGTCCCCTCATAGCAACAAGGAGTAAGCCCCTACTGGCAAAGTTAAGCCCATCAAAGGCCACCGCATGGCTGCTGGTAGCAGAAGGGGGGAAACTCCGGTTGTGAAATGAAATCAAATGGGAGGCCACATCGCGGCCCCTCGTAAGTCATAACAGTAAAGTACTAATGGGTAAACCCTCGTTGCCAATGTATCCATTAAGAGGCAACCATGTGGCCTCTTGCAACCATAGTAACAATGTTCTTTTTAAATGTGTTGAATAATTCTCGACTTTTTCGTCGAACGATTAATTTAGGGATTATTGGCGTCTTTTTGAAAAAATATAACCTTTTAAATAAGTCACAAATTAAATGGAAATTATTCATGATTTTTGAAAAATTCCTAAATAAGTAACTAATATATGAATCATATTGTTTTGTAATTTTCATAAATTATAATCTTATTTTGTATTTGTTCATATCTTTCCTTGCAGTTTTCTCAATTTTATTTTGAATTGTTTGAATTTCGCCAAATTTTTATTAACCAAATAATTTCCGATCTTCGCCTTGGCGACTATACTCGCAATTGCAAGGGATAAACCCATGCTGCCAACTTTAGGGGCAGGTGTTAGGCACCCCTAAGCTGCCTCCCGAGAGTGGTTACCTATTCCTTAAGTCCAAATCAATTTTAAGGAAATTACAAAAAAAAAAATTAACATACCATTCATCATGTTAATTAAGGATAAATATCATGTTGAACAAAGAGACATACATATGCAAAAGACGAATAAAAGAAATCAAACCTAGCCGGGTTGAACCCAAGGCCCACATACCGGAATTAAGGTGATGAAGCCAATCGTAGTTCGCGAGCATGCTAACTTGATTTTTTGATTATGTGAATGTTTTTGAGATTTTTTTATTATTTTAGCAGTTTAGTCTCATGCAGTGAGCAATGGTAGAGTTGGACAAAGCTTAAACCAAGCCTAGTGCTCATCTTAGGGCACTGGAATTGCAACAGAATATGGGTGCACAAATGTAAACAAGAGAGAAAGAAAGGGGTCAACCTAGGGGGGGCTGATTGCAATTGTAGCACAGACCAAAAACTTGTCTGGGCTGTTTCTAGGTTATTTGAAGTCTGAATCACTCCCCGTTTTTTGCCATGTTCCTCAAATCTAGAATAGTTTCACATATATTAAATCTGGAATTTTTGGATTAGGAGAGGTAGGTCTGGCCGGAGAACAACTAGTTCATTTTGAACTATGGGTACTGGAATCCGAATTCAGATGGGTGCATAACTATTTTTTCTGGATTCCAAAGGTATAGGGTAGCCTAGATATGAAATTTGAGCTATTTCCGAGCTCAGTAGATGGGCCTTTGGATTTTCCAAAGTGTATGAATACACTGCATAGAATTCAAAGAAATAATCCTGAACCAGTGAAGAAACCCCTTTTTATAGCTGAAAACAGACCAAAAAAGGGATGTTTCCACTGGTTCATACTTTAGAGCCTCCTTCCGTAGACCAAGTCAAAAATTAGTTAATCATAGGCTCATAGCCAATTATGCAAGAAGCGAGCAATAAAGATGAAAAGAAAACAAGAAGGGAAGGATTACACTTAATCACCCGACGGTATGTCACTCCTACCACAAATCGACAACCTCCTCTTTTAAGGACCTCCAAGTGAGGAAAAGGCCTAAGTTGTATAGGGCCCCTTTCTAACAAGACTAGGATAGACTATGCTAAAGGAAGAAAGGTGAAAGGAAAGACGGTAGAGGATCTTCACTAAGGCAAAAGGGAACTAGGGATTTCCTACCAAGGCTTAGAATTTCTCCACTCAAGTCTATAGTTCCTTCACCAAGGCTAAAGTTGATCTCTAAGGGGCTAAGGGATGAGTATTTATAAGAAAACTAAGGGGTTGAGGTATGTCTTTTACAAGGGGGTAAAAGAAGTTAGTGGTAAAGAGTTGAGTGTTGTAAGGGGTGTAGAGAGGAGGTAAGTTGTCAAAGAGATAGAAGGAGAAGGGGGGAGGGCGGGTTGTGTGTTCTAGGGGTTTAGGGGATGAGTTGTCTAAGGGAGGGAATGAGAGAGAGAGAGAGAGAGAGAGAGTGAAGTGATGGTTGAGTGGTGTAATGGGTATAAGAGAGTTAATTTTGTAAGATGTGCAAGAGAGTTGATGAGTTAAGTGTTGAATGTTGTAAGGGGTGTAAGAGAGTTGATGGGTTTTGTAGGAGATTTGATGAGTTAAGGGTCAAGTGTTGTAAGGGGTGTAAGAGAGTTGGTGAGTTTGTAGACTGAGGTATTGAGTATGAGTTGTTGGGTGTGGGTTAGGTGGATATGGGTATGTGGAATTGGTTTTTAGGATTATGGGTTATTAATAGATGGGTCATGGTTCATGATCATGGGTATGTAGGTTGGATTTGAAAGGCTTTACAGGAGGGTCCTATGGTTTGAGATGGAGTCTTATGATTTAGAAAAGGGTCATAGCGTTTGAGAATTCTCTTAGGATATTGGTAAATGAAGATTTCAGGGTTTAGATGGTGGGTCTTAAGAATTTAGGTCGGGTCCTAAGGTTTAGGAAGGAGCTTGGGGGGGCTAGGGTTTGGAAGGAGTTAAAGGGGGCCCTAGGGGTTGGAAGGTAAAAGGGGGGGTCCTAGGGCTTGAAGGGGGTCCTATGGTTGGGACGATGGTAATACCATGGCGCACTTAGGGGTGCAAAAAGAGGTGCTTACACTTGCTGAAATCATGTTTTATATTATTTATATGCAAATTTGATGAATAATTTGGCACACTTAAAATTTGCGAATTATTTTGCAGGGGTAAAATTTGCTAACCTTTCAAAAAAAAAATCGCTGAATTTTATTAGTGTATGTAGTAGGGAATGAACCTTTGTTAGTAAAATGAAATCCAATGAGAGACCACCATCCTCACAGCAGTCAGCAGCAAGAGATAAACCATAGTTACTGAAGTGAGAAACAAAAACGAGAAATGAAGCGAAAGCGAAAAACAGGAAGTAAGACTCAAAAAATCTATAGAAAATGGGAAGCAAGAAATGGGATATATGTGACTTATTCCGATTATATTAGAATGGCCTGCCATACATTTGATTTTATCTTATGTTAGATATTTGTGGAGAACTTGGTGCCTTAGGTTTCAATCCAACAATACTTACTCGGGATCTATACCCTAGGCTTTAGTCTCGGGTCTATCGAATAATTTCCTACATACATAGCCCCCTTTTATCACTAAATAAGACATGATAGAAGTGAGCTTCCTGGGAGGCGAGACCGGGAAACGATCTTTCGAGGAAGCAAGCTTCCAACCTTGTACATAGCTTCCATGCAACTATGGGGTAAACCCATGCAACTAAAGTTAAGCCTATAAGAATCCGCAATGTGGCCTTTGGCAGCAACATGAAGTAAACCCTTGTCGTCAAATGAAATCCATTGCGAGGCCATCATGTGTCCTCTCACATATTTGACTAATCTTACAATCCACTGAAAAACTACCCATCATTTACATATTCACTACCCATCATTTCATAGTATAAAAGATTATTAATTATACACTATAGAATCAAGTTGGTTTCTTACAAATTTATTAATTATTAGAGATTATTAGTAAACCTACTAAATTCAAGTCTTATCACAATTACTTAAAACTATGAATTTTAGGTTGTAAGTTATCGATTTGTTATTTTTTGTTGTATCTTATCTATCTAGTAACTTTTCTCATATTTTTCAAATTTCATAAGATTTTATTATATGAATCCATTCTAGTTAAAACAGAAATTAGTATTTAAATTATTTTGAGAGTCATTATTGAATGACTGATTACAATCTATAAAGTTAACATATTTATTTTAGAAAATTGAAAGAACTAATTTTGTCTAAAATTAGTAATTTAGAATTCTGAATACTTAAAAATTCTACTAATTGTTTAGAAAGAACTTCTAATGTGGAAAGCAACTCTAAAATTAATATTTTAAAATAATCTTTACATATGAATTCTAGTTTTTGTTATATTATAGATTATTATCATCAGCAAATTGCACGAAATAAATAATAACAGAAGATGGATGACCAAAGTATAGTTTTTGAATATTGGAGTAAATAATACAACTCTCAAAGGGAGTTCTCTTATTAACAATTAGATATTGTTGATGACAATGGCTACATTGTGCTTCTCGATCTTCTCTACTTGTTTGCTTTGCATCTGTGGAGTCCAATTGTTAATTTGATTTCTTGGCTCGTTCCTTTCCCTAACTTTAAAGTCTTGTATTTATAGACTTTTTAGGATTGTGGATCCCATTTCTATTATTTGGCTTTGGGTACTTTGGGGCTTTTAGTGGACTCCACCCATTTCCTTGGGTGTGGAGTCCAGATTCAGGCTTCTTGAATCTGTAAACGCGACTTGTATTTGTTAACTGACCCACTTTTAGAGCGACCCATATTTTGGGCGCGAGATCAGATCACAGCCAATTGGCATATGTCATGTATGGATTGGAGGGAAAAAAAGGCCGAAAATTAAATTCAATTTTTTTCTCCTCCCAATCCATATTTGACAAATGGAGTCAATTGCAACTGGTTGTGATCACGGCATCCTTTTGGGTGTGGGCATTATTTTTTTGCCTTAAACATGCCTTAGGAAGCCAATTATCTGTGATCATGCCCAACTAAAACTTGTAGGGCCCTTTTCATGGGCTTTTGGGGAGTTTTTGTAATTTTGCAAGGAGTGGAAGCACCTTTATACAAAATTTGGGTGTGTAGGAACCTTTTATAAAACGGAAAAACTTTTATGGCTCTATAGATGTCTTAGCTACTGTATTTTACTTTCATGTAGAGTACGATTGGTAAATCTTTATTTAGAAAATTACAACAATTAAAAAGTTTATCATTTGCAAAATATGTATGTATGTATTGTCAATTCTACATCGATCGAAAAGGACTTGTGACATATTTTTCGATTCCAAATGAGCTTTTGTAATTTTGCAAGGAGTGGAAGCTCCATTTTCACAACATTGAGAGATGTAGCAAAAGAGTAGCTCGGTTTGAGGTGTCAAGACCATTCCATTATGAGCAATGCTATATGTCAAAAAATCAGCGATTGCACCCTTAGTCGGTTACCTTAGTTCTGAATCTTCTGGATTGCGTGTGTGTTATATTATCTCTTACAAAAAAAAAATTTATAGCTTAGATAATAAAGTTTAGTGAATTCTAGGGAGTTAATGCT
Organism: Tetracentron sinense; assembly: GCA_015143295.1. Classification (NCBI taxonomy): domain Eukaryota; kingdom Viridiplantae; phylum Streptophyta; class Magnoliopsida; order Trochodendrales; family Trochodendraceae; genus Tetracentron; species Tetracentron sinense. Next base: position 7,424,803 of record CM026563.1, read on the forward strand.
GATAAAGTATAATCTAATCTGACGGTCTACAAATATCTAATCACCTTAATTATTTCACGTGTATAATATCTAATCAACTTAATTATTTCACGTGTCTATCAAAAGATCCACCTTCACGTCGGACAATCAAATTTGAAAAGGTATCAAATTACCTCTGGCGGACGCTTGAGACGTGAGATGTGTGCTTAGGCATCCACACATCAATGGACATGTGGCGATAAAAAAATGGAGAAGTCATTTCATTTTGTCCCGTGATTTTGACTTCTCCTCACTTGATATCTCTTCCCTTTTTATCACCATATGTCCATTGATGTGTGGATGCCCGAGCGCACGCCTCGGGCGTCTGCCAAAGGTAATCCGATGCCATTTGAAAAACATAGGCCGCGTGACCCTAATTGACAATGGTAACTTATGGTCCGGTGGGCTGTTATGTCTTTGGACCCACAACAAAAAAATGTCAAATCTTTGGGTGGGTTGGTTTAATCAGGTGATGCACATCTTGGAGTAGGCTAGGCCCAATATTCTAAAAAGTAAAAACCTCTTACAATAGGCCCGGGCTAGGTAGATACCCTACTGAGCCCAGCCTTCCACCCCCTATTATATAAGTTATTAATTTATTTATATACATTTATAGTGTATATAATTTTTATGATATTATCCTTAATGTAACAGTTATAATGTGGGGGTATGATAGTAATTTTATTGAACTCCACTAATGTAAAATGTAAATTAGGTATTTTTGCATATCAGTTGTTGGGTTTGTCCAAGTTTGCATATCATTATGTAATTTGGTTAATCAAACCAACATTGTTGGTAAATTGATAATACTGCCCCATGGTTTTATTTTTTTTTTCTTTTTAAAAATATTTTTGGTTCTATTTCAAACAATTTAAAATTTAAATGTATTTTTTTAAAATTTTCTCATATCTTTTCTTGTTTTTGTTGGAGGATATCATTTACCTATGCTAGTATAGGGTTAATGGTTAGCATCGGGGATTGGATTTCTTGCTATTCATTACTAGGGGGAATAGATCTCAAGCCCTCTCAAATGAGAGATCACACCCCACATTGACTGCCGAGGTGGGGTGACTAATAAACAATTTTTTGTGTTTATATTTTTCACCCCAAGACATTTTGGAGGTAGGGCAATTAGGTTATTCTACCAGTGTTGATTTAATTGTTAACACAAGTTTCCAATGAGGGTGTTTGCCATTTTTTGTATAAATTATGTGTTTATGCAAAATAGAAACCCAAAACAACTTATATGCAAATTAGGTTAAATCCAACAGCTGGCATGCAGTAAACCTTTCTAAAAGGGAAAAGGAAGAGGGTTCCATCGTATTGACATTTTGGCTAAATTCCATGACTTTTTTTTTAAAAAAAAAAATTTGGATATCATTTACCTACTTTAGTGGGTTTAGTAGTTAGCTTGGAAATTGGAGCTCCTACAACTTATACCCGAGGGGACTGGATCTCTCGAGTCCATACCTCCCTCAACAGAGAGGCCAAACCCAACCTTATCTAAATTCCATGACTTTACTTAAGGATATTTTGTTCTCTTTAAGCCTCCACCAAGGCTTAGGATTACCTCTGGTGGATGATCCAGGTGGGACCTTGGGACCTCAGGCATCCACACATCATTGGGCATGTGGCGTTAAAAGGGGGAGAAATCATTTCACTTTCTCCCCATGATTTTGACTTCTCCCCGGAGCCCTTTAAAATGCCACATGTCCAATGATGTGTGGATGCCCGAGGTCCCACCAGGAGTATCCACCAGAGGTAATCCGAAGCCCTCTACCAAACCTTTTAGACCTTGAGAGCAGGGCTTAGGCTTAGCTAGTTCATGCCCTCCATGGACTTGGGCCTCACCCATATAAGAAGTCAGGGCCTAGATAAGACCTAGGCCCATAGCGCAATGCTCGAACCCTAAATTTCTGGCAATATAGGAACATCGTAATTCATACAGTAGTTTCCTCTCAAACCCTAAATTTCTTTTTCTTCTTTACAAGTCTAAAACCCTAAATTATCAGAAGCCCTACAAACCTAAACCCTCTATATATGTCGTTTTTCGTAACTATTCTCTTCAATAAGCCGAAACTAGCGTAATCTCTTTCTTCCTGCGTAGATTTCTCGTGCAATTTATATTTATACAGCTTCATTGAGATTCAGTTGGGCTGTGATTAGAAAGAGAGAGGGCTCGAGTGGGAATTCAAGAACCCTTCGATGAAGAACAAGAAGGTGCCGTTTCTAATCATAAAAAGGAAGTCTTGGTATCTTCAATTGTTTTTCTTCGATCTGGTTACCCACAATGACAGATTTCCCAAAAATACACTTGATATGAGCCATCCTTACAGTACAAGTTGTGATTTAGATCTTCCCCATTTTCTTGTTTGTTTGTTTTTTTGCATTTGTTGGGTACATAGAGAAATCCCCTTTTGCGATTAGGGTTTCTTGTCAACCAACTGTGCGTACAGAGAAAGTCTGATTCCATTTCTGTTTTGATTCTGGAATTGGGCAGCGGCCAGACAACCGTAGAGATGGTATCCACAGATGAAGGGATTTGGTTCTCCAAAAAATCCCCCCTTTGTCTACTGATTCCATCTCACATTCTATACGAATCTCATCTCGTTTTTTTGATCTTGTTTCATAGTTTAATATTCTCTGTTTTATCATGGGCTACGTAACCTGATCTAGATCTCGAAATGAACTTTAATGGGTTTAAGTTGTTTGAATCAACATATGTATTGTTATGATCTTTACTGATGTACTTGTACCAAAATAAAATTCTTTACTGGTATAGGATTTTGTTTTAGGGTTTTTCTTGCTCCAGCCCCGCCGAGAGTAGAACTTACCGTAAACTGTTTTTTAGGGGATTTGATTCATTAGTGCTTGAAATGAGCTGAGGATTTCTCGTGCTTACTTTACCATATTAGGATTCATACTCCTCCAACCTAAGCCTAAATCCGAAGAGAACAGAACAATTTGTCAATGGCCCAATCTCTAATCTTTTGGTTGAACATAAAATGAAAAACAGAAAAAGAAAACCTGAACAAGAACCTTTAAACCATGAATAAGACTATATTCCCCGTAACCCAAAAAAAACAAAAAACAAGTCTATAGGGTGTAAATGAGCCGAGTTGGGGCTCTGCTCATCTATGGATAATTCTAATTTTAACAAAAAAAGAATTTTAATCAAAATCCCAAGAGATTCCCCTTCCGAGAACAAAATAAAAAAAATATTAAAACTGCGTATATTTATTCTTATGAGTTTAATGCAATGTTATCATTTTACCGGACCGGTCATGGTTAAGTGGCCGGTTCTTGGTTTGACCAGTTCGACCGGTCCGTTTCAACCGTGTCTTTTTTTATATATTATTTTTAAAAATCTATTTTTACCCGTTTATGATTGGTTCTGACCACCGATTCCTATTTCAACCAGCCGGTTCTTCCGGTTTTCCTGAAAATGACCGTTTTTTAAAACGGCCCGGTTTTGGGGGGTTTGAGAACCGGTGAGGGGACCGATTCCCGGTTTTTCCGGTTCGACCGGCCGGTCCGGATCTAACAACCGTGGTTTAATAAGAGAGACTTGACATAGATAATCTATAAATTAAGGATAGAGTTACCTTAAAAGTTTAACCTTAATAACAAATCAATAAATAGAACAATAAAACTAATTCATTGCTTGTATTCGGGTTGATTAACAAAGAGCTCAATCTTTTAGCTCGGCTTGACCTAATGAGCTTAAATACATCAAGCTCAGCTCATTTTGAGATGAAATCCAGACTACCTACCAGCTAGATGTTACTAAGACTTTGAAATTGCTTTCGAATGGTGCCTGATAGAAATCACACAGTTATAATATTCCATGGGAGCAATGAAACTTAAAGGTGTAAACCTCCTTTAAATAATTGAGTTATCTAAAATTTCTTTATGGAAGCCTGGACTGATTGTCTTCAGTCGCTTGTTAGTCTTAGTGTTGATCCATGAGTGCTTCAGAGATCCACATCCATGACGATCTTGGGTTATTTCTTCATGCCACACTACTATTAATGTGATTGAGACCACATCAATTCAGCATGGATGCAACTTAAGTTTTCTATGTGTACAAGAACTTTCGACTAATTTACCATCACAAGTTGATCTATATGTACTCCACATCAATAGCATTTTTTGTTCTTGTTTGCTTTCACATCAATTCATAGTGGAAACTACTTATCAAAGTCTCCCATTCAGAGATATTGGTGAATCATAAATCAGAGATATTTTCTTTTTTCTTTCTTTTCTAAGTTCCAGTTTGCAAGGATTGTTTTGTTCAGCATTCACTGCTTGATGCAGCTGTTGTGTATTTGTGCCACGAATCACACGTTTGGAGGTATGCCCAGTTCAGCCTCTGCTTTTAGTCAATCCTATTTGGTCACTATTTCGCCCGCCAAAACGCTAATGCTCAATTGTATGTGTGATCCAGCTGTTTATTTATCTTTGGTGGTGAAGAACATGATTCTTAGTTGAACTAAAAACACAAAAGTTTTATGCATGGATTATGTTGGTTCAGTCCGTAGGCAAATTTCCATCTTATGATTATGACTATACCTCATTTTTGTGCACCAACACATATGTCTCCAGACTGTTTCAACATAACTCATCTGTTAGAGAACAATCTTTTTGATGGTTGTCATTAGTAACTTAATTAGTGTAACTCAGTTAGCATCAAATTCAAGTATTGCCTGATTATTTGAGACAAAGATTAGTAAACCCTTAAAAGCTATTGTTTATGTTCTGAAGGCTTATTTCTTAGAAGCAATTATTTTCCTCCCTGCAAGTTCCTATCGAAGATCCAAAAATATAGTCCATGTTGGGTTTTGATTTCTAAATGTGGGAAATATAAACTTCACCTACCATTTGGATTTGTAATTTTTATGAATATTGTTCTGGAAGTCTATTTAGGCGCATCTATGTTCATATGGCTTAAAAAATTGTGTAGTGATTAATGCAAAATTGCACTATGTGCGTCAGTCTCTCTTTCATGTAACTACTAAACATTGTAGTTTTTTCTGTTTATTGATTTATGACCTGCAGTGTTGGATTGAGGATTCAAAGGATCCCCGATAGAAATTAGGTAGGTATTGCGTGTGCCAAGCATTTGACAAGAGAACTCGATTGAATTTGTGCACCCCTTGGAAGCTCTGAGATCCCAATTGTATTCAAGCTCTAGAAAGTCAAAACTGTACTTACAAATTTAAAAAGTTGATACACCAAATTTTTTATCTCCATGATGATACCTAACAAAAGGGGTGGAGGGGGAGGTGGTGCTTACTAACTATTGCCAGAACTGAGTACAATGGTAGCAGGGGAGGCAATACGAAGTGGTTCCAGTAGCAGCAAATTCATGGCACAAGTTGGCTCATAGAAGCAGAGGCATTCGACAATGGTTGCGTTGCAACGGAGACACTATGTGTGGAGCTCACTCAAATTGAGAGGCCTTAAGAATGATAGAAAGTCACTGCTGCCTTCTTGAAATGTCTGAGTTATGTAGCAGCATCAGTTTTCCTCATTGTGTATCATATCATCCCCTTGAAAACACTTTGGAACCTTCCTGAATTGTCAAGTTATGTAACAGTATAAGTTTTCTTCAATGTTTATCATCATCCTCTTGAAAGGAGTTGAATCATTTTTTTTCCTCTTCATATTGTTATCCATATAACTTTAAATAACTTGTTAAAAAAATTCAGCTATTCAAGTAGAAAATAATTTTTTATTATGAATTTTTTATTTTTTTTTCCTTCTAGCCAAACGGTAGAAAATGGAAGGGTAAATAATTCTAAGGCAAAAGTTTTCTTTTCCATCTGATTTTCCATGAAAACTAACAGAGCCATAGGAAAATTTTCTAATAGGTCGGTGCGAATACAAAAGGAACTACTCCTTGGAGAGAGACAAAATGTCTATACGAAATGATATAAGAAATGATAATTGAGACCTTTTGAGCAAAACTAAAAAATCACAACGACAAGCATTTACTAAAAGTTTGTAGAGCAACCCTAAAGACCTTGGTTACCTCTACTAGAAATTATTTTCTCCATGTATTAACTATTAAATGTACTCTATTAAATATAATGTAATTTTCGTTTTTTTGATAGAAATAACTCATTTAAATGGACGAGAGAAGAATTACTTTTTGTCTTTTTCTTTTAGTGCTTCATATGTAAAAGGATTAAATTATGTTTAACTATAGTAAGTTTCATAATAAATATAAGGGAATAACTATCAAGAGGAGCTTACTGGAGCAACCCAAAAATTGCCTTGGGAAGGGGTATTTATAAAAAAAAATTAGTGTTAACAAATACCCTTCTTGGTGTTTGTAATTACCAAACTACAATATCCCAAGGCAATTTTTGGGCAGCTCCGGTTGACTATTCAATTGGAATTCATGTTCATAGTTAGAACTCTAAATATAATAATATAATAGTAAAATGATCCTAAGACTACGCTTTTAAGAAAGCCATATTCACCATTTTTTTTTAGGGTGCTGGGCACGTGTATAATTTGAGAGCTGAACCGTTAGATTTAAAATCCAATGTGTCAAACATTAAGTGTGGCCCGTCGATTTAAGCATATGTGGACATGGCACCATTGGATTTTGAAATCCAACGGTCCAGCTCTTGATAGTAGGTACTATCAAGAGTTTTTAATCACATTTCTTTTTTTCTTAAGTGTTTTGAAGGAGAGAAAAACTAAATAAACAAGTATTATCTAAATAGAAATGCTAGAGTCGGACTGCAAACTCTCACTCACATGTGCTGCTACTTTTTTTTTTTTTGGTTAACTTCAAAAGTAATTGAGACAATAACTCTTTCTTCTTAGACTCCGTTTGTTTCAATGTAAAATAGGGGAAAACAAATTAATTTCACGGAAAATATCAATTGTCATAAGAAATTATGTGCGAAAAATGATATTTTCCGTGAAATTCATTTGTTTTCCCCTAGTTTACATCAAAACAAACGGAGCATTAAAGAAAATTGTTTTCTCAACCTGTGTTGTAAGAGTAGCAACGATAATTGTTGCATCTTGTGAGAGTTAGAATTTTTTGAAATCTGCGCATCTTCATTTTCTAAAATATGTAAATCAGGGCCTATATCAATAGCCTGAGCTGAGCTGGGGAGGTAAAAAATTAGTTTGTTCAAAGCAAGCTCAAAGCTCAGTTCATTGACCCGCGAGATAAATTTAGGCAAGACAAGCTTGAGCAATGCTTAGGCCATAGGGATAAGAGAATGAGAGTGTACTATATACCATGTATTTCTTGTTCTTAAATTTAACCTTACTGCTCCATTTTTTCAATGTAAAATAGTGGAAAATAATTCAATCCATGAAAAATGTTAATTATGCATGCTTGTTTGCATATAAATACTTCGTAAGTAAAACGTTTTACGGAAAGGGATTTACATTTCAAAAATATGCAAGTAATTTCAGTTGGCTGTTGGTGTGCCAGTTGAAAGGTTTATGTTATTCTGTTACGTGTGGATACGATAAAGGTCTTAAAAAGAATCCTTTCTCTATGAGTGGACTAGTGTCTTCAAGGCTCTAAAGAGTTGCGGATTAAATTGGACAATTATGAACAGAAGGTTAGCAGAGGGCATTGCATGGACCTAAGACCTTGTAAATCCTTGTCACCTTTAAAAAAAAAAATTATAAAAGCACTTATCTTTACTTTTTTTTAAAAAAAAAATTTATTCAAAACACAAGTAAGAAACATAAATAGATTTTCTACCTTATTTTCACAAATGCAATCAAACCTAAAAACATGAGTTGAAAATTAATCTTGTACCCTAAAAGCTTTTCCATCATAAATCATTTACGCCATAAAATCATTTACGTCCATACACAGAGTCGTAACATCAATAATGCTAAATCCTAAATTTAAAGTGTGTGAAGGAATGTATTTTAACTTAGGAGCAATGGAGTACTGAGGTTCGAGCTAAACCTCAGCCTTCTTACTCATCACCAAAGTTTGAAATCATATTTATGTAGGCAATTTTAGAACCGCAAACGAAATTAAAATTTCGAAAATTTTGGATTTCTTGGCGAAATTTCAATTTTTTTATCTTTAAAATATATATTAAAATTAAACATTTTCACGACATTTAAAAAAAAAAATTGGCCAAAATAATATTTTATTAAAATTAATTTATAAGTATTTAAAAAGAAATTCCTGAAATTTGAATTGTAATTTGAAATTTTAGCTGAAATTCTAAAATTTCGTTTAAAATTTGTCAAAACGAAATATGATCAATTTGGATTTCGTAGGGTGGGAACCAAACAAAAAATTTCGCAAAATTCCAACGGTATTTCGAATCTTGCTCATCTTTTGAGATCAGTGTGAAGGAATTTGTTCATATTCGATTATTATCTATAGTTATGATTCTAATATAACCGCCCATGAAGATTCTAATTCTAATATAAAAGAAGAATATAAGAATAACTTTCAACTGATGGATCAAATTCAAAAGATAACAGCGCGAGACTATCATGATTCGTGTGGATGATGGGAAAGATAGGTTCATGCATCATGGGTGGTGTAGATCCTACCTTACTTGGCTTATCTACCGAAAGTATCAGTATACACAGGATATGGATAGATGGATAAGGTTTATATACCATTCCTTCTCTTTATAGGGCACAATTTTCTTTTACCTTTACTTTTTAGTTCAGTCCAGTAGCAGCCCTTGGGTAAAAAAGATATTTATAAAGAAAAAAAAGATTGTATAGGCCCCACTTTAGATGGTTTGTTTAATCCAATCAACATGATTTTGGGCTTTTTTCAATCCTTGGAAGGGCCCATTCATCCAACGGCCAACTTACTTCACTGTGAAAGTAAGTACGGAGACATTAACCCCTTGTTCCAAAAGTATGTCAAAACAGAGCAAAAAAGAACATTTAGTTCCCTGTAACTTAAAAAAAAAAAAATTCTTCTTTGTTCTATTTTTACCTACTTTTTGGTATCCTAATTGGAGTAGGAAGAGCAATAGAGGACTCCTCGGTGGCGGAGCGGGTTATTGTTCCTTGCCCTCACAAATCCCCTTAACTGTCTTGAGCTATGGTTTATAAGTTTTAACTCGAGAGTTTAGATAGGGATATGTGGCAAGAAAAAGGAGACGAGACGAGACGCCTTCCTAGTAGGACTATCAATGAGCCGAGCCAGCTTGACTCTGCTCAGAACAAGCTGAGCTTGAATAGGATTAAAAAGCTCATCGAGCCGAGCCGAGCCGAGTGAATGAGCTCCTTTAGATAATGAGCAGAGCTCGAGTGAGAGGTAGCTCAGCTCAACTTTACTAATTCAATGAATACCAATGTACAGTTATATCTCTGCCAATATTGAGTTTTACATTAAAAAGTATAAGAAAATGAAATAAGTTTTTTAATTAAGAACATTAAATGTTCATCAGGTTAGTGAAAATAGTATTTTATTTTCCTCTTTTCTTTGTACCCCACCATTTAATTCCTTAATTGTTAGAATATCGACCACACTATACAATTTTTTTTATTAGAGCTTAACGAGTCGGTTCGAGCTCGATGATTTGTGGACAAGCAGAGCCGAGCCCGAACTGACCTTTTCGAGGTCGAGTCAAGCTTGAGCAACATCAAAAATCCAACGAGCCGAGCCTGAGCAAATTCCAGCTCGGCTCGTTGACACCCCTACTTCTTAAGCTCTAGCCTCCAATGTGATTATTTTCCTTGGAGAAATAACAACAATCAATTAAGAAAAGAAAAGGGTTTTTAAAGGAAAAAATGGTTATCATACCTGAGGTTCCCATTTTATTATGGAATGGCCGGTCCTCATTGGTCTCCCAACTTTAAATACTTACCTATTGTGATTAAGATTCACTCACTCATAGGGTTAAGTAATTCAACCATGGTTTTTCAAAAGAAAAAAACCAAAATCTTAATTTTAATTTAGTTAAGTTTAACTAGGGTTAAAGGAGTGTTAAAAGAGACATGAGGACACAGGTAAGATATGAAATGGACCCATGGGTCCAGTAAACACTGCTCTTTTAAAGAAGAGGTATAGTTTACTCCTCGGTCGAGGAGCAAACTAATGCTCCTCGCTCTCACAAAGCCCCTTCAACTTTCTTATGAACTCTCTTGTTAAATTTTTTTTAACTCCCATGATTAATTTTTTTACTTCTAAAATCCAAGGCTAGATGGTAAACCCTAAGGATGAATGAATCTTAACTATAGTTAAAAGGAATTAATAGCAGACACACGTGGCGGGAACTCCCTTTGCTCCTCACTTAAGGAGGTAATTATTTTCCTTTTAAGGTCCGTTCTTTTGCGGAAACTTATAAAATCCGGCACTTTAATAGTTTTTTCAATGGACAATATGCATTTTAAAAAAAAAAAAAAATATGTATGGATGCTTTTCATTTATTTGGTTGCAATTCCCATAAGACGTTAAATACAACGAAATGAATGATTTCAAATCTCATAAAAAAATTATAAGACTTGAAATTTCATGATGATAAAAATCAATCTTGTTAAAAACTTTGATAAGTGACTCAAATTTCCTACTAACTATCTTGATGAAGTGTAAAGTGCCAAGCATTATAAGTCTCAAGCAAAAAATTTGAACTTTAAGAATATCCTTATGTTATGTGAGATTTTAGTGTTGACAGTTCTAAATATTAAATCTTATTTGTTTATTTATTTTTAAAAAACAAAAAACTTCAAAATGTCAAATGTAATATCTAAATAGTTTAACACAATAAGTTTTATTTTTAAAATAAATAACTCCAAGATTCTTCTTGTTTTAGAGCTTATTGCGTTAGGTCGGATGTGTGTTTGTGTTTAGATTACATCTCTAACTAGAAATGTAAAAAGAGAATTATTTTGTGCAAAGCATCTTTTATTCACTTTAAGGGGTGTGTTCATTTAGCGTGACAAGAAAATGAGGAAAAACAAAAAAAAGTGAGTTTTCTTCCACTTTTTTTTTTACGTTCGGTGTACAATAAACATTATTTCATCTTGCACTTTCTCAATTCATCCATTTTTTTATGGTTATTTTAAAAGAAAATTTAAATTTTTTGTCCTTTCTTTTCTTTCACTGGCCAAACAAAAACACTCTAAATGAATTTTTATATCCTAATTATTTTTTTGCAAACACCCTTAATTGAGTGCTTATTTATTAATTTTACCAAATAAGATATAAAAATATAATATTTTATTAGAAAATAAAATTTACCATATGATAAAACAACGAAGTAAGATAATATCTCTTGTTTTCATATGCTCATGGTTAATAAGCTAAGCAACATTTTAACAGCCAATCAAAGACAACACACCGTATCACAAACATTAATTATCCTACATATCCATACATATCTAAGCAAGCTGCGGGCTACATGCTTTTGCAGCCGCTTCAGCATCTACAATTGCTTAGTTCACTTTTACTTCACCCCCCACTAGCAACGAGAATTCCAAGTCAGAAAGTTCTCACACAGACAGACTCCTTTTCCTTTACCACCAAACACGTCTTTCCCTTTTACTTTCACTTCCCAAGAAAAAAAAACAAAAAAAAAAGCACCAAGAGCAGTAAAAATGAAAAAGTCAAAAAAAAAAAAAAGGGTTCAGACTCTGAAATTTTTCCCAGAGAAAGTTTGACCGAACTGCCAATTGGCCGGGACGATGTTCCAGGATGTGGAGGTCCGGCGATCGCTTCCGGTGACCCGGAAGGAGAGGGACTGGCCCACCAAAACGGAGTTAGATTGCCAGTTTTGCCCCCAGTTACGGCTCATGCTCATCCACCCTGTCTTGGTTCCTTTGATGCTCACGCGCACTATGTCCCCTGCTCCCGCGACGTTTGTTACCAGCACCAAGTTGAAGTATCGGAATCCGTTTATTGTGAACCTGATGCCTCCTCGCTTTCGGCATGGCACCCTGCGATTTGACATAAATTTCATTTCACGAGGGTAATTTAGTCATTTAACCTATTTCTCTGATCGTAATACCCGGTACGTAGTTTTGGGCACAACAGTCACGCGCAGGTCCGTACAAATGGTATTTCTGTTGTCTTGGTTATCGTGTATTTGTTAACACCGGAAAAAATGGTTAAACCAGAACCCTTTTCACATGCGCGTGGGACTAAGGGAAGATGCGTGACTGCTTTTCCGATTAAAATATGGAACGGTCTTGATTTTCCTTAGACACAATATAATATTATACACAAATGTTAGCCGCAGTCGCAGTCTTTCCAGACGCAATATGGGTAGTAACACCACGTGTTGCACCCTCACTGAGTTTGAGGAAAAAAATCCATAAGTCTATCTCTAATAGCAGGAAATATTTGAGAAACGATAGGTAACATGGTTTGTTGGAGGGTATTTCAGTAATTTGGGATTGTACCTAGACAGCAGGGAAAGGAACAAACCACCGAAAGTGAAAATCGCCGTATGTCTAAATTTAGGGAAACGACACAAATGTCAGAACTAAACATTACTGAGACGTTCACAGGATGGGATCGAATCACAACCATAGCGAACTCTAAAAAGTTCAATCACACCCACTTGGCACGTATCCTTTTTAATCCCTATTAAAAACTATGTTTTAACAAGGGAGTGATTAGCACACACCGCATTAGAATAGGTAATCTAATGTATGGCTATTTTAACACTCTTTTAATCATGATTAAGTTTTAGAAAATTAAAGTAAATATTTTGATTTTTTATTTTTTAAAAATCAATCTTAGATTGCTTAACTATAGAAATGAGTGAATCTTTAACTATATTTGATACCTGTTTTGATAAGTGTTTGGGTGAAGCTTATTTGGGTTGAAGGTGTGTGGTGTCTGTTTGTATGTGTGCGTGTGTGGTCTTCTCTCACATGACTGTTGCTTCGTGTTGTTACCTTAACCAAAAAAAATAAAAAATCTTTTAACTATAGTTGATGTGTGGTAAAAGTTTGCCTTCGGGTGGTGTTACCTTAACCCCAAAAAAAAAAAATCTTTAAGTCTATTTTTTTGTTAGGAGACATGGGTTCCCCAACCCTCCGGGTTGGGACTAATTCCCGGGGGTGTGACACATTTGTAATTACTGAAGTTGCGTGGGGTAAATTTTATAACACAAAATTACAAGATTACCTATGATAGAGGAAAAAAGGGAGTTCCGCTCAACGCCGTGAAGCAAAGCTTGTGTTTAAACTTGATATTTTTTCTAACAAATAAGGTTATATTGTTAAATTCCAAAATTATAGGTTAAAATGGTCTCGAGTTCAATCCTTTAGGAAGGAAGTGGTCCCGGGTTCCATTCCCGGTCAGGGAGTTCTGGGTTGCGGCCTAACCATATAAACTGTACAAAAAAGACAAAAGTAAAAAAATAAAAAATCGTAATGGCTGACTGTGTTCCGATCTCTCAAAGGGTATAGTATGTCATAATTAATAATAGGACGGGTATTTCGGTCAATATAAAAAAGATCTGGGCAAGGAACGAACAGGAGCCTCAGGCCAGAATCTGACCCACAAGCGTAAAAAACAAAGCAAGAGAAGCTCACCTGCGGTAGGAAACAGGGACGATTCCGGCACGGTACTCGGCGATCTTAAGGAACATGGGCATGGCGAGGTCGAAATGAGGACGAGGAGGGTTGCACCAGCCACCGTTGTCGCTGGGTTGAGCAAAGTTAGGTGGACAGAAGTTGGTAGCCGTAATGAAGATGGAGGGGCTACCGGAGTGGCACCAGCTAGGGTCGTTTGCACATTTCAACTCGAAGCATGCACCGCAGCTAAGCCCATTGTTGAACAGAGCTGTGCTCAATGCTGCAGTGTTCACGCCGTACCCTTGGCTGTACAGGTTACCGAAGCCACAAGCTCCACCTGCACACACAACACCCAGAAGGAGTAGTGAGATTATGGTTTGCTGAGGAATGTGAACGAGGATTTGGTGGAAAATGCTCTGAGATTACTCCACTCGATTAGTTCTGTAATGGGTCTCGGTTTATTAGTAAGAGAAATGAAGAACTTTTGCTGGGTTTTAATTAAATTGGTTTCATAAGCTTGGCCGGTAAACACAGAGCTTTAACTGGGTTTTCCATGCGAGGTGGGAAAATGCAGACTCTGAGCTGGGCTTTGTAAGCTTTGCTGAGAAATAGAAGTGGGTTTTCTATGCTCCCAGTAGTAAGAATTTCAACTACAGAAAAGAACAAGTACAACAACAACAAAAAAAAAAAGTGAAAGAAAACATAGGAATCGGAAAACTGAAGCATAACTGAAAAATGCAGACTCCCGATCGGAGAAGTAGGTGAGAAAGAACAATAAGTTGACATACCCATAGTTCCAGAGGCATCACTGCCACCGTAGAAAGTAGCATGGGCGTTCTGCCACTCCCCGCCGGAGTAAACTCCGGGGATTCTGGCGTCAACCAGAGTCAAAAACGAGATAAGAGAAACAATGCATAACAGGGTCACAACAGCCATTTCTCTAACTACAAGTCAAACAGACTACAGAAGAGGAAAGAGAGAGAGGAGTAGCTAGTAAGGGGGAAAGGGAAGGAGAGTGGGGTACTTATGGAGGAGATTGGGGAGGTGGTCACACAGGGATAGGGGACGAAATTATCAGACTGTAAATAATGGTGCGTTGCAGTCCTTTTGTCTCGTGTGGAATCATCAAAACCTTACTTTCTTTTTCTATTTTCTTCCATTTAAAATTCAGTTTTATTATTAACGGCCGGATTTCTCCAAAACAAACTTGGCATCAAAGTCTTTCTCCTCCAAATCCAGGCTACAAAGGAAAACATCAATATAATTGTTGGATATTAATTTTTATTAATAAAAAGGAGTTTTAACTATGAACCGGAACTCCGGATTTCGGAGCTCTCCAACCCACGTTAATCCAAGTTCTGCTTCACAGTTGATTTTTGAAAAGTCTATGTCACCTTTTTTTAGTTGAATTCTATTAAAGTAAATAATGACTTTTTTTTTTTACAAGTATGTACATCTGGTCATTTGTAATCTTGGGTTACAAAGATTACTACCTAGTTTTATTTCCAAAACACTTAGTTGTAGGTGATCCAATCACAGCCAAATTGGGAGACTTCAATCGCACTCACATGTTAACATGTTTGGTTAAAATTCACCAACCCTTAGAGCATTTCTAGCAGCCTCAACAAATTTACTCACTAAAATAGCCAAAACTCACAAGAAGTAATTTTGGTGAGCCACTTTTTTAAAACCTTCCCAACAGCCTCATCATTTTAACCAAAAAAAAAAAAAACAATATTTTATCATTTGTGTGGGAAAACGAAAAGGAAAAGAGAGAAATATTATTTTATTGTTTGTGTAGGACCACAAAAAAGAAACGGAGAGAGAGAAACCTTATTTTATTATTTGTGTGGGCCCAAGGGTGAGAAAGATTTAACCGTACTCACCAAACATGGTGAGTACTTTAGACTCACCAAACTGATTTTTTTATTCTGTTGAGGTTGCTGGGACTGATTTTAACATCTTTTTAGTGTTTTGGCTCACCTGAGGCTCTTAGGAATGCTCTTAGGTTTTGTTGTTGATGGAAGTATATTAAGAAACACACAATTAGATTCAAGGGTACTGCTGAGGTGTCATAAGAATAAACACGCGCACTCACTTGAAAGGAGGAGTTGTGGACCCAATTTAACATTGGTTTTTAGAATTATTTTTAAAAAATTGACCCTAAGGTTAACAAATTTTAGTATTTTTTAAAAATAAAAATCAAGATTAGATTGTTAAACCCTAAGAATTAGTGAATCTAAACAATAGTTTATAGGGGTTTAAATGGACACGTGTTGACATGAGGGTGCAAATGAACTCTTTCCGAGTTCAACCGTAATTGGCTGTGATTCGATCTCTAGATGTAGGTAGGGGTACATTCCAGCTAGGGCTGTCAATGAGCTGAGCCAGCTCGTGAGCCGGCTCGATTCGTCTTGAAATGAGTCAAGCTTGAGTTGGGTATTTGAACTCTTTGAGCCAAGTCGAGCTAAATGATTGAACTCGTTTGTTAATCAAGCCGAACACTAGCAATGAGCAACTCAGCTCGATTAATTTTATTGTACTACTTATACTAACCTAATAATATTAGTATAAAAGTTAAGAAACTTAAATATAATTTTTTGATGAGATAAAACTTAAAATTTAACTTCATCTTTTCAAAATTTATGGATTCTTGGTATCATTTTTCGTCAATTAGACTCACGAGAATAAGTATGTTAACTTAAGTTTATTTTTGGAGGAAAAATCTGATGAGCATGTTTAACTCTTAGGATTTTAATTTGAATTTTTTTTGTTAATTTAGGATAAACGAGCCTAAAATAATAGTACAAGCTTGTGAGTCGGCTCAAGCTCGATTATATATAGACGAGTCGAGCTCAAGCTAGCATTTAAGGGCTCGAATTGAGCTCGAGATGAGCTTGAGCAGCACCCGACTCGGCTCAACTCGGCTCGTTTTCATTCCTAATTCCAACTAAGCTTGACCTTGACTAAATACATTGAGGAGAAAAGGTTTGATGAGCAAGCTCAGTTGGATCTCAAACTTTATTCAAGTCGAATTGAGTTTGAATCGACTCAAGCTTGATTCCCGAAATTATTTTGTTTAATTTTGCATTTTGATAAAAAAAAATATATATTTATTATTAAATTATAATATAAGAAACTTAGAAAACTAATACATTCATTTAAACAAGATTTTGGGGGGTGTCATTAACTCTTGAGAGTATAGAGTTAAGGTCAGGGTTTCTATTTTTAACTTCTTATTTTTTTTTCCTGTTATTATTATTTATTAAACTTATTTATTAAAAATTATAATAATTTATAATAAAGAAATATAAGATATCATTTTATCAAATAATATAATAGAAATATTATATGTATATAATATTATGAGCCGAGCTTAAGCCCAACTGAGCCCTAAATGAATTGAGCTTTGAGCCATGTCAAACTAAACATGGTCTAGCTTGAGCTTGAGCTTGTTTAAACATTCAAGCTTAAATAAAAGTTTAGCTTGATTCGTTCGAGCCTAAAATGCTAGCTCGAGCTTGACTCAAAAAAGTTAAGCTGAGTCAAGCCAACGAGCTAGCTTGACTTAGGTGCAGTTGCAGATTTTTTTTTGTGGCAAAATAAGAATATTTATATAAATATATAAAAAAAAACACACAAAATTTAATTATTTTTACTCATATATTTAATTATAAAAGGGAAATGTTTAATGCAAAGCGCGGTCCTCATTAGTCCACACCCCCTTTTAACACCCGCTAATCGTGGTTAAGATTCACTCAGCCCTAGGGTTCATCCATCCAACCTTGATTTTTGAAATAAAATAAGAAAAATATTAATCATAATTAAAATGAGGTTAAAAGGGACATAGGAACACAACACTCGACTAGATAACAGAATGCGGAGTTAGCTAACCACCTGTCTTTATAAAATACCCCCCTATAAGCTAAAAAAATCCCTAAAAACACAAGCTCTATTTCATATTTAAGTATTTAACCTCTCAAATACTTGAGAAGAACTGCATTCCGTCTCTTAACCAATTCGCGTGTATTTTTTTAAATAAATTTTAGTTGATTTGACTTATTATTTGCCGTTACATGTTATATTAATAAAAGTACAAATTATAAGGGTTAAATTTGTTATGTCTTTTTGGGTCTAAGTAACAATACCACAAGGCAAAACTGCAGTCAAAGGGAAGAAAAACACACACCACTCACGTACGCACAAATACACACAGCTACTTAATCACCCAACTCATGAAGCTTCACACTTTGTTCTATTGTAGTGTTTTGACATATTTGCCAACATGAAATGTTGACACTCGTGTCCATAGGTCACACAGATCTGCGTACCAACTTGCACACAAAACGGACGCACTAAAGTTAATGGAGAGGTGGCAAAATGGTGTAGATTCTTCCAAGTGTATGTTTGTAACTTGCGAGGATACTGTTACTTATAAAGAACATTATTTAAAAAAAAAAAAAGTAAAAACAGAGGATAACCAATGCCGAAGTTTGGTCAAAGGGGTTTTTTTTTTGTGCGGGTATTTTTTGGGATCGGATCATAATCAATTGCGAATGAACTCTGGTACATGCACCATCAACAAGTATCATTTTTAACCCTTATTTGTTGTGGTTAAAATTTATTAACTTTTAGAGTTCAACAATCTAATCTTAGTTTTTACAAACAAAAAATTAATATTAAGGTTAAGAATTCTTACCTCTATGGTAAAAATTTTTAATATTTTTTTAAAAACTAAGGTTAGATTGTTGATAGTGAATCTTAATCATGGTTAATAGAAGCCAAAAGGTGCACGTGTTGACCAGAGGATGTGATTGAACTCTCCCAGAGTTCAATAGCGACTGGCTGTGATCCGATCTCATTATTTTTTTCCCTTTTTGGTTTAAGGTTCTTACACTTTCATTTAGCATAATTAGCCCTAGGATTCCTACAGTTACTTACAAATATATAAGGTATTTGGTAGTTTCATAGAAAAATAGGGGTATTTTTCGAAATAATGAAAGCATAATCCGAAACCGCTTTTGCATTAGTCGCCTGTTGTGCCGTTAACGGTGGCACAGATTTGCCGACCTTTTAGACCAGCAAAGAGCGCGACTGACGGACAGAGAGACTAGACTCTGGAGGAAGGAATCCCAATCCCACTTCTTAAAAAGGCGCAGCCAGGAAATTACACCCAAATTGAAGAGACTAACTGGGCATCCAATGTAGGCTGTGGGACCCAACTTTCCGTATTTAGCGGTCCATAAATTGCGCAGGCCTTTAACCATGCAGATGCAGGGACCCACCTCGAGCCTCACGCGCGCGTGCACACTCTACTGTCCTCCTCTCCCACACCAATAGCCAACAGCCACCAATCCTCTTACAGTAAATACTTACCAAATCGAAAATTTTACTTGGTACCCTTAAAAAAGGCTTTGGGTAAAAATGCTAAAGTGAGAGGAGGTGCGTAATGGCACCGTTGGCTGGACGCGGTGTCAAATCCATGTGCACTCACACTCAAGGCTATCTGAGATGAGGGAAGCAAGATTTACCAAAATAGAAAAGATGAGGGGAGCAAGCCACAGACCAAACTCCCCATGTGAATGCCAATCATTGATTAGTTGCATTTTCCTCCCCAATTTTCAAATCAACCATGTGCCTTCACTAATTATTTACTGTTTTTTTTCTCTTACCTTTTTTTTTTTGTCTAATTTTTTATGATATTTTTTCTCAAATTTTTTAATTTAAGATTCTAATGCTCAAGGGAAAATGATCCATATTATTCTATTACTTGTGGGCAGCACGTGCAATACACGTGAGAGAGGCGGAGGGGGGAGAGGCTGGGAAGGACTCTAGTGAAGTCATTTGAAAAAGAAAGTAAGGAATATTTTAGGTATTGAAACTTGAGGGATATTTTGAATATCCTTTATCCGCATAGATGTCCCTACGAAAAAAAATTATGAGAGATACGTTGGTTATAGAAGTATATATGATGCACGGATATTTTGAGACAAAATGTTTTAGGGGCATTTAGGGTATAACAAAGAAAGAGGACGAACGGATAGATGTCCCTATGAAAAAATATTACAAGGGACATGTTGGTTATAGAAATATATATGACGCATGGACATTTTGGGACAAAAGGTTTTAGGGGCATTTAAGGTATAACAAAGAAATGGGGTGTGCGGGGCCTTGACGAGGCGTTCTTCTTTCAGAGTATTTTGCCAAGAGATCGTGAAGAGTCCAATTACGCCACTATGATCGTCAAGTGTCTTTTTTAACACTCCTTAATTGTGGTTAAGATTCACTCACACCTAAAGTTCACCCACTTATCTTTAGTTTTAAAAAAAAATATATGAAAAAATTTAACTCTAGGAGTTATTGTATTTTAGTCAGGGTTTTAAATAGTTAATATTTTTTTATAAAAACTAAGTATTAGTGGGGGTAAACTTTAGGGGTTGGTGAATCTTAACCACAGTTAGAGTCTGGTTACGCTCTTGAGGTTGCCATGTGTCTCTTTTGACACCTCTTAACTAAGGTTAAGATTCATGCACCCTAGGGTTCACCCATCTATCCTTGGTTTTTAGAAAAAAATATGTAAAAAAAAATAAAATTTAACCCTAAGAGTTAGTAGATTTTAGCGGGAGTTTAACAAAATTAATATTTATTCTAAAAAGCAAAAATAAGTAAGTGAACCCTAGGGGTTCCATGTGTCTCTTTTGACACCCCTTAACCGTGGTTAAGATTAATCTCCTCAAGTTCACCCACCCATAGGGTTCACCCACTTATCCTTAGTTTTTAAAAAATATTTATTTTTTAAAACCTCGGTTAAAATCCACTAACTCTTTGGGTTAGTTCTTCTAAAAATCAAGGATAAATGGGTGATCCTATGGGTGCGTGAATCTTAACCACAATTAAGAATTGTATAACTGTAAAGAATTTCAAGTTTACTATAAAAGAGAAAGGGGAGAATGAGAATTAAGCAAAAATTTAATGAAATTTTGTCTTATATTCATGATTATGATAATGGTAATTTGGGGAAAAAAAACGTAAGGGAGCGTTCTCATTCGACCACTGAGTTATCAGTCTTAAGATGGAGAGACTTTGTGAGTACAATATGCTAAACCACAACCCCTTGGAAAGGCCATAACGTAAACCATGCCAAACCAACAATTCTAAGCCTCTTACAATCATGCCAAACTAAGCATCTTACAGTTTTCCCAATCACTTACAAAAAAACAGTATATACTCTATTGGCTCTCCAAAGTTTGATGGATTATCATATAGGTATAGGTAGGTAAGCATTATATGCTCATGACCCAAAAGAGATAGACTGTTGATCGAATGATTCAAATCAATATCTCTGTTGGCAAAATGCATGATCCATTCCTCCATTATCAATTACAGAAAATCAGAGAACGGGATCAGTTTTTAGAATTAAAAAAACTATTATATAATGGAGCAACTGAAGCACGACACCCAAATGCAATAAGAGATACTCATTCATTTAAGTTTTCTCTATTAATAAATCATGATCGAAAAGTATTAAGAGGTTGAATGCCTAGAAGAGACGTTCGAAACAAAGAGGAGAGGGAAGCGGAATTGACGGAGAGGGGTGAGGAATAAGGAGTTGTTGTTTTTAAGTGAAATAGCAGTTTTGGAATCACATTTTAATTTTAAAAGATGCCACCTACCCAATTTTAGATCATATATCTTTTTCAAATGACGGTTTAAATTAGGTGTACAAATAGGAAGTAGCCCTAACGACTCATAAAACAAAAGATTTTTTATTAGCCTACTTATAGCTCCACGCTAATTTATTTATTTATTATCTAAAAAGTGTGAGAATAAGAATTTGTGGAGTACACTTAGCATTGCTCTTATTCATGAGAAAAGATATTTGAGATTGCTTTTTTTTTTTCTTTGTTTTTTTGGAAGGGGAGGGTTTTGGGATTCTTTCAAGTTATAATCGATTTCAAAGATACTAATTATAATTTTGGAGAGAACATCTGTCATTGTCCAATTAGTGTGCCGTCGGTGTATGTAAAACCAACTAACGTTACATGAATGTAAAAAGGATAGATGTTCTCTTAAGTTATAAAGACCAGTTATACCCTGAGAAAAGCCAATTTTTGATAGTATAATTGATATTTCTAGACTTTTTGGTTTATTTTATTAGATTTTTTTTTGTGAAAAACTCCTTATCTGTTCAACAATTTGTAAATACCTATTTCCCTTTTGTGATTTTGTATTATGCCACCACTAACTCTTAAATCTTTTGCAAATCCACCTATCCATTCATAAGTAGTTAAAGGATGTTAATTTTTTTTCCAGTAATGACCTTTTTAACCTTTTTCAATTTCAAGGAGATTTGTAAGAACTTTTCACAAAAGAAGTACTTGAAACCCACTAACTGTGGTTCAGATTTACTCACCCTAAGCTTCATCCATCTAACTTAGGTTTTTAGGAAAAAAAAATAATAATCTTAGGTTGATTATGCTTAACCATAGTTAAAGGGGCACGCAACGTGTCCCTCTTAGCACTCACGAATTGTAGTTTAGATTCCCTCACCCCTAAGGTTCATTCATATTATCTTGGATTTTAAAACAAATATAAAAATATTAACCTTAGGTTGATTATGCTTGACCACAATTAAAAGGGGCTCTATAAGTCGCTATGTGTTCCTTTTAACACCAACTATCTATGGTTAAAATTCACTCACCCCTAGGGTTCATCAATCTAACCTCGATTTATAGAAAAAAAATATTAACCTAAGGTTGATTAAGCTTAACCACAATTAAAGGAGGCTCTATAAGCCGTTATGTGTTCCTTTTAACACCCACTAACTATGGTTAAAATTCACTCGCCACCAGGGTTCATCAATCTAACCTTGATTTATAGAAAAAAATATATATTAACCTGAGATTGATTAAGCTTAACCACAATTAAAGGGGGATGGATGGGATACGTGATGGCCTATAAAGGCGCATGCATATGGAACGCGTAGGAAAGAATCAAGAAAAAAAAAGGTTACGAATGTCATTTCATAAAAAAAAATTAGCATCATTTAACTAACTTGATGTAAGGGTGAATTTATTTGGGGATCATTATGTAATGTATTTTAGCTAATTTTTCTTGCTCATTCTATTATTTTCTTCTACTTTTTTTTTCATTTTTGTTCCCTTTAAAATTTACTTTTTCCTTCTTCTTTTCCAATCTTCCAATCATTAGAATTTAAACTACTTCTATTTCATTTTTAAGAGGTATTATTGATATTACGTTCGGCTTAGTACATGTGGCTAGGGCTAGTAAATTGATCGAGTTCTTCACTAATAGCTCATGCTTGAATTGTTAAGAGATCGTTTGAGTTTGTATATGTAATAAACAAATGAGATAGAACGTGCATATACTCGACTCGTTAAATGACCGGCTCGATTATTATTATTATTATTATTTAAAGATGTTAAGTATTTACCCCTCCTTTTGTGTCAGTAATGGGGTGTGGCCTCTCGGCTGATGGAGGTCTGGGATCCAATCATAAGGTGATGAATCCGCAGGAGCTCCAATCCCCACACTAACCACTAACCTTTATTAGGTAAATGATATTCCAAGCTAAAGGATATTTTTTTGTGTGAAAATGTTATCATGTAACACACACATAGCCCGGCCTAAGGATGTTAAGTATTTAAAAAACATATATCGGGGAAGGTAATACAGGAATAGATGGCTCATTCTAATTCATTTATCATATGTAGTGATATGTTTTTTTTTTTTCGAGATACGGCTAGGACGCAACCCTAAGTTGAGGCAAAATTGTAATCGCCGACACTTTTTCATATCATATTTTTTTTTCGTACTCAAACTTACCAAGAGTAGGGCACCTTTTCCCTTCCATGCAAAAGCACAATGCCCTAACCAAACCATATCATCACGGGATCGAAACAGTCTAGCCCACTCACAGAGCCCCTTTACTTACCCTTTTAAACCTGATCAATTTTTTTGTGTTAAACATCAATGTTACATGGTTAAATATAAGGGTTAGTGAATCGTAATGAATATTAAATGCTAGAGGTGTTGACCGCATACGGTTTTGGTCTGGCGACAGCCAGACAAAATCCATCCCCTATCGGCTATCACCACACACCTGGCTTCTCTTGTTTTGAAGGAAGAGTTGTATCCCTTCTATTATTGTGACCAAGACCAATGATGACTTGCTCACTCCCTGACTCGGACAAATACTAACTGCCCCACCCACCGATCAATAGGATCTAAGCAGATCGACCACGTCATATATATTCTACCAGTCGTTGAACAACACACATGACACAACAACCCATCTCAAGAAGGCCTGCCATGAACTATGACAAGACATGTGAACGTGTCACCAAGGATATTGGATCACAGTCTATTGAGATTGAAGAGGTGTTCCTTTTAATCTTTCTTTATTAATTATGGTTAAGATTTATTAGTCATTAGACTTCAACAATCACACATTGGTTTTTAGAAAAAAAATATTAATTTGAACTCGGGGAGAATTCAATAGCAATCGACTGTAATCCAATCTCGCCACCAAAACTTTCGGTACCGCAAAGCTTACACACACTATACTCAACACACACGCACGCCTAGGCCACAAGGCCATTGCACCCACATTCCCACTCCATATCCACGTTGTCTAGGAATATGAATCTCTTTCCTTCATTTACCACTCAAGCACCAAAAGCTAGGGTTTCACATGCAATTATAGTGGCTTCTTAGGGTTTGCCTGTTAGAAGCATAGGGTTCTATGGATTTTCTAGGGTTCGGAGGACAATGCACCCCACTTGATAGCTCAAATCATGAGTTCCTAGGGCTTTTTTTTTTTTTTTTTGTATGAGCTCTAATCATTTATCTAACTATCTCAGGGGGGTTAGGGGGTCAGCAGGGTAAGCACTCATGGTGGGCGTCAACAGCCACACCAAAGACTCGAACACGAGTCTCCAGGGTGCTAGGTGTTTAGTTGGATAAAAGCTTCGGGGGTTAATGGAAGCCTCGCCTCAGAACATGCTAAGTTAGGGCAAAAGCAATTTAGGATTTTAAAATAATATTCAAGTATTTTCTTTAAAATCTAGGATTTTAAAATGGTATTAGAGCAAATGCTCACTCTACTTTCCCTCACATCCACTTGCTCCTTCAATGATGAACAAAAAGATAAAATAAAGTGATAGGCTCCACAAAAAACTATCATTTCTTTATTTCTTTTTGGTCTTTTTACCTATGAAAGGAGAAAATGGATGAAAATGCAAGTGGGCCTAGCATTGGTCGTAGTATATTATATGCTTCATATGAACACTATAACCCTAACTTGCTTCATATGAATACTATAACCCTAACTTTTTATGTGTTGCATATAAAATTGTGAGTTCTACTATAAAGCATGAGCTCTGGTTCAAGAGATAATGGGAACTTCTAAAAAATGTCTTATGACAGGAATAACTTAAAAATTATAAAAATAAAATAAGGGTGTTTCTATCGAGCAGATAGTTTGCTTCATGTAATTCTCGAATTACCCATGTTAATGCATATTTTGGGAGCTCCCGTTCTCTCTTGAACTAAAGCTCATGTTTATATTTAAACTCTAAAATTATATGCATCATATAAAATAATTTGCGTCAAGATATTTGGAAATTATTCTAAGGCAAGGAGGTCTCTGCTAAAATGCTCTAAGACCGTATGGTCTCCTACTAGCAAATTCTAGTTCAATTATAGAGCTTTGCTATCGGTGTATAAACAACTAGACACAAAGTCCCAAAAGAAGAGGGAAAATTTTCAAGTAATAGAAAAAGTTTTTATGTCAACCAAAATTTTATCATCATATAAAACTTTTGAGTTGACCATCATCTGATTTCTCCTTTATTTTCAAAATAAACTTGTTCGAATCACTGAGTTGACTCAACCGAATCAGCCGTACTTTGATCATAATAGAACTATACTTTAATCACTAACAATGACCACACTAGGGCACCAAAACAAGGTGATACTTGAATCTTCTGCAATTACTACTTGTAAATTTGCCATGCATGCGATCATCATAACCTTGCCGGAGCTTTATCGGACCGTTTGTTAGAAGTAGGGACCATTTTCTGAATAATGCCTCCTCTTTGAATCTATCCATGTACAGTTATATAACAAGTTTTCAGCTTTACGCAATCCATGAATTAAAGTTTCTAAGTTTCTCAGGCAAGCAAATATGGAATCATATCTTGAGCTTTCTGTCTTCCCATGCACCACCACCATATCACTCCATGTTAGCTCTACTTTTTACCTCTTCATTTCTTCTTTTTAAAGGTCAAAGAACACAACCCTTCTCTCCATAATTCCTAGGAGAGGCTTTAATCTTACTGCACTCTTACTACTGTCAGAGGCAGAGCCACATGGGGCCGGGGGCTGAAGCCCCCCCCGCCCCCCCGTGAATTTTTGGGGAAAAAAAATCCTATAGTATTGGCGTAGCCTGAGAGATGGCCTAAGCCGGGGGCTCTACGCCCCCCCCCCCCCTTTTAACTTTTGAGAAAAAATATATTCTTTACAAACTGACACAAATAGACGCGATGCCCCCATGAACTTAGCCCTAAAAAAAAGGGGCATATCCGCCTCTGACTACTGTAGCTACACTTAAGCTAGTTTAAAACCAACTACCACAACCACCAACCCACCCAACTACCTTTCATGATACCTAAAAGGGACAAATCATTTAGCTTCACGTGCAAAAAAAATAAGAAGGGAAAGTCCTCTAGGCATTCTGGGGTCATGTTATCATTCTAATTGTTGAAAATAATTGCAAGCACAGACCACATGATAATTCAGACAAACCCTAGCCCAACCCACCATCTGTTGTACCTTGAGTGAAAGCCCTAATTCATGTGAAATCGTCGTAAAATATGAACGTAACTTGTTTCCATGTGGATCTTGTGAAGTGGATCGTGCAGAAATGATACATACATTCGATGTAGGTTTGATGTTTTTGGTATTTCCGTACTTTTTCTCAAGCAATTATAATTATGCAATGAGCTGCGACAAGAAAGTCCAAAAAATGTATTGCACGTCTATTTTATAAGGCCCTGTTCTTTTCGCAGGAATTGAATGTGAGATTTGTGATTCTGGAGAATTGCCAATTTTTATGTTATTTTTTGCTTCTCATTTCTTGAAATTTTAATTCTCCTAAGACTTTAAAAGCCGCAAAATGAGAGATTTCAAGTCTCCAAAAAATGAGAGGACTTAAAAGTCATGTGATGGTAGGAATTCAAATTCATGCAAGACCCTGAAGAGCATAAATATTGCCAAATGACGCCCAGCATTTAAGTCTTGGGACTTGCAAAGTGACGAGCTTTGCAAATCTTAGCAAAAGAATGGACCATAGATGTTCCATCTCTGCAACTTCTCATGGTATCTGTAAGAGAATGCAATGATAACTAACGGTAGTGGTAAACAACATTTGCTTGTTCATTGTATCGTTGCGTAGAAGCAGGAACAAGGAACTCAGATACAGTAGCAGCGAGGGGCCTTTCCTTTTTATTTACTTAAAATGATAGTCTAACAGAAGTTACTGCTGTTATACTCTTCTGTAACCGTTTCAGTTACAACAACATTTGACAACACTATACTTATACTTATACTTTGTCCAAAGAAGCTCGGCAGTGCAACCATGGTGTGACATTCTTATACAGAGAAGATCAAAGATGAGGATACCAAGCCACGACCACCGTCAGATATCAATAGACTAAATTTCACATTTCAATTTCCTTATAAATTGATATACGGGGTATTATTGGGAAACACGCGCAACATCCCACAATAATAAACCAAAGACACAAAAAGAGAATAAAAACAAGATACAAAAAACAAGAACACATGATTTACATGATTCAGATAATGATGCTTCCGGATCCACACTAGTTTCACTGTGCTAAGGCAAAACCAAACAAAGCAATTACAAAATGCTCTCTCTAGAGACTTTTTGAGTGATAAAAGTGATTAAGAAACCTCAAACCCAAAAGTATATTATATATTAGAGTTCAAGCGCAAGGAAAAAATCACGAGTTACTATTCTGACCCTACGGCACTCGTTCAAGCAGAGTTAGCTACGGGTTTTGCCTCAATTACTCATATAAAATTAGTAACACATATGCTCAAGTGAAGTCATTCTCACTCGAGCCAACTATCTCGCTTGGCCTGTGACTACCTACTATAATGCGCAAACCTGCTAGGCCTGGTGCATGCATAACAGGTATGGTATGCTACTCAATATACCCATGGTTCAAAATATCGGTATCGGTTGTTGTATCAGTAAGTCCAAAATAGGATACGTATCGACATATCAAACTGTATCGGATGAATACGGCTGAAAAAATCAAGAAACGCTAAGAAATGCTTGGAGACACAATGAAAAACTTGAATACCTAGCATAAAATTTCTTTTAATGCAAATATAAGATATTAACAAACCAAATTAAGGTCTCTAATTATGTTTATAACCATACATATGAGAGTTGAAAATTTTATAAGTTAAAAATTACGTGCATGTTGTGCTGATAAGAAGATATTAAAATACAAACCATAGTCACTTAGCTAAGTATAAGAAAAATAATTTAGATATTAAAATTTTACATTCTATGAGTTAAATAAGAATGTATTGAATTACAACCATAAAGTTTAAGCTTAATGTAAGTCTTTTTATGTTTAACTATTACACTGTCAGTTGATTTTTTTACCCTAAAATATCTTTTAAGACTAAAGTATGAAACTTTTTTTGCCAAACTTTTGGATTTTAGTAATTTTTTATATAATAAAGTTTATAAAATTATGATATTTGGAAAATATCTTAATATTTGAAAGTTGAAATGTTGACACAGTCCCTAAAAAGTGTTAAAAAGAAAATGTTCTTCTTGATCTAAAAGTTGACTTTTTATTCTTCAGGAATTTGGATCAAGATAATTTTTATTAAATTCAAATAAGGGATAACCTTATTTGCATATTAATATCTTAAGTAAATAAAAGTAATATTAATTTCAAATCATTTTCTTAAATAACATTTTATATAAATAAGTTGTGCATATTAGGTCTGTACTATAGATCATAGTGTAAATGGAAAGAAAAAAAAATTAATTGAAAAATCCTCCGTATCGGACTTGTATCGGTCTAATACGAGAAAGTTTTTTCTTCAACATACCAATGTATCGGGTAGCTCCAAACAAGATACGTATCGACCCGAATCGGTTGATACGTATCGATATTTTTAAACCATGAATATACCAAATAGTTAATAATTAAAAATTACCTAGGTCTTAACTCAGATTTGGGATATTGGGGCCTTTGGTTGCACCCCAAAACAGTCTACGCTATTTTTCCGTGCACCAACATGCATTAGGGTTTCCTTGCGTTTGGATACACCCCACATTTTAGCAATACTAATTCACATAATCCAAGTACAAAAAAAAACTGCAAAACTGCTCCAAAGAGGCGATGCCAACTTCATGAAATGAATTTTTTTTTTTCTTCATCCACATATACCAGCCCCATCTACAATTGGGCCCTAAATATCATCATCATCATTCCCTTATCCCATGTATTTGAGAACTTTCACCATTCTACTGTTTTACGCTGCTGCTGAAAATTTGATAGATGTTTAAGCTCTAAAACCAAAATAGATTACAAAGATGAACAAAACTTCTACATGAACAAGGCAAAGGAAGTTGCAGAGGAAAAAAAGAAATATTCTACCCATACCTTGGAGTTAGGTTTGGAAGGTTCTCTCCAAAAAAAAAAAGTACAATACAATGCACAGGACTATAAACCTGTTCCAAATATTTGCTAGCAAATTCCTGCTGAACTGACTGCTCTTCTAATTTAACTGCCTAATTGAAATTGGTAACAGAACTTGCTCAGTTGTAAACCAGGTAACATGAGTTCAGCGAAAGAAAAAAAAAACATGAGTTCAGCAAAGCTCACAAGAGGATTCGAATGAGAACAGTGACAAGATTTAAACCCTTAAATGTCGGTGGAAGATTAAAGAAGTCAAGCTTCCCCGTCTGTAACACTGAACTCTAATATCGATACAAGCGATCAATGGGAGGAGGATCAAGCACAGCTGGTGGGCCCACAGGATACAGTGGATCACGGTATGGAGGAGGTTCTCTGTAGACACGATAGGGATCACGATGGTCGACCTCATCCCGACGCCTCAGTTCCAAGTCTAAAATCCGCGGGTCACGGTGCTCAAGTGGAACATCCCTCCTGTAATATTCCATATCAATCCGCGGGTCACGGTGCTCAAGTGGTGCGTCTCTCCTGTAATATTCCATATCCAAGGGCCTCCTGTAAGCATATGATGGAGGAAGCGGTGGCTCCACTCGTGGAGGTAGCTGTGGAAGTGGCACCGGAGATGCAAATGCCTCTCTTCCATACATGCCGGATCCCTCACGGAACAGACTATCCCTATCCAATGCAAGGTGTCTCACTTCATCTCGAACATGAGATGAAAATGCCTCTCTTCCATACATACCAGAGCCCTCGCGGAACAGGCTATCCCTTGCCAATGCAGGGTGTCTCACTTCATCCCGACCATGAGATGCAAATGACTCTCTTCCATACATGCCCGAGCCTTCATGGAACAGGCTGTCCCTAGCCAATGCACGGGGTCTCACTTCATCCCGACCTCGCCGCATAATTCTGTCTCGATCCGTAAATGTGCGGGATTCTGTTCTGCTACTTCTGCCTACTAGCTTTGACTTTGGGCCCTTGGCAGTTGCCCGGAAAAGCTTGCATAAGTTCTTCACCTATTAAAAAAATATGGTGAAAGTGAAACCATACATGTAATGTTATTCCTAGTAAGGAAATAGAATGCCTGTCTTGATACTAGCCACTTTTTTTCCCTGGTAACCAGAGAAACTCTAGTTGCAACAACAGGGTGCAAATAGACAGGGAAAACAAGAACTAACCTGTTCAGGGTTCAATTGGCAATCAAACTTGTTCTTTCCGAAGTAATTATCCTTGATTACTGCTTTGAACTTCTCCTCCGCCAACGGTAAGCAGTCCTCCAAAACAGTGAAACGGACCTGCCAAAAAAAACTCTCTTATTATAAGAATACCCACACAGTAATTATTTCTCCTCTTTTTTTCCCTCGTCATTAGAATTTAAAACAGCATCCACAACTATCGAAGAGGATGCACAAGTTAATAAAACAAGCTACAGCAATGCAAATTAAAGAATGCCCATCATCACATGGGCAAATTACAGCAACTGCAAGGATGAAACAACAATTCCCACCCCATATTACCCACCAAAATTGGTAGACATTGGTTGACTTGTCTTGAGACTCCCTGACCCGGACTGTAGGTTAGCGAGTACAAACTAAAAACATGAACAAAAACCATTTCTCTAACAGTAAAATAGAATCAACTTAATATAAATAAATAAAGGGAACACGAAATATATAGGTCCTGAGCAGCTCTATTAAAATGATGATTCGGATTAAATGAGTTTTTTTTTTTTTTTTTTTTTGGTAGGACTAATTTGTTAACTAACTATGTCAGGGGTTAGGACTGTCAGCAGGGTTAGAACTCAACACATGGTGGGCGTCAACAGCCACACCAAGGACTCGAACACGAGTCTTCCCTCCCCAAATGGGAGATACACTACCACTGGGCCAAACCCATGGTGTGTGATTAAATGAGTTTAATAATTCTTTGATCGGTAGATTACATGAGTTTATGGTTCAAAGGCATTTACTTTGTCAATCATAGGAATGCAACACATGTTATCTGTCTGGACTTGACACGAAAGTTGGGTTGACACAGCATTTGATGCATTTCAGCATTTGATGCATTTCAGCATTGACGTGGTCCAAAATATCAGGTTCCATCATATACCAGTTCTAGGACCTCATAGACTCGAATTTCCTCCATTATCCATACCTGCACCGTGATGTTTAAGGTGGGTCCGATGGATGAGTAAGATTACTGAAGACTTTCATTGGCTTTCCTATGAAGGAATAATGAAGATAAGAGAAGGGATTAGTTGCAGTAACTGGTCATGATTGGACCTGATAGAGTATAAACATTGTGCCTCCAAGGTGTCCAGGCAATGCCTAGGCAATTAGGTTAGGCCTAGCTAGGTGAGGTGTTTTTTAATTTTTAAGGCGATTTAATAGATATTTAATTAGTTTGACGTTTTCTAACTTTTAAGGTGATTTTGAGTCTTGACTTTGGATGTTGTTTTTCAAGTTTAAATGCACCACTTATATCCTAAGATAGTGCTTTTAGAGTTTAAAAGAGGGTTTTAACAGTTTAAATGAGGGTTTAACAGTTCAAATGATGATTTTAAAATAAGGTGTAAAAGAGGGTTTTTAAAATAAGAAATGTTTAACATACCGCCACCATGTAGTGGGATGTGCTGTCCTCATTAGTCCATGTCCCCCTTTTTAACACTCATCAATTGTGGTTAACATTCACTCACCCCTAGGGTTAAGCAATCTAACCTTAGCTTTTAAATAGAAAAAAAAACAAAAATATTAACATTAATTTTCTTAAGCTTAACCATAGTTAAAGGGGTATTAAAAGGGGCACATGGACACGACATGACTACATAGTCAAATGCGTGGGCTAATCACTGCCCTTTTAAAATAGGGTTTAAAAGATGATTTAAGGAAAATTTTAAAATAGGGTTTTAAAGGGTTTTAGAATAGGTTTCTAGAAGAGGACCGAGAGGTTTTGTATGAACCGCCTAGTTGACCACCCAACGCCTAGTGCCTAGATGCCTAGGCGGTCGCCCAGTGACTTTCGCCTGCCTAGAGGATTGGGCAATGCCTCAACTGCACTAGTGCCTCCTATTCCATAAAGATCAAGGCCTACGATACCATTGATTAAAATGGGCAGCGCCTTGACTACACTAGTGCCTCCTATTCTGTAAAGATCAAGGATTTCCCTACGATACGATTGATTAACATGGATCGTTTAAATTAAACAGATAAACACAGGAGCTACTATAAATTTATCCCCTCAAACTTCCTGCACATGCAGGGAGCTCTTCAATCACCTACTTGCAAGGTTTAAAAAAAGAGTTTCGGACACCGTAAAGGATACAGCCAAAACCTTTACGTAACGCCGTTACGTAACAATTTCGGCCTTTACTTATTTTTTTTCTTTTCGCTTAAAAAAATCCAAAAAATTCCAATAAATAGGAAAAAAAATATAATAAATGAGTAACAATATACTTTTAAAGCCAATATGAAGCTCAAAATTTAGAAATAAGGAAATTAAATGGGTCGAGAGTTAAAACATACCCGAAATAACGAACATGTTTTGGATTCCTTCAAATCTATGAATTAAACTCCAAATCAAGTTGTTAATTAACAAAAAATAAAACGATTTTAGAAAAAAAAAAAAAAGTACCAAGAATAGGTAGAGAAGAAGAGAGGAAACAAAGACGAGGTTTTAGAAGGAGTTTAGAGATTTTCGGAACCCAGTCCTACGACCGAAACCTTTACGTATCAAACGTAATGCCCCTTATGTAACAGTTTCGAGCGTTACGGTTTTGTTTCGGTATAAACAGGTAAAGGTACAGTATCGGGTATCGGAGGTCACCGAAACCTTTACGTAACGGGCTTTACGTAACGGTTTCGGCGTTTTTTTAAACCATGCCTACTTGAGCCCATGGTTTGAAATGTCAACAAATTATCGTTGATATCGACAATATTTCTCAATTTAGATGGGTCCCAACATATATATATGGGGTAATATAAATTTTATACAATATCGCACGATATCGTGGGATATTTTGGGAAATGTTGGTTTTTTAAGCTACAAAACAGAGCTAAATCCTATTTTCAACTTATTCACTTAAGATATTTATATGTAAATAAGGTTATACCCCCATTTGAATTCAATAAAAATTATCCTAGATCCAAAATAATAAAGAATAAAAAGTCAAATTTCCAATTCGAGAACAAAATCCGTTTTTTGTGTATTTTTCAAAATTTTAAATTTTAAATGTTAAGGTATTTTTCAAATGTTAAAATTTCATAAATTCTACCATATTAAAACATTACTAAAACTCAAAAGTATGATGAAAACATATTTTAGTTTTCAAAAATATTTTCATCTACCGTTTAAAAGTCAACTAACAATTCAGCAAAAAAAGACTTATATTCAAGCTTTACAAAAAAAAAAATTAAGCATATTATGGGTACCCTCCATTTAAAATACTCCCAAATTTAAATTCCAAAAAAATCATATGAATATGTTTCAGCTGTATGGATGAGTATGGAGGTGTAAAGCCTTATGTAGCAGTGTCAGACTGTCAGTAATTGGCCGAGATTGTAAATTTTACAAGTAAAACTAAATATATTTGTTGAAACCAAAAGTGAACTATGGAACGCCTTCCATTTCTTATGCCGATGTATTACCTGGGTACACCTTTTTCAGTATGCAGACTCTAAATGTCCAGACCAAAAAAAGAAGATTGAAAGAATCTAATACACGGTCAACAATACTAGCTATTTGCCACGTTGCTTACATATTCCCTCGAGTCTGAGCAACAACATTATATGGACCACCTTCAGCCTCTAGTGGCCAAGGGGGGAAAAGTCGTCAATCTCTTCAAAACTCAAACTTTAGCTTCAATAAAATCAATCACCCCTTGCCAGCCGAAAATATCATTCAACCCCATGCCTTTTCCATCCCTCAAGTCTTGGGTCTTTCTACAAATATACCAAGCGTTTGGGGGTACTACTGCTATTTGCTTCTGATTTCTTCTTTTTTCTTAGTAATCAACATGATCTTCATTGAGGATATCATCACTGGTTCGCATTGATTGATTCAAATTGGTAACCTTTTATTTTCCAGCTACACTAGCATTCAATTTTACCATAAGTTTCTTGCAATCCCACAACAAATCCTCTTTTGAAATTTTCATGAAGCCTCTAATTTTTGTTGTCAAAAGTGAATATGGTAAGACCATTACTTGGTGGATAATTTTCTGAATCAAAATCTTCCACACCATCTGAGAATGCATTGTTGATCATCCGTTAAATCCAAGTCAACCACATTTGCGTCTCGGTCATCATCTTTAGGTATTCAATATTCTTGAGCCCGTTCACGATAGAATTTTGTAGCCTCAGTCATTACCATGGAAATAAAAATCACCGAAACTAATACGAAACGGGAGATATAAATAGGTTTCAGTAACCCTCTGTACGATATTTACATTTTATACTGATACGAAACGGATAATACGCATCGTTTATTAGTCAATTATGTTTCTTTCATTCATCGTGTAATTGTAATTGTGTTTGCTACAATGTCTTAAAGTCGTTTCCCACGACTTTATATTTGGTAAATTTGGTTCTTCTAACTCATTTGATTTTGAAAAAAAATTTAATTTATTTTTTTAATAAAAAAAATTATCTGTGTCGTTTAAAAGTGGTACGTATGGGCAATTGGGACCGATACATCCCCTAAAATCGTATTTTTAATCCTTGCTCATTCCTTAAAAACTCATAGAATCGACTTGAAACTCGGCCTAGTCAACTCGATTAGCTAAAATTTCGGGTTGACTCGCTCAATAACTCATAAGGGTTCATTTTTTCAAGGGACAGTCGAGTCAACCAAGTCGACTCAAAAAACTTGGCTCGGCTTACTCAACCAAGTCACATATGCTTAAAACTTGTGGTAATTAGAGAAATATTGAAGTGCTTTTAGGGTTTCTTCAAATTTGTATATAAAAGATTTTTTAAAGGTAGGTTTTTTTCTTATCATTGCAAGAAGTTTATGTTGTGGCTTGAGCGAGAAGGCCACTTGACCGCATCTCTCTCTCTCTCTCTCTCCTTTCTTTTATTATATAAATAAATAATTTAAAATTACCTAGTCAAACTAAATCATAGTCACAAAGTTGGAGTTCGGCAAATATCCGGCTACGAAAAAATTATAAAAAAATCAAAACATTCAGAAGAAAAAAAAATGTCGGGCAAGATATAAATAATAATAAATAAGATTAACAATTACAATTTTTTTGTCAAAATTAGGATTTTGTTTTAAAAATATTGTTTTACAAGATTACAAATTAATTAGATTTTTATCCATTACTATAATCATAGTTCGAAAACTCGGTGAGTCACTCGAGTAACTTGACTCGACTGAATTTTGAGTCGAGTCGCCTCAAAACTCAAAGGCACTATTTGCCAAGTGACTTGGGTGACTTGGTTGAGTTGAACCGAGTTTTTCAATTCGCCGGACAAGATAGAGTCATAGAAGGGTATTTTTATCATTTCTTTCAACCTAAACTCGAACGTCACTATTTTTGCATCATAATTTTTTTGGGTCTACAAAGACAACCTACTATTAGTTCTGTTAAACCTAGTTTATAGGTTTGAGGCAATAAAACCAGCATACTTCGAGTTCTTTTAATCCATGTTTTTCAAGTTATTACATATATATTTCGAGTTGAACCAAGTCGAGTTTTTTTCAAGTTACTCGACCTGACTAACTTTCGAGTAGAGTCGAATTTTCAGGTTTTTAAACCATGACTATAATAGGATACCTAATAAGTTAGGATACTTAAGCAATTCTACTAACATATTTAAAAAAGAAAACCTAAATATTAGGAGACTTGATAATAATTATTTAATTTTATAAAAGCATTCCTAAATTTTTTCATCTAGAAGATTACATTTATAAATTAGATAGGGTACCTAATAAGTTAGAATACTTAGGCCAATTAAACACCTCTACTAACATGTTTAAATTTTAAAAGAGAAAACCTAAATACTAACACTTGATAATTATAATTATTTAATTTTTTATAGAGGTAATTTAAATTGTTTAATCTAAAATATTACATTTATAAAGGATACCTAATAAGTTATGATACTGAGTTAAAACCCTTTCTACTAGCCTATTTAAATTAGAAAACCTAAATATTAAGACCATAGTTAAGACCCCTTCTACTAACCTATTTAAACTAGAAAACCTAAATATATTTTTTTTGATGGGTAATAGAGATGTGTATAATATATATAGAGAGACGGAGAGAATAAAAAAGTACAATAATGGATTGGGGTTCACAAGGGTGTGAACCGGAGCTCTAAAAAAACATAAACAGAAAAAAGTAAAAGAGCGGAGCACAAATGGTGGTGTTACAATAAGAAGAAAGTCCAGCTGGATCAAACTTCTCCTAAATGGAGCACCAATGTGTGAGGTGATGGCCCACCCTTGAGCAAGTTCTGGTAAATGGCGAGCAGGAGTCTTTGAAGACCCGTGAATTCGGTTCTTTTCATATAGACCAAGCCACCGATGTTGTAATAGTGGGCCCCCCGTCAAAGCCCTCTTTCCCAGTAGCACCGAGAGCTTATAAGATAAGAAGTCCCGGAAGGAATGGAGGAAGACCCAACTGAGTCCCAAACGGGAGAGGAATCGGCTAATTGTTCTCGGATAGCACTTGCTCCAGTAGACATTTCTCGATTTCGAAATGTATTGAATCCTTGGGTAGTAAAAAAAGTGGGATGATGTAGCTCCAAACCTTATGTGAGAAAGGAGTGTAGCAAGAGATGATCTATTGTCTCCTCGGCGTCTAGGTACATGAAACAACCATTGGTCATCTGTCACCTCTACTCATAAGGTGATTGCATGTTAGTATTTTGTCCAAGGTTGCGGTCCAGAGGAAGAAGGATACATTAGGAGGCAAACCAGACTTTCAAATCGTTCTAGAGGGGAAGGGGGGCCGGAGGATGGGAGGAGAGCTTAGTAAAGGGATTCGACTGAGAAATGACCTTTGGGGTTCCCTGAGGGTTAGGGAGGTGGGGGTGAGTGGAGTCGAGCTAAGAGGTTCTGTAGGACGTCTAGTTCCCAATCATTGAGGTTGTGCCTCGAGCGTGGGCACCAAACTCTATCGGTGGGGGAGTACTCGATATAGGATTCCACTGAAGTGGATCGGTCTGAGGCGAGAAGCCATATCGGGTGAAAGTCCGCCTCGAGGGTGGTGGGGCCACACCATTTGTCAACCCAGAACCAAACCTCGTTGCTTCGCCCTACTCGGAAGCTGATGTGTTGGGACTTAGGAGAAAATTTTTCGGTATGACATTATTATGCCTTTCCATAAGACGGGGTCGTGGGGCCACACTATAGTTGCAAGGAAACTATTTACAGGGTGGGTTGCTCGCTTCCTAGGAAGCTTGCTTCCACATCCTATTGAGATGTCCAAAGGGGGCTATGTATGTGGGAAGTGATGTGATAGACCCGAATTTAGAGACCTTAAGCAAGTATCGTTGGATTGAAACCTAAAACACCTACTTATTCACATATATCGCGTGGAAGATAAAATCTAAAATATGACTCCTCATAATAATATAATGAGAATAATGCGCCTATATCTCATTTCCAGCCTTTTGCTTCCGAAAGATTTTTTGAGCCTCAATTTTCACTTCTCACCTTCGCTTTGCTTCTCGTTCTAGTAACTATGATTAGAACACTTGATAATTATAATTATTTAACTTTTATAAAGATGATCTTAATCGTTTAATCTATAATATTACGCTTAGAATTAATAATTTAATAAGTTATATTGTTATATTATTTTTACAATTAAAAAAATTTAAAAGTTCAATATTCAATTATATTAGTTTAATAGTTAGAGAACTGATTTACATCTAATAACTTTATGTAAAATATATTAATAAGAAAAGAAAATATGGGGAAAAGTTGATTTATTGCAGCTGAAAATCTGCAATTTTGCGAATACACTCAAGAGAATATTTGGGTCAAATAAAACATTCAAAAAAAATTGAAGTCGAAATTTTCCTGAAATTTTGAAATCTCGATAGCGGTTGGGAGTCTGAAATTGGCAAAAGTTTTGCCATTAGATACCTTGATCAGATTCCTGTATATTTAAATCCTCTTCTTTTTTAAATTTTTTTCCCCTGGAATTAATAAACAATTTCTGCAACGCATACAACACCTTATTAACCTTCCCTGATTTATGTTCAAAGCCACAAATAACAACATTTTAGAGCCTACAACCCTTCCTATATTCCATCGAATCCATCCTTTCCTGTCTATTGTAAAGATCATCATATGACTCCTTGAATTCTTCCTTGTGGATATTTATCCACAATCTCATTTGTTTTTAGAAATGCAAGGAACACATCTATCACTCCTGCATCTCTGTATGAAATTCCTCATTTTCTCATCTGGTTTCTAATTGTACTTTCTTCATATACAAATACCAGGTTTCCTGCCTTTTAATTTCTTAAAAACAAAGTCCCCAGAAATGAGAATACAGACTCACACATAGTTTCAGATGCTACACCTTGGTTCCTTACTAGCAAAAGGTCCTACCTATTAATTGGTTTTTCCCAGAATAATTTGCATCATAAATGTGTATCAAGAGATCAAACTCAAATTCAAACAAAAAATAAAATTCAAATGGATGAACCCTAACCTGAGATGGAAATGCTGACTTGAAAGCGTTGGGTTCAATATTATAACCCCCAGGTGCTGCAGCTTTATAGATTCCATACATCAGTTTCAGGTCAATATCAAACAAAAACAGCCTCATGCCTTTATAAATCTTCAAGACTGTTTCCTTCTTGCTAGCAGGCAGCCCAAAGACCTTGTAGCGGTAGCAATCCTTCTTTGTCTTAGAACTGCACATGAATATCATCCCCATGCTCTCAGCCTTTAAAGCCCTCTTTCTATCTGATGATGGTCTCGGCTTATCACCATCGTTAGCAGCCACTGGATCAGCATCACCTATTGCCGTCTTATTCTTTCTATTCCTCTTTCTCAACTTATTCGTCCTCTTATTAGGAGCTATTTTTATTTCATTCTTCATCTCTTCCTTCTGATTCCCTTCCTTCTTCTCTTCCCCTCCGGAGATAACCACAAGTGGTTCTGCATCCATCTTCACTGACTCGGATGCAGCTGTCTCAGTTTTGGCATTGTTACCCGCATCCTTCTCTATAGGTTTTGAGTTGGAAATAGAAGCTTTACCCTTGCCTTTTGCTTCTACCATTGCCTCGTCGGTTGATCGCAAGTAAAATTCAAAGAGAATAAATCCCTAAAAAAGTGAAATCAGACAAAAGGTAAAGAAATAGAGCATGAGCCATTTGCCACTGAAGGAGCAAAACCAAGTTCGGGAAAAAAATCTTTACTTATGAAACATGAAAATGACAACAAATGAACATTAATAACGAAGTTAAAAAGGGAAATTATTTTCAACAAACCCACCTCCCGTGGGCAATGATCATCGGGTAGCTTATAACAAAATGAAATCTAAGATGATAATAGCAAAGAAAGGGAGGGAAAGGACCAACAAGATTCTAAGCCCTAGCATGACATATATTATCAAGAATTGTAACACAAGAAAACCAATGGAACCACGACAGGAAATGTAATTCGTACATTAGTGGATCAAGGTATGCAACGAGCAGAAATCATGATAAAAGGTCATGGTCTCAGAAGAGATGCACCATTGCGAGTCATTCATAGAAGTGGTATACTATTAAGTTTCGTACGAGATGTAACCCCTATGCCACATAATCGGAGACAAAATAAAACATCCATAATGAAAACGCTTATTGTCTGCTCTTTATTCAACACACTTCCACTGTAGTGTCCAAGTGGATAATGTTATTTCCTCTCGAACCATAGTCATATTATTTGATCAGATCATTGAATCATTTATTTCTCTTGAAATTTGTTCTATTTTTGTTTCTACACACACCTTTTATATTATCAAGAATTGTAATACAAGAAACCCAATGGCTACTTAAGGGGGTATTTGGCAACTTTCCCTAAGAATGATTTTACGTACCCTGTGAACAAAAACGGTTTGGAGATGTTTGGCAGCATTATGAATCAAAACAATTCTTTGAGACAGGTGTTCCAGCACATTTTATGGGAAACAATAAAAAGCTCTTGGAGAGCATTCTTTTAAAAGATCATCGAGGTCACAAAATATCCACATTTCGCAAAGGGATGAGAAAATCCATCCCCTTCCTCCTTCCATTCTTCGCATATACCTTCTTCGGGATCTTGCTGACGACAAGGTATGAACTCCTCACTCTTCTTCATCTCCCTCGTCACCTCTCTTCCTCATCTCTTCCTTTTCTCTCGCCATTAGATGAAGATGGACAATAAAGAAGTGAAATTCATCTCCCCTGTTCATTAAAAGATTTAAAACTATATACAAATTCACTAAGGAAAATGAACCTTGTCCATTTCTTCAGTTCGTCCTACTCAAACTTGTAAGAGAGAGAGAGAAGAACGACAAAAATTACAAGCAATTGTTCAAATCAAAGAAGCTCCTAGAAGTTATGAAGATTACTTCATGCCAGAGAAAGAACCCAAATGAGGCTTTCCCATAACAATTACGCAGATTTGATAAGAGAGAGCAAGCCTTTCCATTCAAAAAGCTCCAAACAAGACCATAAATGGCAGAATTAGCATTGATCAATTAAACACCTGAGAAATTGCCAAGGTGGAATTTGCAAACAAGCTACCTAATTGGGGAAAATCCATTAACGCCATGACGAAAGTCACGAAACAGTGAGAAGAGAGATGTCTTCCCATGCTAGGGAAAGAAATCCAGGTGGTGATTCTATTACAGAATACATTGAATTGTAATCTTATCGTAGTTCCATAAAAGGATGTTAGCTTGACTAACAGTGTAATGGTTGTGTGCCACCGACTCGAATTCACAGCCTTCCATTAAAACCCTCCATTGCCCTTTCTCTTTCATTTGTTCTCGTCTCATTTGCGAGATCGGATCACAGTCAATTGCGATTAAACTCTCCCCAAGTTCAATCGAACCCACAAGTAAACACATGTCCCTTTTACAACTCCTATTAACTGTAGTGAAGATTCATCAACTCTTGACACCTTGGTTTTATAAAAATATATCAAAAAAATGAACCCTAAAGGTTAAAAATTCTTAACCAAGGTTAAATAAATTTTTTTCTAAAAAACAAAGAACCCCAAGGGTTAGTGAATGATAAATGCATAAAACTCATTATTTTCCTCCTTTATTAATGTTATTATTTTACATTATCAAGGGTTTTAGTCAACCATTGTCAAAGAACAAATCTTCTACAAAAATTGAATAATAAACCCTCAAAAACTAAAATCTTGAAGAAGATGAGAGGAGAGAGAAAACAAAGAAGAGAGAAAAGGGCGTGTGTGAGAAAGAGAGTGGGAGAGAAAAAAGTGTGTAGAGAAAAAGTGTGTATAGAAAAAGTAGGAGAGATAAAAAAAGTTCAGAGAGAAAAGAAGAGAGGTACGTAATATAGGGAATGTGAGTTTCCCTATTTTTTTTAGCAACAATCTCTCCCTTGTTTTTTCTTTTGTTTTTTCTTCCTTTACCAATTTATCTCAATCATTTAGGAAAACCCTAATCCATTAGGGTTCCCTCTTTAAACAACCACTAGATTTCTTTCTTTTGGACATTTTTTTGCAATTGTATTAATGTTGAATAATACCAAAATAATAAGGGAACAAATAATGAGTTTTATGCAATAATCAGTAAATCTTAACCAGGGTAATAGGGGTTAAAAGGGACACATGTTGACCTATGGGTGTAAACTCGGGGAGAGTTCAATCGCAATTGAATGTGATTCAATCTCCTCATTTGCCCTCTTTTGGCTCAATCACAACTGCAATCCGCCACCTAAGCAGTAATCTTTCAACTTGGAGTCGCTCCGTCGAATCGCTGGCCAAGCTCGGCTCAAGCGATTCAAAAACTGCCAACTAGTACTTCAACACGTTCTTAAACCAGTAGTGAATAAAGAAGTCCCGAGGGTTCTCCACAGGGCCAAAGCAAGAATGCCAGAGATGAGAATAGAACTTATAAGGTTATTTTGAGCAACAGTGATTGTGATCCTTGCAAAGTAAAGCATGACATGTTTTACTGTGGATATCCTTGTTATCAATCACAAAAAAATTGTGCTTTTTTGAAGGGAAAAAAATGTATTTTTTTGAAGGGAAAAAAAAAACTCGTTTAAAACGTGCATTAATACTCTATCGTAGAAAACGACATTTAAAATCCATTTTTTGAAAAAGACGTGTATTATAGTTTAAAACAAATAATACGGGAAAAAAAAACAAATAATCTTGAGAAAATTTTGGCATTCCCAGACGTACTTGAAGTTGAAGGGAATCATGACCTTGAAGATGGAGCACCCTCTTCTAGTGAATTTTTAAGGAATGAAGATAATGCAAATATTGATGACCTTGATGATAATGCCGCTTTTGAGCGATTGATGAATAGGAATGAGTGATTTTATTATGTAGTTTGTATTTTATAATACTTTTAGTTGATGAAAGTGTAAGAATGCAAATAATCAGTCTTGTTTTTTAATCTTAATAGTTGATGTCTCAATGAATTTTGATTCCTTGATGAAATAGAATTGAAAGTTAAAATAATGTTATGAATTTATTATTTTTTATTATAATTATTTTTTCAATATATTATCTCACCAAATTGTTAGATAAATTAAATAGTATCATGTTTTTTATTTTTATAATTATCAAAGAAATCAGTTTTCTCCATTTTTTCCCTGAAGTATTCCCATATTTTCCGAATTTTCCATACTTTACCCTTGCCGAATTATTTTCGAACCCCAACTTTTTAATATGCTTGTTATATGAAATATGTATGGCATTTAGGAGACTTTGTAATTGTTTGATGAAAAATTATTGTGTAATATATTTATTATGATTACCCAAAAAAAAAAAAAAAGTTAAATGATGTAATAATGATTCTGTTTTTTTCTCATCCAAACGTGATTATGTTGTTTATGTTCTATTAGAATGATTTTGATTGATTGTACCAAACGGGTTCGCAGCACAGAATTGTTCTAAAATATCCAGATTGTTCTGTTTTCAGAATCAGTGAA
Organism: Tetracentron sinense; assembly: GCA_015143295.1. Lineage (NCBI taxonomy): Eukaryota > Viridiplantae > Streptophyta > Magnoliopsida > Trochodendrales > Trochodendraceae > Tetracentron > Tetracentron sinense. The sequence goes on from CM026563.1 coordinate 7,468,214, forward strand.
TCGCGAAGAACCCTAAGTCTCTGTGTGGTGTGAAGGGAATGGATGCGTCTCAAGAGTCGAGACTGCTCGCAGGTCAACAGGAAATAAATCAAGAACCATTAAAACCTAAGAAAGGATTTGATGTTGAATAACCAGAAGCACGAAGAAACTATCACACAAAAATATGCAATACAAAACAAAATGTGGCGATATGGCCCACATCAAAGCTTCTGCATTCCGATCCACGAACAACAAAATCGTAAGATATTAATTGCGATAAAAGCCCCTCTAGTGTTCAACCAGGGAGACAACAAACACGCAAAGAAACAGTAAAACCCTAAGAACCCAGATATCGGGAAACAGTTTGAATATATTTCCTTCACCATAAACCCTAACCCCACAATAATCAAGAAAATCATGATGAAGATCTGAGAAAAGAGAGCTGGAAACATACCTTGAGGCACCAGAGACTGGTGGGATAACAGAGAAAACCCTAGAAAGTATAAGAGAAAAGCAGCAGAGCGAAACGGAACCTGAAACCCAGAGAAACACGAGATTAGGTTCAAAATCCAGAGATCCATTAATAGCATCCCACCAGGAAAAAATAAATACATAACAAAATGAAAGGGAATTGAATACCTGCTAAGGAAAAGGAAAGAAAAACTGAGAGAACAGAGGAGAGGATACGAGCGAAATGATACCCTAAACAACCCTGCTGGAATCTGGATAAAGCTTTGGGACCGAAGGACTAATGTAAGAAAAATATTGGATGTTTTTTAAAGGGTGACGCTACGAGCACACCGCTACTTACTGACTGCACACCATTTATATTACTTACTAACTTTTTTTTTGGTTAACTCAATCATACCACAAGGCAATAACCCAAGGCAAATACAAGGGAATACTCACACCACCCAAGCAAACACACACACACCACACACATGCAGCCCATGTAAGCTTCACCCTAGAGCTCCTCAAAACGGCTACCAACAGTTTGAGGCGCCAAAGAACTTATATGGGACAACATGCTCGGGTAGGTACCCGATGTGGGACTAAACACTCACCCTAAGGGTGTTCTGGTTTTTTTGGTAAACTCAATCATATCACAAGGCAATAACTGAAGGCAAATACAAGGGAATACTCACACCACCCAAGCAAACACACACACCACATGCAAACTCACAAATTCTAACCGATCAACATTAAAATATAACAAATTCTAATAGTATACCAAGAGTAAAAAAAATACTTATAAATTTTCTTATACACCATTTTAAGGGAAATACTTTTTTCTCGCGCGCCTCTACACCCTCTCACGTGTCCCTTTTTAACTCTCACTAATAGTAGTTAAGATTCACTCACGTCTAGAGTTCTTTTATATAACCTTGGTTTTTTGAAGAAAAAAAAAATAGAAAATATATTAACCTTAAAAATACGAACCTTAGGTAGATTGAGTTTAACCATAGTTAAAGGGGCTATATAAGCTACCACGTGTCAATTTTAACACCCAATAATTGTGGTTAAATTCACTCACCCTTAGGGTTCACCCATATAAGCCGCCACGTGTCCAATTTTATTGAAAGAATACCTTGGTAGCCCTGCAACCACCGTGAAACAACTGTTTCTGTTTCTGTAGGATTATCAATATGAAAAATAAGCATAAAACCATATAGAATGAGACAACATATTGAAGGAGACGATAATTGATATAAAAGGAGAAGACATTGAGAAGATTACTTCTATAAAATGAGAAGATTGTTTATTAGGAGAGTTCTTAGTAAGGATTTAGGGATTTGGGGTGTGGGTGCGCATAGAAATACAAACTTTAAAAAAAATGTAAGTTATTTTTTTAAAATAGTGTCCAATCAGTAAATAGTAGTGTGCTCGTAGCAACACCCTTTTTAAATTAGGGCAATAATCCGCTCCGAGCGGAGGAGCGGCGTCTCGCCACTCATTGTCGAACACGTATCCCTTTTAATTAATAATTTTTTTGGGGGAAAAAAAAGCCGGGGTTAAGCAGACCCTACTTGCATAGCACAAAAAGATATTTACAGCCTCATATATCTACAGCCCCGCTCGTAATCATGAATGATCCTAGCCAGTAAGATCGGGAAATGAAATGATCAAGGTCCAATCTAATCTCATTTACATGAATACACATCTTAGACAAAAAATATGCCGCTCGATTCGCCTCATGAGGAATATTACACACATCCGAAGCTTCAGAAGATTACCTCATGTCCTCAATAGCACATAAGGTGGTTGTTTCTTTCCACAACCAGGGCCAGTGGTGATTGATACACCCCAAAACCCACTTAGAGTCAGACTCGACCATCACATGCCGAAAACATTGTTGACTAGCCACCTCTAAGCCCCGCCGTATAGCAATCATTGAACCCTCTTGTTGCCCAGCTACAACAGTCAGAAGAGGATTACCACGGGCAATTCTGAAGGTACACCCATAGTCCCCAACATTTGTTGATCTTCATGAGCCATCAGTATTTATGATAATAACATCACCATCTAGAGGCTTCCACACAACCAATCTCATGGATCATGACTCCCAAACAGCATCACCATTCCAAATCTCCACTAATTCCATGTGCACAGGAGTGTCTAAAAAGGGAACCCTCCAGTCAATCTTAAAAGAAACATCTTCTTTGATACTCATCACAATACTAGTGGGGGGGTCCTATAGGTGCTAGAGAAAATTCGGCTATTGCGTTCTACCCACACCTGGTAAACAAAAGCACAAAAAGAAAGCTTACGCAGCTCGGCACAAAAATCACGGCCTTTAATTTTGCGCACAAACTAACACACGACCTCACTCCAGAGAGCAAAAGAACGCCTTTGGAGCTTGAGGACGTTGCACTTATCAAATAATAGTAATGTCACAAATTAAGAACAACATCAAACTATATCAATTTCGACAGTTTATTAACACCAACAAAAGTTTTTCACAACTAACAAAATAAGAAACAAATAAACAAGTAAGTAAGGAACCAATTAAATTTGAAAAGAAACAACTCAGACCATCATCTCTTTAAAAAAATCTCAATTTATTTCATCTATGAAAATAAAAGAAAAAACTAAAAACAAGAGCATGCGTTGAAGAAGATCCATCTTTAAGACCAAGCTCTTGAGACGTATTTGTTGACAAGTTATCAAAATTGGTGGAAGAATTAACGAAAGGAGAGCATATCACAAGCTGTTAAAGCTCTTCCAAACCTCAAGTCAAGAGAGCTTCAAGTAATCAAAAAACATTCATTTTTCAAACAATAATCGATTATTCTAGTGCTACACAAGGGGAATCAGACTCTCGACATGAGTAGATAAATATTGTATATATGTAGTTAAGAAACCGAAACAATCGACTCTATAAGAGTATGCCTGATTTGAGATATTTTATTGATACAATGTTGAGGATAATTTATAATTTCTCATTCAGTTGCCACATAATTATTTTCTTCTTATTCGGTGTGGGAAAAGAACTTGGACCAAATCTATAATTGTTAAAGCCATTCATTTGGGCGTTTCATCGAGTAGGCTCTCATGTAGTAATGCCCTTTAAGACCCATCAGCATTCTTGTTCCATTTGACTTGAAGTCAAAGATCAGTCATCTAAGGCCGAGCCAATGTTAAGATAATATAACCAACAATCTCTAGAGTCTAAGTCAACAATAAACAACTTTTATAAGCATAACACCAATACTTCTAGTATAGACCCTTCATGCGTGGGTCCACCTTAAGATCTCTAATAACAGATATTTTGAGGATCTGTCAGCTCTGGTTATGCATAGTAGGGTGGTGATAAGGTGAAAACAAGTAATGAAAAAAAAAGGGAAAAATTAAATAATGAAAAATAAAACAAAAATAATAAAATCCCAATTCACATAAGCTCGTGAATTCAAGTAGGGAAAATGATTGGATCAAACCCAAACAAGAACCAAAAAAAGAGTAAAGGCAGTGTGATAGCTTTTGTTTAATCATTTTCAAGGAAAAATGAGATGATGAAACAAATAGACAAACCTGAAAATATTCTTTGGCCGCATCTTACAGGAGGTGGATAGTAATCATGGAGACGGTACTAGTGAGAGAGAATTTGAGTGGTTGCAGTTGATGTCACTCCATCCATGGTCGAGAAAGAACGGTGATAGCTTCGTTGTCATCAAAACTTTGTCAACTAAAGCAAAATGGAAGAAGAACGGTTTCTTCACTACTCTAGCAATGGCCCAGAAAAATGAATGAGCAGAAAAAATGTCGCAACCCAAAATACCCCCTAGGAATTTTGGATACTTTAGCTCGCGAACTCATTACCCAACCATCTTGTAACATATACAAGACACACAATAGCGGAAGTGAAAGTAAACATTTATTTTATACATACTGTGATCCAAATACATACATAAAAGAAAAGTAAAAGAGTGAATAACTTCACTCAACAAAATACATGTACAATTCTCTTCCTCTTATCATTCATGATGGGGCCACCTTACAAAGTCCCTTCACTCCTCCTGAGCCCTCTGCTCCTGAAAACTACCCCAAGTCTCCTTCTCCTCAACGTACTTTTCCTCGACCCAAGGCTTAGGAGCGGGGTTACAAATATCAAACGGACCTGCCCAAGTCAATAATTTGGGCTGAGTTTGGAATACTCAGCATATACATACCATTGACTAACAATATCATAATATAGGCAGTTCATCAAAGACACATGCAGAATAAAAATAGATGCGGAAATCCTTTTTTCAAATACATATGCATACTCTTTTACAAAAAATATACTTCTTCATGCTTTATTTTTCATAACAGATTTTCATAGCTTCTTTTTCATATCTTTTACACTTGCATTCAAAGTATTTCACTTGCTTTTAACATAACAAAACTTTTATGGGAGCATCACTAATGCCTTACCTTTAAGGTAAGAGTCCATTAGCGTTCAGAAATCAACCTCCCCGCTGGTATCTTTGTACGTAGTTTTCATAGAACCAGATGACTAATGTCTTACCTTCAAGATAAGAGTCCATTATCATCCTTTCATGAGACCAAATACCTAATTCCTTACCTTCAAGGTAAGAGTCCATTAGTATTATCCCGTATAACTTGATTTGTTCAGAGCTTTTACTTTACTTTCCGGATGCATATACATATATCAAATCTCGATCATGCAATTGTGTTAGTGTAACAATTGTGAATAACATGGTAGAAATAAAGGGAACATATTACATATGGCCAATACCTCACATAGTCCATCCATTGCAATAGCTCATACACAATAAGTCACATACTTTTAATCACATCAAAACATATGGTTTTATTCTTGTTTTTCATCAAATCTATATCTTTTAACATGATTTTCATCTTTGAATTATAATAAACATCCAATAAAACAGAATTATATTCTTTGGTTTAAGCATAAACATGCACATTACAAATATAGATTTTTATCTTGATTTAAAATTTGTTATGCCATTAAAAACTAGTAGAGTGTATCCACCTTCCAAGATCGATTCCCTACGGTTTGAGCACTTTGGAATAGTTGGAAAGCGAGAAGAACCCCTCTCTTGGAACCCACGAGGAATTCAAGAACACCCAAGCAAGATCCACACTTCTCCTTTACCAAGAACACCAACCCAGACTTCAATCCAAAGGAATTCTTGCCTAAGAACACCCAAAACTGAAGATTTAACTTTTGGAAACCAAATTGAGAATCAATTTATGATCTAAACACTAGAACCGGGTTCTGGAAAAATTTGGAAATTCCATTCACCCAAACCCAGTTTCGATTTTTCAACAAATGACCTAGCTAAAACTCAAAATCTGAAAATCCTATAAACATGAACATTAATGAGGGTTTTTATATCTTTCAAAAGGATCAAGAATCATACAATTCTGATGAAGGGTTACCAAACTAGGGTTCCTTAAAGTTGGCTGTTCCTAGGACGAATTATAGCAAACCCCACTTAGGTTTTCTGCCATTTAACCTAATTTATGCTCAAAATATAGAAAAGTGTTCAACATGAACATCGAAGAGGGTTTCGATATCTTTCCAAAAATTAAAGAATGACCTAATTCTGATTTGTGGTTGTAAAATTACAGCTCCTTAAAGTTTACTGTTCCTAATGTAAATAACATGAAAATAAATAATAGGGAAATAGAAGGGAGGGAAAGGTATTTTACCCTCTAAACAAAATTCGACGCTTCTGATGATGAAAATAACATTAGAATCGAACTCAGAATGCTGGAAAATGTCTGGGTAGTGACCACTTCTCACAACAACACTTTCTCTCTCTAGAATTCTTCGTCTCTCTCTACTTTCTCTCTCTAAAATTATGGAGCTTCTGTCTCTAAAATTTATGTTCTAGTAACTTTTCTTCCTCTAAAATGAGAGAAATGTGAATTTTCACATTTATATATCGTTAACCACATGTGAGACACTTGTCTTCTCACAAGACAAGTGTCATTGTTAGTGGGTGGCACATGGCACACATGTGCTTAGCCACATGCCCCTTTGACTTTAACTTTCGCTAAATTTCCCCCTTTTCTTCGCTCTTTATTAGATACCTTATAATTGCACGCACGAAAATTCTAAAACGACAAGTGATTGTACCTTAGCCAGTCCGACACCTACTGTAAAAATCTCGAGGAAAAATATTGAATTTTAATGGTAAAAAGTAAGTTTGGCAAAATACTGACAAACCCAAAATTTTTCTAATTTTAACATAACATATATCATATACGAATACTATTCACATATATTGTATACAATAATGAGAATCCCATTTTCGAGGTCTTACAAAGAAAATTTTATTTTGTAAACCTTTCATGCACAGTTGGATTGATGCTGTCGTTTGGAGCTTGAACATGTAAGCAGGAGAGAGACGCATGTAGCGGTGAGAAACGTAGATGAAAGATATGTTCGCTCTACAAGGACAGTTTTATTTGGAATGAAAAAGGTGAATGAAGTAGTCAACAGGCGACAAAGAGGAGTAGAAGAGAGTAGAAGTTTGTAGTAAAAAGTGGGTTTTAAGAACAATAGCTGATTCTTGACATTTTTTTAATAGAAGAAAAGTGAATGAAAGAGTTCGGGGCATTTTGAGAAAAAAAAAAAAAAAAGAACGAAGTAATCAACAACTATTGTTCTCCTTTTATTTATATGTTAGTAGATTTTTAGGGTGTCGTTAGGCACACTCTACTTTTTTATGTTTGCACATTCTTTTTTTGGGAGTGCTAGCCCCAAACACAAGAAGTCAAAATTTTCCTTAAACGTAGAGTGGTTGCAACACATATGTTGATACCCTATAACAAGCGCTTGTTGCCAACACATAGTATTTGGGAAAGATTGTGACTGGGGCTAGCATTTCTATTTTTTTTTTTCATTTAGTTTTAGTAGGAATATGCATTCTCCTCCTTTTGGGAAGCTCATCTCTGCTACTAGTTCATCTAAACTATCTTCCTCACTCTTTGATGAGATGTTGCTGTTGTTGAACAAGCCCCAAGGTTTCCGTCATATATTTTGTTTAATCCATTTGATATCCAATGTAGAAATTTATCCAACCCACAAACCAGTGGCATACAATGCTTTTGTCATGCACGGGCTCTATAGAGAGATGTACAATGCTTGGTTACACTTTGTATCACTTGAGGAACCAATGCTTGGTCCATAAAACCAATGATTAACCCCCCTTTTTACTAGTTAGTCTAGCTTAATAGGTAATGCTTAAAATTGTATTGGTGTATTTATAAAATTATTTATTTTTTTGTATAAGTAATTTTATAAATTTAATGATGTGCAACAAGAAATTTTTATGAATAGGGTGTAGTCATCAGAAGTAAGGTGTGTCTACACCCTATTTTTAACATTTTTTTTTCTTCTAAAAACCAAGGTTAAAAATATGAACCTATGATTAGAGAATCTTAACCACTGTTAAAGAGAATTAAAAAGATGTGTGTGGACAATGAGGGGACCAACCACCATGCAAGGATTTTTTTTTTCTTAAATTATGTAATTCTTTTGTTGTAAGGAATCCTAAAATTTTATCACATCCCGCATTGTGGTCGAACCCACTTGGCTAAATACTCACAACCAGAAGACCAAATGCCATGCATCACATAACCATAAGCTCAAAGTTTTGACTTCTTATCACTCAAAATGCTAGAAAACCTTTCCCCTACGTGAGTTCCTTAATGTTATGTTTGGTTGCCAAGAAAGTGAAAAAATTTATGGAAAAGAAAATAAAAATAAAGGGAAAATTGTTTTTTTTTGTTGTTAAGAAAAATTAGTAAGTATTTTATATATATATTTTTTAGAAAAGCCATGAGGTTGAAAGTTTTCTCTTTGTTTCCTTCCCCAATCCAAGTTTTTAGAAAGAAATAGAATCTTCACTTTGAAAGAAAATTATCGACAAATGTTCTTCTCATTTCTTTTCCCAATATATATTTTTTTTGTAACCAAACACTAGAAAATGTTATTCCTTTTAACTTATCTTTTCCATAGCCTATTTTCTTGACAGCCAAACATAGCATAATTGTGAGGGTTATCTCGTATTTATGATCTCAAATGGGCAGGTGCGTTTTCCCTGTTAGTAGGGCTGACGATAAATCAGATTGAGATCTAGATTCGAATCCAATTTAGACAAGGTATTATCGCATTATAAATTTGTCGGACTGGATACAAATCTAGGATCTTGAATCGGATTATAAATCATATGGAATCTATCTCTATAACAATTCGATCAAATTAAAATTTTCGATTTGATTACAATACATATAATACAAATATCTATTTAACTTTTGTAAATATATTGTTTACAAGTTTTTAACTTGTTTTAATTTAAATATATTAACATTAATAGGATCAAATTCAGATTTTGAATAAATAATCAAATTCGAATTGGACAATTTAAAATTCAACAAGTCTCAAATAAAATTTGATTTTTTCATATTGATTTTTAATTAGGAATGATTCAGGTATAGCCAAACCCAGCCCGAATTTGATCCATTTACAACCCTACCAGTTAGTGAGATTCCTACTTTTTTACATTAGGACCTTTGGACATGTTCAAAATTAATAGATATAAAAATGCCTCTTTTATTCCTTCACTAAGGAGAAAAGAAAAGTAAGAGAGAGAGAGAAAGTGGAATTAATATTTTTCGTGCCAAGTTATTGTTGGCATAATGAAAACATGGTTGATCCACGTACCTCTGTCTTCCAAGCTTGTTCATGAATAGTATTACGGCAACCTTCATTTTAAAGCCACATAGCCTCAAACCGGAAAATTTTCTTATAGTTCCTTGGTGATGGTATAAGGTTCACTAAAATGGGGTTATGATCTGATCCCGGAGAGACTAGATGATGCATTGAGGCTGAGCCAAACAAAATCCTCGACTGAGGGTTGGCCATAGCTCTATCTAGACGAACTTGAATAAGGTTAGGAGGTGATCTTTTGTTTGACAAGGTGAATGGGACTCCATGAAAGCCGAGGTCCATTAAATTCGTTTCAGAAATCATTCTGGAAAAATGTCATTAGATAATACTCTTTATCTTTCCCTCCCAACTTCTCATGTTGTCCTGAAATGTTATTAAAGTTTTCCAATATATAATATCTGCCCAACATTGGCGGCGAAGACCCATGTTAGTGGGGCCATAAATACAAGAAAGATTCCAATTGGGACCGCCAGCACTGCCTTGAACCTTCATATATTTAATGTTGAAGCGTATATTCAATGTTGAATCACCAATAATCGTACATTGATTTCGTCAATCTTAATCCCTCTCTCTTCGGTCTTTAGTAACCCAAACCTCCTAACCTACTTGCTTCTGCTCTCAAACCTCGCTTTCACCATAGGAGCCCGATTTCAATTTTGTATAGCATGGTTTTTAGTTTATATGAGAACATGGTTTATGTAAAATTTCATTTTTATCCTATCTTTTCATCTTAAGTGTGGTATATTTAATTATTTTTCTTTGCAGGTACAAGATTTTTGTAATGTTTGTTAGTTATCAGTAATCTTGTAATTGAATTTAGAATGATTCATTTGATATATCAATAGTTATTATGTTCACCATACCTACAAATTTGAATGATGAATGATTTTATCAATTTTTTCTTATATTTTAAAAATTGAAAATAATATATTTGCATTTACAAGTAATCTTCAATAACCATCAAATATATGTACATGCATGTATATGTATATCCACTGACATACATACTTGTATATATACTACCGCCGCTCAGGACGCGCTCTCAACCTTCTTCTAAATTGAGAAGCTTTCGCTCTCTCGCTCCTGCTCTGTGCTCGGGTTACTTAGCTTCGGTCTCTCCCCCTCCCCTCTAAGTTCTCTCTCATCTATTTTTCTTCAATCTCTTCCCGCACTTCACTCAAGAGTAAGAGAAGACTATTTACACATTTCTTTAGGCATTTTTTTTGCACAGCACCTTTACACATTCATATGGAAAAAAATGTAAATGTAAATGTAAAAAAGTGAAATTGTCTTCACATAATAGGGAAAACCCATTGCTAATCATATACCACTATTTTTTTTTTTATTTGGGCGTAGGCACATATCTAGGTTAGTAGGTTGATTAAGACAAGGACTCGAACCCGAGTCACCACTGGATCAACACAGAGGCGTATATACCACTAGTTTCAAACACCCACTTCTTGTGTCACCGGACAATACCATCAATTCAACAGACCCAAGCTCATGACCCTACCAGTGAGGAATATATCTACAAGAATAACTTTCAGCCACCCAAACACCTCCATTTGGACTACAATCAACAGAAATTTTACCTAATTTAGAAAAATACATTACAATAATAATCACTGAAAGTCTACAGAATAGTATCCCGAACAGATGCAGCATGTATCATACATATACAACAAAATGCTAAAAGTTTTTCGTGCAATCATGCGAATGTAATCTGAAGCCACTCATACCAGCTTCTATATCTCTTTGTTTATGCGTGTACATCATGTACAAAGCTGAGAACACAACGTCTCGACCTGGTTTGCATCTGACAATTTATACATGTTGCTTTTCCCATTGCTTAGGCATGTCAGATTTAGCTGATTCCCCAATTGGCTGGACTGCAATAACAGTGTTGAGTTCATGAACGTCAAATTTATGCATACAGCACTAGGCATAAACGACAAATTAATGTTCAAGTGGTTTGGAATTTGGAACCTAACATTCAATGTGATCCTCTCTAAGAGATCTCCTAGGTCAAATTTTGGTCTGCATCAATCGATTATCTTAAATTGTCTGGAAGCTAGAAAAATAAAGGAAATGTCCCCTTGAAAAAAATAGCAGTAAAAAAATGTGAAATGGTTAGGAATCATAAAATGGGGTCTATTTCTGACCTAGGAGATTGTCCATAATGGGACACATTGACTAGTGGGAGGATCTTAAACCCCTGCTGTAGGGTGCCACATGTATATACATGAAGGGATAATAGCTGCGAGTGAGTGGATAAGAATGATTTGAATCAAACCCAAGATCAACTAAATAATTGAAAAAAAGTGGCAGCACAAGCTACCTCGCAGTACATATTTCCTGAATCGCATTTCCATTTCGAAGTAGGGACACAGCTCAAATAATGACACCAGGAACAGTGATCGTTTGCATCAAACCCTCTGAGGACGAGAATCAGGCCAACAGTAAACCTGTAAAAATTAGCATTGTTTTAGGTCAGATGGACTCCAAGGTGGACTATGCCAAGTATGTAGCAGAATCCAAAGATATGAAAATATATATAAATAAAAGAGAACCCTCACGGCAACTCTCATTAGCAGAAACATATTTCTTTCTTAATCTATTTAAATATGCAGTTTCTGATAAAGTATTATGGCATCTCCATCTATCTCTCATGCATGAAGTGAGATGGTCAGTCAGAGACGGTTCTCTATCATTTACTGGGGCGGGCTCAAGAACGTTATATGGGAACCCACTTAAAAATCTTGATTTCATCAATGTAAGGATATGATATTTCAAACCAGGATTAAAAAGATTGTTGAGAAGAGGGGACCCTAACATAAAAAGTGGCATTGGAGCAGGGAATTGCCTGGTCGCACAGAGGTAGATTGACAGTGACCATCCTTTAGATAGGCACAAATAGCAGGGAGGACGTGTTCCATACTTCCATTCTCGTGGTGAGGTTTCATGCAGCCATGTTTGATGACTTTGCTGCTCTCCAACTCCTTTCCATTGCAAGTGCAAAATGCAAGGTTGGCTGGATTTGTAGGCAAGGAACTGAAGGCAGCAAGGGAGTTGAAATTGAGGTTTCATTGGAGTCATGTGAAGACGCCTAAAGAGAAAGACTCAATCTTTAGAAACGACGCTACTTGGAGTAGAATTGTGTACAAGAGGCTCGTGATACATATGGTTGAGTGAGCCACGGCCCATGGGCATCTCACTTCTACGAATTTGTACAATTAGTCCTAATACCTTTATAATAGCTAAGACTACCATTATCCCAATAACGGCGGAGGGAGTCGAGAAAACCACTTAGGCTCTCACTTCTCATACAGGGTTTGATAGTCAGCTCAGCATTTCTTGAGATTTTTACGTTAAAGCTAAACCAAACACATATGATCTGAATCAAAAGATACAAAAACAGATCTCAGGGACATACCCGGCAATTAAAAGGATCAGAGAAATAACCCACAATACGTATTGATACGTCTTGTGTTTATGTGTTCTGATCCCAGTATATCCAGGAAGTGCACTTCTCTGGCTAACCCATCCAAACTGAGGACGAATCAGAAACACGAACCCAACAAGAAAGCCCGAAGTGAATCCTCCAATATGAGCAAAATTGTCGACACGTGGGAGGATTCCCATTGCTAAGTTGATTACGATGATGAACAGGAGAGTCAACAATGCAGCCAACTGAATATGCAAATCTAAAACTGTAAGATAATTGGTTCCCATAAAGAGGTACATTTTCTAGCAAGTTCAAGTACAATTAAGTGCAGTTCTATAAATACCTTATGTTCATATATTGTCCAATTTGTGAGGAGTTCAGAAAGCATGGCTCCAAGTAATCCAAAAAGCGCACCAGAAGCACCAACTGAGATACTTGATTGGATAAAAAGAGCCGACAACAAACTCCCACCAAATCCAGCTATGATGTATAGCAACCCAATCCGCACTGTATAAAAACAAGCAAGAATTAGGTAAGGGTTTCAAAATATAACAGTAAGAATAGTTACAGAAAAGAGATTCAAAGATAATGAATCTCTCTATAGTCTATACACGATTTCAGATAGCCAACCAACATAATGAAACAACTCTTAGATTTCTACATGGACTTAGAAAGTGCCACCTAGGAAAGTTCAGAATAATTGCACTGTGGATGCTAAGTATATCATGTGATCCACCAATATTATGCGGCTGTGGCACTGTGCATGTTGAACCAAGTTTCATTTTTTAAAACTTGAAACTCAACCTGGAATTGTTCAAGATATCAGTATAAGCTGATTCCAGCCTCTATTTACTACAGTTATAGTCAATGAACTTCCCTCAGTTACTCAAAACAAGCATTCTGATACATGGATGCAAGTATGCAACAATAGTTTGAAAGTGGACAGGTAACTTCCCATACACCAAACTTCACTTCAGTTTGACACAGCTCAAAAACATGCCAAGAATTTCAAATCACGAACTGATAAACAATATATAATAATCTACAAGGAGTTTTTCGCCTTGATACCATCAAGAAATCACCAGTGGATATGTCCATGATAATTCCAGCAAACAAAATCTTGGAGCAATGAAGGAAAATAAGAGGAAATTGTGAGAATCATCACAATTAAAGTTTTCTTTATTTGAAACCCAAATGATCCAATGGGAAACCCGAAGATATATGGTTTAGAGATGAAAAATTAAAGAACATGAATTTGGATGAAGGCATCCAACCAGCTGTCTACCATTCATGATTCATGCACACCACAAGAGAAAAACTGGCAGATGTCAACAATAGCATATAGCATACACAAGGGAAGGTATCGCACGAACAGAAGTGGAGCACGAGCGGGGTACTTCGACAGCAGCTCTTTGACAGCTACTTAACTCGCTCTCTCAGTATATGTTATAGATTAAGCCATCATTTCTTGGGCAGGTACAACACCAGAACACAACAGAATGCAGAATACAAAAAGCCCAATTATTTTGTATGCTTGCCTAAGATTCAGATATATAAAATCTACATTGGTGGTTTAAGGAATTAGATAAATAGACCACAAAGATCTTTATATAGCAATGGTTACAGATGAGATAACGAAGGCTAATTCAGCAACATGTCAATAACAGTGGGATGAGCTGCAAATAATACCCCAAACAATTCTAGAAGCCCAAGGCACTTACTGTTGAAGTTAGATCTGCTTTATATATTTGACCTAGCAGTGTCTGGACATATTTTATCTTGATATCTATATTTTATGTATTTATTCTTCATACTTAACATTCATTAACTAGATATTGCTAGTTCCTTTTCATTTTCTTATAAGACTATTGTTTTCGAATCTAGCCAACCATATATCAAGAATCAATTCGTGTAACTAACTATTCTGGGCATTGAAGACGACGATGAAAAGAATATTTCAGACGTTTTACACGAACAGCGCACATGTTCTTCAACTCCATGACTCTAAAGCTCTTGATGGGGAAGATGCTTTCCGAAGCTTTTCTAGAGATGGAGTTGGGACCGATAGCATAATATGGCTTTATATAGGGTATGGTCAGTCCTAACTCCTAACCCATCAAAGAAACTGCAAACCACCTTATAACCCTAATTGCCTAATTAATGCCCAATATACCACTCTTTGGTTATGGCTAAATCCCTAACCGGAGTAGATTTCATCCGGGTTTTGGACAATGAGCATTGCCTATAAACTAAATGAAAAAAATCTTACATTTCTAGAGATGGAGTTGGGACCGATAGCATAATATGGCTTTATATAGGGTATGGTCAGTCCTAACTCCTAACCCATCAAAGAAACTGCAAACCACCTTATAACCCTAATTGCCTAATTAATGCCCAATATACCACTCTTTGGTTATGGCTAAATCCAAGGTTCGAAAAAAGGGTTTTGGCCACCGTAACGGTATCGGCCAAAACCGTTACGGTACGCCGTTACGGTACCGTAACGGACGTTACGCTATTTTCCCCCTTTTTTAGCATAAAAAAAATCAAAAAAATTCCAATAAATAGAAAAAAATAATAAAAATGCAATAAATGAGTAAAAACATACTTCTAAAGCCAATATGAAGCTTAAAATGTAAAAATAATGAAATTAGATGGGTCGAGAGTTTCGAGACTCCAGATACTGATAGGGAGATACAAATACACAATGATACATACAGATACAGTCATAACTCATACACATTTGCTAAGCCTAAGTACTAACATTAACATTTAATAATATTCCCAAAAAAATACTAACATTTTCTAACAATTCATAATATTCCGAAAAAAATACTAATATTTAATAATTACTAATACTAACATTTGGTGTTTCAAAAAAAAAAAAAAAAAGAGGAATACCAAATAGGCGAATACGAGAAATTGAGAGAAGGGTAGCCAAGACCAAATGACTATGAAAGATTGAGTGAGTCGTGACTCGTGACTCGTGAGAGGCCGAGAGGGAATGAAGTCGAAGTGTCGAACACTCGAACTATGAAGGATTGAGTGAGTCGTGAGAGGCCGAGAGGGTTTAATTTATAATATAAGAAATTTGAGTGTGAGTCTGTAACTCTGCATGTGTATGATCAATAATGACACTTTGAAGTTTGAAGTTTGAAACTTTGAAACTTTGAAGTTTGAAATGAAGACCAAAAGGTCCAAAACACCTACAAAGCTGCTGCAAAGTGAAAAAACAAAGTAAGAAAAAACAAAAAACTGCAAAAGCCAAAAGCCAAAAGCTGTAAAGCATATTCTCCTAACGTAACGGCCGTAACGGGCGTAACGGCCATTACGTAACGGTAACGGCCGTTACGCAAGCTGTACGTGCAGAAGTATGTAGCGTAACGGTTTCGGGTAACGGGTACCGCCGAAACCGTTACGTAACGGTTTCGGCGTTTTTTAAAACCATGGCTAAATCCCTAACCGGAGTAGATTTCATCCGGGTTTTGAACAATGAGCATTGCCTATAAACTAAATGAAAAAAATCTTACATCCCTTTCTTCTAATCTAAATTCCAAAAAGAAAATTCATGTATGATGTATCTTGCAAGTTGCATATTGTGATTCTTAAGAGTTTTCCTATAAGTCTTTTTTCAAAACAAAGACATTCGCATTTCCACTTCTTAGTTATGATTCTTCAACATGTAACGAAGGTACTTTGCGATTATGAGGATTAATTGCTTAGTTGCTATCTTGTGGTTCAGTTTGATATTGACGTGCCTTTCGATATCCTACGTCTATTTTAACTCTTTAGCATTTCTGGAGGGAAACAAATCTCTAAGATAATTGAGAAACTCTTTTTCGTACTCAACCATGTTTTAATTTGATTTCGCTTCGGACCTCATCAAATATAAATCAATTTCTGAGTTCTGAGTTATCTGACATTGAAAATCTAGCTGGTGAACTTAAACCTCATACCTATGGAAAATGAATAGAGTAAATGTCATTTAGATCTGGGATTGTGAACCGTTAGGATGCAGGGGTCCAGCACTAATTTTTAAAAAAACATATATGGCATCCTCAGTTGTAAGTTGCAACCTCTAGAGTCTAGACGACGTGCTTTATAATGTATAATAAGACTTCAAAATTTGAAGATCTAATGTATGCATGATAATATTGACAATAATTTGAAGATGAAAACATTTACATACCAAACCCAAATTCTTGCTCAAGCCGAATACCAATAAATACAAGACTCAACATATTGGCAAGTACATGGAAAACCCCAGCATGTAACCAATTGCAAGTGATAAGGCGCCATGCCTGGTGTCTATGGACCACTTTACTCACTTCTAGAGCTCCCATCTTCACTAGCCTGAAGAAATACAACAGTTGCTTAGATATAATCCCGCTTTAGCAATTATTATTGTGACTTGTAAGAAAACGTTTGTAATCCACTGTTTAGTTATTGAGTTAGTTCATAGATGGAAGATCATTCTACATTTTATCACTACTTTGGCAATTATTAATTTTTCATGTCAAAGAACATCCACATTTGTCAGCTTAGTTGATTTTAATTACCCAATGATTCAACAATGTATCCCCATTTCTCAAAAATGAAAAACCGGCATTATTGCATCCATATGTTACCAATTCTAGGTTACCCATATATGAGGATATTTTCACTTTCATTAGCTAAAAGCATTGAATAATGAAGAATCAGCTTTGTAATGCTTTCTCTTAGATGTCAAAATTTGGGATGCATTTTAACTACACTACAAATAAAGTGATATTATTTGAAGAAAAAGAAGAATAATTCAATATGCTGGAAAAAATAAACAAAGACTGAATTACTAAATAATACAAAGTTTACACCACTAAGAAATCACATCAGAAAAAAAGTGTGATTAACTAGAATAAAGCATAATAACAGGATCAAGTGAACGCATACCAGAAATTGTGCATCAAAACCAGCAAATAGATTCCAATAGTTGACGAAACATTTATTTTTTGTCTTTTCCAACGAAGAAGGAGAGTTATTTCATAGCTTTATCTTTATGAAAACTTCCTCCAATGATAATAATATTAATTTAGAAGTCTACTGTGAATCGCATTATGCGTTCTTCATGACAGTCCTGGTTCAAAGCACTTATATATTTCATTTTTTACTTTTATATTTCCAATTTGTGACACGCTCAAAAGGAGACCCCAAATCCCATTATGTATATACGGAGCATTTATATTAGGAAATCAAATGACCCCAACAAACTTTGAGAGACACCCATTAAATGATGGACAAAAACATGTTTAGACATGTTTTGGAACATCTTTTTCCCAGTCAAACCAGCTCTTGAATGAGCAAGACTATCTTTTCCTATGAAATTCTGAAGAGAGATTATAGTTAGAACTAAGAAGAACCAACTGACATCGACCAAGTTCTTGCAGGATAGCAGCCGTGCTAACCAAGTTTCCAGTGCAACCACTAGTACCTGAATCCATCTAAGACAATTTCAACTTTCAAGAACAAAACAGAACACAAAGATATGGACAATTCCTTCTAAATCTTCTGATCTCATCTACACATAAACATTCCAAAAGTTCGCGAATTCAACCATTGGCAGACAACAAAAATGTGCAATTTTACATACGAAAAAGGGAATAAAAGATAAATGTACATCCTTCAGGCTGATTTTTCCTTTGTCCAACTAAGGGAGCTAGAATTTGCCCTTTTTTTTTCAAATAACAAGACCTTCAATTTCTTATCCAAAAGAACCCTCCAACAAATTTCCCATTAAAGAATTAAAAATTCCCAAACTTTGATTTTCAAAACTGTTTCAGATTGAATTATTCAAAAATTCACTATTCACATAAGAATTTCTCACATAAACACCATTCCAGAGAAAGAAACAACATCACAGAGACGAAGAAGATGAACTCACGTAGATGAAGTAGGCCCAAGAAGGGGATTCTCCTTAAAAGGCTGAAACGAGAACCTCCCTAAAAACCCAGCAATGCAAGAACTCGAATTCTTCGGGCAATCGTTAATGGACATGGTGATTATAAACATAACAATATTAGCAACAACAATCGAAGGTATCAACCATGAAAACCATCTCTTGGAGGGCCTGGAAACCTCGATGAACGGCGAAGAAGACGGCGACGGCGTCTCCGTCCCCGTCACTAGCACCGGATGGATCACATTACGGCCCCGTCTCGGATGAACCCTAATTTGAATTTTCGGAGGATAATCTTTATCCTGATCCCTCTCCATGATACTCGAATTTGCAGAAAATTTCTAAAACCAGACGAAAATTCAAGTTGAGTTCATCTTGATTTCTTTAGGTTTATATAATTCAATTGCTTTAATTGCTTGTTGGACAGATGGGCGTTGAATTAATTACTTAAATTCTAAGCTTTGTTGTTTTTCTTCTGTTTTCTATTTTTTTAACCTAATGAGTGAGGTTTGCCGTCTGAATGAGACTACCTTACTAGCAACTTCGTTGACTATCATGATGCATCTGGTAGATGGACGGTTAGGATCTCCAGTCCTCCGTGGTTCTATCTAGAGTCTAGATCCACCCCTGTCCCTCGCCACCACCGTCGCTACTGCCACACTATCCAAACGTGATTATATTGTTGTTTTGTACTTTTCGTAATTCATGATGGATTCTGATTAATTATTTTTTAACAATAATAATATATCTGAGAATTGATTCAATTTTACGAATAGAGAATTAATTACCACAATTAATTCCCAAAGGTCCTTAGTTTTGAGAGATTAATTGCTGATGAACTGACCAGTTGAGCAGATAACCTAAGTTGCAACCCAAATAATAAAATCATATGAGCAGTGGTATGATAATTACAAATACAAAAAATAAAAAAATAAAAATTTAGTCACTAAACTTTTTTTCTACGATTCCCTCTCCAGGCCTTTTTTTTGGAAATTGTTCCGATGTTCACAATCCTATTCATATTTAATATTTAATTTTTATACATTTATGTGAAGAAAGATCTAATGATTTTCCTGTTTAAATTTAAAGAAAAGGATACAAATATATGTGCATGCAAACGGATACTGGCAACTAACCGATCCAATCATGTAAGAAAGGGCAATGGATTTCCTCTGCAATGCCCGAGTATCATAATCGGACAAGCCTCTTCACCTGACCTCACGTGTGCAATGGTGTTTCACTATGGAGGTGATTAGCATGAATCTTATACTTTCCATTTAGGACACCATGCGCTTAAGATTCTCTTAGTGTGCGTTTCGATTTGTGGAATTTGAATTGATCCAAAGAATTAAATTCTTTAGTATTAAAAACTATTTAATTGAATTCCACATAATTCATAATTCTATCATTTGGATGCACTAATGAATACAAGGAATTGAATTGTAGAATTTTCAATCCCACCGTGTGGATAATTGTGGTTAAGAGTCACTAACTCAATCGTTCTCTCAATTTTAAACATCTTTTAAATATGGTTAAGTTTCACCAACCTTTAAGGTTAAGTCATTTAATATTGGTTTTTAAATTTTTTATTTTTTCAACCCTTGAGTTAATGAATCTTAACTACAATTAAAGGAGGTTAATTTCTTATTTTTTTTAAAAAAAAAACAAGGTTAAATGGCTTAACCCTAAGGATAGGTGAAACTTAACCACTATTAAAGGAAGTTAAAAGGGAGAAGAACACAGCCATTTAAAAGGGGAACACGTCCCCTTAATACCAAGTTCCGGTCTTAGGCGGGGATTAGAGGATTTGCACTCTACTTAAAAGGCACTAGACTTGTTTCTTGAATAAGTTGAGTTAATGAACAAAACATTGATAAACTAAAAATATAAAGAACAGTCCTTTTGATCCAGCCATGGTGGCCACGAGAAAGACTAAGATGGCCCATGAGCTTGTTATGAAGAGCGGGAGGTACACCCTAGGGTACAAGACGGTTCTCAAATCTCTAATGAGCTCCAATAGCAAGCTAGTCATCATTGTAAACAATTGCCCTTGTCTTTGGAAGTACACCCTACTAGATCGAACAACTCTTGTTTGTCAGAATTGATACAGCCTCATAATGACAGAGTTACTAACACTGAATTCTTAGAAGCAAGGAGAGATAGGGACGAGGAGGAGAGGAACGTGAGGGAAAGAGATTGTGACAGAGAGCATTGAGAAATAAGGATGGGGACGGTGATGGGAAGATTTGGATCGGGCTTCTCTACTATTTCTAACTCCACAATACCATAGAATTGTCAATTAAGACCATTTTACAAAGGAATTGAATTTTGCTCATTTAGCTTGTGAAATCCTGAAATCCTTATTTCAATTCCGCATTGAATTGACAATTTCAATTCCACCTTTTTTATATTATGTCCCAAACAAAAGAATTGGAATTCAGGAATGGAATTAACAATTCCGTTCTCCAAATCCATAAATCCAAACGCACCCTTATCTATCTTTAGAGTTAAATAATCTAACCTTAGTTTTTTTTTCAAATATCTTCACAATATTAACCACATGAATTAGTGAATCACAATCAAGTAATTCTCTAAAAATATATTTTCTAAAATTTAAGGTTAGAGTATTTGAGTAAATTTTAACCACAATTAATAAGTGTCAAAGAGGCCATATGGTGAGTTGTGGAGGTGTGCACATATTGTCAATTAGAATGTGCAAGATGCATGCTACCACCTCTTTAGTGAAAATCATTACATGTGTCAGCTAAAGAAGCTTGCTTGATTGTGATACTTGGGTATCTGTCAAAGAAAATTCGTTGCCCTAATGCTCTGTTTGGTTGTTGAGAAAATATGTGAAAACATGAAAAAGAAAAAAAAAATTCTAAATTTATAATACGATTTTTAGTTGTGCTTTGCCCAATTTTCATTTCTTTTCCATGTTTTTACTTATTTTCTTGGCAACCAAACATAGGGTAAGAAAATTCTTACATGGCCAGATTGGGCCCACATCTTTCGTAATATTGAAATTTTGGTAATAAAATTTTTGTGTGTGTGTGATAATTTGTGCTCCCCTCTCATATTAACGGTGAAAGCAGGGGTTGAGCCAAGGGGGCCATGGCCCCCCCAAATTTTTTGTAAATCCTTATAGCTGTAGTATGAATAGTGGGCCCCTCAATTAATTTTTATTTTATTTTTAGTATATAGTGGGCCCTCCAATAGAGTCCCCTTATGCCCTTGAGTTTGCCACATGTCCCTATTGGCACCCCTTAACTATGATTAAAATTCACCCAATCTCAGGGTTCACCTACTTATCCTTAGTTTTTAGAAAAAAATATTTAAATAATTTTAACCAGAGTTAGTGAATTTTAAACTAGGGTTCAAAAAAAAATTGGTATATTTTTTTTTAAACCAAGGATAGGTGGGTGAATCTTAACCACAGTTAAGGGGTATTAATAGGGACACGTGGCAACCTCAAAGGCATTATCAGGGAAAAAAAATCTCAAAATAAAAAAACTACCCTAAAATTTATTTTCTCAGGGGCTACACCCCCGAACCCCCAAATTCCATACCCTCAAATCAATTTTTTTTTATACATTTGGTCCCCCAATGAAAAATTCCTAACTCCACCCCTGAGTGAAAGTGTGCCTATTATAAAGGAGGTCCAGGGATCAAGCTCAATTTTGAATAGGAAAACTCCTTAACAAATATGGTAGCAGTTCTCTTCAAATGATGTAACACAATGATCATGAGGCAAATCTCAAGTACCCAGATAAATGATGCGTCAAACTCCCAAATAAAAAAGGAAAGTTTTGACTGGAATTTTTCCTTGTGTCAGTCCCAATCTGTGTCTGACATACCTGTGTGTGACTAACATTTGATGCATAAAATGAACTAAGTATGTTCTTTCCATGGACTTATTCTCTGTTATTAAAGTAGCATTCTATAAATTTTTATTATTATTATTTCAATTTCGTATGATAATTTTTACAGGGAAAAAATTATAACTTTTACTTAGTTCTTGAATTATTCAAACAAAAATTGTAAATAACAAAAGGATTGAATTATTCAAACAGAAATTGTAAATAACAAAAGGATTGAATTATTCAAACAAAAATTGTAAATAACAAAAGGATTGAACAAGTTGCAAGATCTCTTTTTCTTTTTCTTTTGGGTTTTCATCCAGCTGGTAATGCTAGTGCCAAATAATAAGCTGTTGGAAACTCTTCTTTGAACCAACGAGGGGTTGGGGTAGTGGCAAAGACCACGCTCAAGCAACGGAGTCCTTGATCCCTCTAAAGCCCAAACTTCCATTTCTCCTACCTGTCGTTTCCCTTGCTTAGCCCTCTTAGAAGATGAATCACGCCTTTGCTATCTCCCCTCGCTGATGCTCAACTTCGCTATCGCATTGATTCTTACCGACCCTTCCAGATTTTAATTCATGGGCAAGGACATCCAAAGTACAGTTGCTTCTTTGCCGTTTAGCCTTAGGGATAGGGATCTTGTTCTCGGAGGGTTTTGATTGAGTTTGAGTCCCTTCCCTTTGTTGGCCACCTTTCAGGATTTATGTTGACTTTCCTGTTTGTGTAGTTAGTAAAAGGGGTCTGCACAACCCGAGGGACTTCGTCAGGTGCTCTAAGAGGACCGAATACCCTCGTTTCAAAAAATAAAGTAAAAAATTCCTTGATTGCCAAGTTTTGTTTCATTTTATTTATCAAACATGCACAACAGGCAAACAGAATAACCTAATTATGCTTTCATAGATTATGACATTTTCTTAATGGCGCCCAAAGTCTTAAGCTTGCATTGAAAATTAACAAACAAAAAATCAAAGTAGGTGGTTATGGATGCTCGTTACTGACCATTACATGGGAAAACAAGAAAGAGTGAGAACCATAACCATGGACCACCACAAAGTTAGGCTCAACCAGATCAAGTTCAAGCAGGCCTAGATGTCAACCTTCCACATTTGTACATTTTTCAAATGTCGACGCAACCCGATCGAGTCAAGTTATTGTTTTTCAATCCTTACCAACTCGCCGTTGAGCTAATGCAAGCCTGAGAGGTTGGCTTCTACAATGACGTTACGCGTTTTTTTGTTCATGCTTTTTGGTTGCTGGCCCGCGCCCAAAAGAAAAGGAAATTGATTAGGAACTCTGATAGCACCTGCTATTAAGAGATGGGCCGCCGGATAATGAATCCAACGGTGCCAAGGCTAACATGTATTAAACGTGGTGGGCCCACTTAGTGTGTCACTGTTGGATTCCCTATCGGACGGCCTGCTCTTGTTAGCAGGTACTATTGAGAGTTTTTAATCACTTCCCAAAAGAAAATGGGGAAATGCCAAGTGTAGGCTAGCCTTAACCCGAAACGTTGGGCATGGTGAAATTTCTCTGAGAGAAATAGTTGGCATATCGCACGTCTAGGTCCCCCAATGCATGCAGGGGCGGAGCCAAGGCGCCCACTTGAATTTTTAAAAAAAAAAAAAAAAGGGAAAGGAGAGGGGGTGGGGGGGTTGAGGAATGCTAGCCGGACCCAAAAGCCTTGCAGTAGTTTGAATTTATTGTTTGTTGATGAAGGAAAAAGTCTGCAATAGTCAGAACACCAGTAAACATTCCGTACCATGCACAAGAAAGATATCTTAATTGATGTAAAGCCTTAAGTAGTAGTAACACAAATTAATTGTGGTGATATATTACCTAGCGTTTAAATGATCTTAATTAATTTAAATTAGAGACATGAAAATTTAATATATTAATTGTTTAAAAATGTACCAAAATAATGTAATAGAAACAGAAATAAAAACATATAAGAGAAGGCGATAGTAGGAGCAAAAACAAAAGAGTTTTCTTAGAGATTAGTGTAATGAATGTGTTTGTGGCATTATCATCATCACCATCATTATCATCTCGTTTAACTGGAAAATTTCCTAACCATTCAATTACCTGCAAGATGGGACATGATTGGAGTGAAGGGACTAGTCACCATCACATTAGTACGTGTGGTCAAGGGCAGACCTGGGGTTTAAATCTCTCCTGGTAAGACTGTACAAAGCTGAGGGTATTTAGTTCTTGATGGTATAGGTCATGCATTGCTCTTAACTCATGTTAGGCATTCCCTATAGTGCCAACAAAAATAACATTAGGCAACTTGTAATTAAGACTCCTGAGAATCCACACATGATGAAATGCATCTGCTTTCTTTTGAACCATTTAAATTTTAAAAAAAGGCTTAATCTTTAAACTCTCTCATAATGGATAATATGCTGTCTTTCCCTGCATGAGAAAATGAGAGGCGAAGTAACTTCAAAATTTCTGAACTCATAATCCTAGGTATACACACTGAATATTTTAAATGGGTCATTGTTGAAAAACTTGATTAGATTCTAAACATATAGAGGGACCACTGTTCTATTAAGTTGCAACAATAAGAAACACTATCAAACAATTCAACTATTTTAACCAGAGGTCTGTTTTGTTTGTCTCAAATTAAAATGGCAAATAGAGAATGTGAGAGAGAAAGAGAGAGGGGAGGAACGTGAGAGATGACTTTGGTATTGAAGCGTCTTTGATGCAGGGAAGGGAAGGAAACATGGATGAGGGATTTGCTTGCTTGTGACATTTTCTTCTTTTTTAATGGATACTTTTACCTCAATGAATGTTGCTTTGGAATGAAGAACGGGGGATAAGAAAGAGGGAGAGAGAAATTGAAACGGGGAAAGGAAGAGGGAACATTTATGCTATGTTTGTTTGCCGAGAAAATTGATGAAAACATGGAAAAGAAAAGAAAATTTTGGATTTTTAATACAATTTTTAGTTATGTTTTGTCTAGTTTTCTTTTCTTTTCCATGTTTTTACTTATTTTCAGTCTTTGTTTTAACTTTTGTGACGTGGTTCACCAGGGAAGAGATGTAAATTAGTTTATGTGACTTCATAAGATAATCCTATGTGACTGTAGAGGAAGACTCACTCTGCCTTAGTATTAAGTAATAGATAAATACATAGATTTGTTTTGCACAATGTTTTGAAGGATCAGGAACTGATCACAGTCAGTTAAACGGTCCCCAAATCCAACAAAATTGGACCTTTTTCAAAACCGGTCTGAAAATCGGTAATCAGAAGAACTGATCGGTTCAATTAGAGGGAAGAGATGTAAATTAGTTTATGTGACTTCATAAGATAATCCTATGTGACTGTAGAGGAAGACTCACTCTGCCTTAGTATTAAGTAATAGATAAATAGATAGATTTGTTTCGCACAATGTTTTGAAGGATCAGGAGCTGATCACAGTCAGTTAAACGGTCCCCAAATCCAACAAAATTGGACCTTTTTCAAAACCGGTCTGAAAATCGGTAATCAAAAGAACTGATCGGTTCAATTAGAGAATCGGTGATACAATTGGTAAAAACCGAAGGAACTGACTCAAAAAAGGAAAAATATTTTTTTAATAATAAAAGGATGCAAACCAAGGACCGGTCACCCATCTGGTTGGACGATGAAAATATTAGTTTCTTACATATAGTAGATGGGCAATTGGGCTGCGTCTGATTACAGCAACTCCTAATTATATTGAGGTGGGAGATCAAAACCTAATGGTTAAGATTAGGGCTGCCAATCCAGCCGACCAAAACCTACAATAGAGATAATTTTTTTTTTGTCTTCTAAAAGCTCAAGGGCCGAATAGGGCCCAATATCTTAAGGCCTTGGCTAGGGCCAAAGTATAAATGAATATCTCTAGTTCGAGAAACATGGCCAACGTGATCCTATTCTATAAGGTCTCCAATCTTTATTGTAGCCATGTGATCTACTTGCACTAATGATTAACTCTAATAAATTCTTAAAGTAAGAGTTGTACATGCAAGTTGATTTAATGAGTCTCACGATACGTTTCGTTTCTTATACCTTATTGTATTTTGAATATCCTATAATAGAAAGCAAACTAACATGAAGAGCTTGAAGGAAAAAATGTTAGGTCAGTCATCCATTGTTAGCTTATCTACTAAGAAGAAACACAAAATTATGTGCAAAAGATGAGGCTCCATATACATCATTCTCTTTCATCATTTTCTTTGAGATTATTGAATGGAAGTTGTATATTGTATCTCAATATTACTAAGCACAGTCCAAATCATACTATCTAAGCAACATTTTACAATAATTCACAATTAAAATTATGAAAAACTTTTTATTTATTTATAAGAAAACAAGTTTACTTCTCACCAATGAATAACATGACTCATTTTCATGGTGCGATTCAATTAAGTGAAAACAATACCTGATTCTGATGTACATGATCTATTTTACCTTGATAGAGAGAAGAATGTAATCAACCCAAAAAAAAAATTAAGCTAAACTTTTTAAGAATCTCAATAAAACCTAGGTTATAAGTCAATATTTTCAAACGATGCACCATGGGATAGTGAGATTTTTAATCATGAAAGCTAGTGACTTAAAATATGTAAATACTAAGCCAAAATTTGACACATGCTTGCCTGTGCAAATGACAATGTACATATCACTCATTCGAGCAAGGGTGGAGCCAAGATTTTCTTGTTGGGACAGCTGTTAGTAATTATTAATACATTTGTAGAGAATGAATAGGTTGGTACGGAATATCATGGATTTAGGGGGGTGCAAGGGGTTCCAACCCTCTGTGGTGGTTTGAGGGCTTCCTCCTTGCCCCCATGGCTATGGCCTATTAAATAACATATTATAAGAGATTTTAAAAAAAAAAAAATTGGGAGTGCCATTATCCCCTTTGCCCCATGGATATGCACAGTTAAATAACTAAATAACATAATATAATTTTTTATTTTTTTTTAAATTTATAGGGCAGCTACCCCCTTATCCCATGAATATGCCCTATTAAATAATTACATAATATTGTAATTTTTTCAAAAGTACAGGGAGCAATTGCCTCCTTGCCTTTGGTTACGCCCCTGCATGTGGGTGATTTGAGATCTATTCCTATGAGTTATAGTGTGATGATTGATATATCTACTGTTGGCCCATCTTCAAATTCTAGATTCTCAAACCCACTAATGCATGAACTAATCGGGGTTATGGCCTAACCGTATTTGCGATTAAAAAAAATGAGTTAAATGAGAGAAGGGTCATATATAAGTTGGTAGCTGATGGTTGTTTATGAAAAAAGTTTCAAAAAATTACTCCTCTTCAGCCCCGGCAGGCCATAGCCCAATCCTTGCCCTTGAGTGTAAGGCTTGAGGCTAGCCAGTTCAGGCCCTTAAAAGATAAGGGTTGGGCGAGGGCCAAGCCTGATAAGACCTAAGCCCTGCTCTTTCGACAACCCTAGTTAAGATCAGTCCGAGTCTCCGACCTAAGCCATCTTCTGCGTGACTGAATTTAACAAAACGATGAACTATAGATGACAAAAAGGAAGCCAGCTGGAAGTTAAATCGTTGTCTTTTGTTCGTAACATAAGTTACTTATACGAACTCCTCAAATAGTCGCGGGCAATTTTTTTTTGGTTGACACCTGGGATTCCCAGTGGTAGTGTATCTCCCTTTGGGGAGCAGTGGACTCGTGTTCGAGTCCTGGTGTGGCCGTTGAGCACTGACCCTTGAGTTCTAACCCACCTAAATCCCTGACCCTGGCATGGTTAGATAAATGATATAGTTGCGTATCAAAAAAAAAAAAATTTAACACACTTTTTAAATTATAATTTCTGATAGAATTCTTCCTTCTATTTTTCACATTTATGAATATCACCCCGGATTTTATTAGACTTTTGTTATTCATCCTTGCCTTTCCAAAAGTTTTTGAATCAATTATTGCGCTCTTCTTATCAAATGTTCAAGACCGTTAAACCTTGTTCCAATGAGCATCAAGGTCTGTGCTTCTCCAATACCCCGATAGAAGGGTAGAAGGGTAGCAGGTCTTGGGCTCAAACACCTAGGTTTTGGGCTAAAACACCTCAAGCTACCAAAAAAAACACAAGAAGGATTATGCTCAATATCCATTTTGCCATACACATAACAGTTGGTCTTCATAGGGGCGTAGCCAGGATTCTCTCGGGCTAACAATGGGATTAGGGCGTAGCCCCAAATTTTTTTATTCAGGACATGTTCATGGCCCATCACATTTGTTTGTGTCCGTTTGTAAAGAATTTTTTTTTTTCTCAGAAGTTTAGAGGAGACAAGAGTCCCGTCACCTCGGCTCCTCCCCTCTCCTAGGCTATACCCCTATTATAACTATAGATTTTTGTTTTTTTTCAAAATTTCAAGGGGGCTTCAGCCCCCTGGCCCCATGTGGCTCCACCCCTGGTCATGATCAATGTTGCTATCAGTTGATGAAATCAAACTTATCATTAGTGTCTTGTCTTGATAATTTGGAATCAAACAAAACCATTTCTGTTCAACCACTCTATTCTGCCAAAAGAATCTCATCCCAAAAACAAATAATAAAGTTTTTCATTGAACACCTCTTTTCTTTAATGATATTCTATGACAACGAGACCAATACACTGAATGCTCGATTCCCTTCCCGGCCCTTTGGCCACCCTTAAGGATTTATCCTACTTACATGGTGCATGAAGTCGGTGGTCTAAGAGGCCCGAACACCCTAAAAAAAAAAAAAAAAAAAAAAAGAGGAGAAAATACATTTACACCTCCTGAGGTTTGATGAAAATACATAAACTCCTTCAAGTTTTAAAAAATACATTAGGTACCTCTACTTTTCAAAATAATGACACTTATACTCCTTCCATCAGTTGACAGAATGATGATGTTATGTGATAAAGTGGTATAAACTATGTGATAAAGTGATCATTTCCCACTTTTCTCACATACGGAATTGCCCCCTCATTTTTAAATGAAGCCAAATCCCCTACGGTGATAGCCGGATTTGATAAATCCGGTTATCACTCCTTGAAGTAGCCACGTGTCCCTTTTGACACCCCTAAACTGTGGTTAAGATTCACCCACCCTTAGGGTTCACTCACCCATCCACATGTCCCTTTTTTACCATATTAATTCTTGTTTTAATATTAAAAAACTATTTTTAAAAAGAATTAATATTAAAAAAAAAACCAAGGATGGGCGGGTGAACCCTAAGGGTGGGTGAATCTAACCCCATTTAAGGGGTGTCAAAAAGGACATGTGGCTACCTCAAGTGGTGTCAAAAAGGACAAGTGGCCACCCCTAGGGTTCACCCACCCATCCTTGGTTTTTTTTTTTAAATATTAATTCTTTTTTTTAAAAATTCAATATTAAAAAAGCCTTAAAAACAATTTTTAAATTTTTAAGAAATAATTAATATGGTAGAAAAGGAACACGTGGATGGTGAGTGAACCCTAGGGGTGGATGAATCTTAACCACAGTTAAGGGGTGTCAATAGGGACACATGGCTACTTCAAGGGGTGATAACCGGATTTGTCAAATCTGGCTATCACCGTAGAGGATTTGACTTCATTTAAAATGAGAAGAGAATTTCGTATATGAGAAAAGTGAAAAATGACAACTTTAGTAGAGTAGACATTTTTGATAGTTTATACCACTTTATCACATGACATCATCATTTTGTCAATTGACTTACGGTCAATTGATGAAAAGAGTGTAAGTGTCATTATTTTGAAAAGTAGGGGTACCTAATGTATTTTTTGAAACTTCTCGGGTTTATGTGTATTTTCGTCAAACCTCATGGGGTGTAAATGTATTTTCTCCACACACACAAAAAAAATACATTGAATGATTCTGATTAAGAGATGTGGCCATTAGAATAAATCTAATATCCCAGGCATTGCTCGATTGCTATACACAACAAGAGGGGGTATTTTTAAAGTCAGAAAACGAAAGGGGTATTAAATACTAATCGGAATTAATAAAGAGATGAGTAGTGATAGGCGGACCCATGAATTCCATTTGATGGGCTAAGGCACCACCTCATTGGTGGATTCCCCCCTCTTAAATGCAGCCTTAAAAACAATTTTTTAATTTGTAAAAAATAATTAATATGATAGAAATGGGACACGTGGATGGTGAGTAAACCCTAGGGGTGGGTGAATCTTAACCACAATTAAGGGGTGTCAAAAGAGACACATGGCTACTTCAAGGGGTGATAACCGGATTTGTCAAATCTGATTATCACAGTAGAGGATTTGACTTCATTTAAAAATGAGGAGATAATTTCGTATATGAAAAAAGTGAAAAATGACAACTTTAGTAGAGATGACATTTTTGATAGTTTATACCACTTTATCACATGACATCATCATTCTGTTAATTGACTCATGGTCAACTGATTAAAGGGGTGTAAGTGTCATTATTTTGAAAAGTAGGGGTACCAATGTATTTTTTGAAACCTTCTGGGTTTATGTGTATTTTCGTCAAACCTCATGGGGTGTAAATATATTTTCTCCACACACACAAAAAAATAAATAAATACATTGAATGATTCTGATTAAGAGATGTGGCCATTTGAATAAATCTAATATCCCAGACATTGCTCGATTGCTATACTCAACAAGAGGGGGTATTTTTAAAGTTAGAAAACGAAGGAGGGTATTAAATACTTGTCGGAATTAATAAAGAAATGAATAGTGATAGGCAGACAACATTTAAGAGGAAGGGAATCCACCAATGAGGTGGTGCCGTAGCCCATCAAATGGAATTCATGGGTACATTAACTATTTCCCTAAAGAGATAATATTACTAAACTTGTAATTCTCTTCTGTTATAACCGGACCTAGGGAGTCCGGTTACACCCCTAAGGTCACCACGTGTCCCTTTTGACACCCCTTAATTGTGTTTAAGATTCACCCACCAATCATTTGTTCTTAAAACCAAAAAAAAAAAAATCATTTGCTCTTAGAAAAAAAATATTTAAAAAAATTTAACCTTAAGAGTTAATAAATTTTAATTAGGGTTAAAAATTTTAATATTTTTTTCTAAAATCCAAAGTGAGTGAACCCCATAGGTAGGTGAATCTTGACCACAGTTAAGGGTGTCAAAAGGGACACGTAGCGTAACCGAACTCTTGAATTCAGTTATAAGTGTTGAGGATTAAAATGAAATACTATTTCGGAGGGAGTGCTATTCTTCTGCAGTTGTAACCGGTTTTGCCAAAACCGGTTACACTCTTGAGGTGGCCACATGTCCCTTTTGAATCTCTTAATTGTGGTTAAGATTCACTCACCCCTAGGGTTCACCCACCTATCCTTGGTTTTTAAAAAATAAAAAATTTGTTAACCGTGGTTAATATTTACCAACTCTTAGGATTAATTTTAAAAAAAATATTTTTTTCTAAAAACCAAAGATAGATGGATGAACTATAGGATTAGGTGAATCTTAACCACAATTAAGGAGTGTAGAAAGGGGCACGTGACAACCACATGACCGTAATCGGTTTTGTCAAAAACCAGTTACAACGGGAGACGATTAGGACTCTTTATGAGGAAACAATAAAATAGATCAATGAAACACCATCAATTCCACTCAAATCTTCGAATCGAGAGAGAGATTGGAATACTTAGGAATCAATAGAAAAGGTAAAACTCTATGTCTCTGGGGCGGCTCAGTGGTCCCTGGGGTGAGCCGTAAACCCAGACATCCTGGGATCCACTTCCCATGCCCTCTCGCGGCCAGCCATCAGGTCAAGATCATCCTGACCGTTAACTGCGTGTGGCGGGTGGTGGCCCTGACCCGTGCTGAGGGGATTAGTCGGCCAAAGGTGTCCACCCAAAAAAAAAAAAAAAGGTGGTTGTCCAAAACAAGTGTCTTTCTAAGACAATTACACATGTCGGTCGGGAGAAAGTTCCCTGGCAAGATTTGCCATCAATGAACGTGTAAGACGAATTTAGAATATTCCAACTCCAACGAAGGAAACCTTTGAATGATTCAACGTCTTTCCAAGTACACCAATGATATACTCTCCTATATTTCTGCTCAAAACAGGCTAGCTCTTCCCTCTTTTGAACCAACCCTGTATTGCTTCCCAGACTCACACTTCAATTTCCAATATCTTTACTTGGTTTGTAGTGATTTGAAACTCTCGAAGATAGATCTCTACTTCCTTCTACTACCATTTACTGAGAAATATTAAAACGTTTGAATGAGGACCCATCGAGAGCTCATGGAGAAATCAAACGTCAGAAACTGCCGTAATTATTTCTGGTTCGTCATTTTCGCTTCCTCTGTTTTCTGGTTATTCTTCTTTTACTTCCATTCTTCAGATATAATCAAAGGCATGAACAGATTCACCTCGTCAACGAATGAATATGCATACTCTGTTGTATCTCGAGAGCCAAATTCTCTGCTCCTTAAAGAGAATTCTATTGAAGCCAGTACTCGATTATCTTTAATCGATAATGGGGTGCAACCAGTTAATCGATTACCTGTTACTGAGAAAGAAGCAGAACCCTTTAATGAAACAATATTTGCAGAGAATGAGAATGAACTTGGTAACAGTCCTTCTGTTACAGAAAAAGGGATAGAATCTGATAATGAAATACCCATTATGGAGAACAGAGAAGATGCATGCTCTGGCCGATACATCTATGTTCATAATATCCCTAACCAATTCAACTATGATATGCTCAAGAATTGTAGTTCCCTTAGTGAATGGACCGATATGTGCCGATTCGTATCAAATTCTGGGCTTGGTCCCCCACTTGTGAACTCCAAAAGGGTCTTCTCCGGCACAGGCTGGTTCAGAACAAATCAATTTGCATTGGAGGTCATCTTCCACAACAGGATGAAGCAGTACAGATGCCTAACAAATAATTCTTCCATGGCTTCAGCTATATATGTACCCTTCTATGCAGGCCTTGATGTGGGTCGCTACCTCTGGGGGTTTAACACATCGATGCGAGACTCCGCTTCTCTTGAACTGGCCAAGTGGCTCGGAGCGAGACATGAGTGGAAGGTAATGGCAGGAAGAGATCACTTCCTAGTTGCAGGGAGGATTTCATGGGACTTTCGGAGGTTGACAGATGATAATTCCGATTGGGGTAACAAGTTTATGCTATCACCTGAAGCTAAGAACATGTCTGTGTTGGTGATTGAGTCTAGCCCTTGGAGCAGTAATGACTTTGCAATACCTTATCCTACTTACTTCCACCCTTCAAGGGACTGTGAGGTCTTCCAATGGCAGAACAGGATGAGGAGACAAAAGCGGCCACTCTTGTTCTCTTTCGCAGGTGCCCCGCGTCCTAGCCTTAATAGATCAATTCGGGGCCAGATCATCGATCAATGCCAAGCTTCAGGGAGGAAGTGTAAATTGCTAAAATGTGATACAGATGAGAACAAGTGCCACAACCCATATAGTGTTATGAAGATGTTTCAAAGTTCTGTTTTCTGCTTACAGCCTCCCGGAGACTCCTATACACGAAGATCAGCCTTTGATTCAATATTGGCGGGGTGTATACCGGTCTTTTTCCACCCCGGCTCTGCTTATGTGCAGTATATATGGCATCTACCTCAGAATTATACGAAATACTCCGTGTTTGTACCAGAGGAAGGAATAAGAAAAGGGAAAGTCAGTATAAAGAAGTTGCTGCTTCGGATTTCTAAAGAGGAGGTGAAAGCTATGAGAGAGGAAGTTATAAGTCTGATTCCAAGGATAATATATGCAGATCCCAGTTCTAGATTAGAGATCCTTGAAGATGCATTCGACTTAGCTGTTCAAGGAGTGATTGAGAAGGTGAATAGTGTGAGGAGGGAGATTAGAGAAAGAGGGAACTATAGTGTGGGTTATGCAGAAGAGAACAGTTGGAAGTATAATTTGTTTGGGACAGAAGGAGAACATGAATGGGATCCTTTCTTTTCAGTTCCAAAGGATTCAAACTCTTAGTAGGAAAAAAGAAAAAGGAAAACTAAGAACAAGAAAGAAACAAAATCACTGTAGTTGTAATCAGGATTAAACCAATCAATGTGCTTATGTTGGTCACTTAACAGAGCTATACTTTTCTTCTGCCTATAAAGTAGTTTGAGGAGCTTGCATACATGACTTGTTTTATATTTCTTTCAGTTAATAGCAGTTCCAATGTTACCTGGTTCGATCTGTTCGAATTCGGGTTCGTAGTTTGCAATTCACCACTCTGGAGTGAACCCGATTCGCTAAGGGTAAGATGAGATAATTCGTTTTTCGGTTGGCTTAGGTTCTTTAGTTTGGTTCACTAGCTTAGTTCTGTCCGGTTCACGGTTCGCTCTAGCGTACAGCAAACTTGGTAACCTTGAGCAGTTCTGTCTTTCTTCCAAGAACAATGGAACTTTACTGGCTTGCTGTTCACTAGGAATCCTCACTATTTGAACAGGACAGGGTCTATATGGAATTAGACTATGGCATGTTTGGATGCAGTTTCTTTTGCGCCCTAGCACAACTATGTGTCAAACCTTTAGTGGGTTGAAGGTCACCTCTTTATACCTCACGTAGCCAAACAGGACGTCAAAGAACTTATAACTGGGCTAGTTCTGACAGGCCATATATAACCCGGTATCCGAAGCACTTCTAATATACCAATGATAATTGCATAAAATTTATTATTTTTTCTTTTATTAAATGCCATTATTATTAATAAGGATACATTGGCCTAATTGAATCAATTTTCTATTATGAGTGTTTAAAGCCCAGGTTGTAAGAAAAAACTCAAAAGAAAGCAATTTAGAAGTTGATTAAATAGGAAATCCTAAAATTCTCCTAATTAAGGAAACTATTATTGAAAAAACAGAAAGAGGACTTTAAATTTTTTTGAAAAGAAACAAAAAAAAAAAGTTCTTTAAAAAAAGAAAAAGTTTATTAGAAAAAGAAAAACTTTATGCAGGGACGGAACCAAGAATTTTTCATTGGGGGGGGGGGGCCTCAAATACATGTCTAAAAAGCTAATAGATTTAAGGTTATGACAATGTTTTCATAACCGGACCAAGCATCAAACCGGTTGAGTGGTCAATTCTCAGTTCCACCGGTTCGATTGATTCAACCGTGTGCTTTTTGCAAAAAAAAAAAGTTCATTTTTTCCCGGTTCTAGCCAATTCGTAACGGGTTCCGGTTTTGAGGGTTTCAAAAACAGGCGAGGGGTCCGGTTCAATTCTGACAACACTTGTCACGTGTCCCTATTGATACCCCTTAATTGTGGTTAAAATTCACCCACCCCTAAGATTTGCCCACTTGTCATTGTCTTTTTAAAAAAAATATCAATTTTTTTTCAAACACTAGTTAAAATTCACTAACTCTTAAGGTTAAAATTTTTTAAATATTTTTTTCTAAAACCAATGATAAGTATGTGAACCCTAAGAGCGGGTGAATTTTAACCATAGTTAAGGGGTGTCAATAGGGACATGTGGCGACCTCAAGAGCATAACCTGGACTCCATTGTGGGCCACTACAAAAAAATTGGGAGGGCTACTATATATGTAATACAAAATAATTTTTTTTGAGGGGAGGGGCACCTAATCCACCTATACTAAATTGTTTTTTTTAAAAATGGAGGGGCCCACTATTTCATAGTAACCCAATAAGGGTTTACAAAAAAATTGGGGGGGCCGTCCCCCCGGCTCCTCCCCTAACTTTATGGGAATTATGATAACAAGTCACAGATTCTGCATTAGTAGAAACTTTTGCTTCCCTCTTAAGACTCTTAAGAGTTAAAATACTAAAACGTTTTATTTAAGAGATAGCTATGAGGGAGGAAACTGTTTGCTTCCCTCTTAGAATTAAAACACTCCAAAGTCACCGTGTCATCTAAAACTCCCCTACAGCTGCTTCCATGTGTCTTTAAACTATTCTAAAGTTGTCATGTGCCCAACACAAGCATCCACTAATGAGGTGGTGCCTTAGGTTTGGAAATGGATTTCATGAGTACGCGTATCACTACTCTTTAAAGAATATGTCCCACACCTAACGCAAACTCCTCTACAGCTGCCATGGGTCCTCAAACTCTTCTACAACTACCACTTTTCTAACTAACTGCTTGGGTTTCATAGTAAGTAATCTTTGTCGTGTAAAACGAATTTAGAAGATTCCAACCTCAAGGATTCCACCTTACAATGATTCAACGTCTTTGCAAGCATACTCTCAGTCTCTCTCCCCTATGTATGTCCAAAACGGGCTAGTTCTTTCAACTTTGAAGCAACCCTGTACTTCTTTGGAGATCCCCACTTTGATCCTCTCAAAGATGGATCTCTACTACCATCTATTGAGAAGTTTCTTAATGGGAGATTGTGTTAGCATTAATGGCCATGAGTGCCTCTCTGAATATGTAACAGTTGTTGTGAATGCCATTTAAGGGTACTCATCAATGTGCAAGAAACTCCCTATCATTCATTGTCTCCAACTTATGACTGAAATTCAGAAATAGATTAATCCAAAATCATATGAGAAATCTGTAGCTCGTGTAGACAAGAGCCCTATGAGTTGCCACACCTATCCTCACGGCAATGTTCCTATCTTCCATCTTCTTCTTCCTCCTTAAAGATTCGGTTTCCAACAGAATGTCTAATTCTCCATGAGTCGCCAGAAATGGGTTTGCATGAGGACCCATCGAGGGCTCATAGAGAAATCAAACGTCGGAAACTGCAGTAATTATTCTTGGTTCGTCATTTTCGCTGCCTTTGTTTTCTGGTTCTTCTTGTTTTACTTCCATTCTTCGGATATAATCAGAAGCATGAACAGAGTCACCTCGTCAGCAAATGAATATGCATACTCAGTTGTGTCCCAAGAGCCAAATTCTCTGCTCTTTAAGGAGAATTCTATTGAAGCC
The DNA here is from genome assembly GCA_015143295.1 of Tetracentron sinense. Lineage (NCBI taxonomy): Eukaryota > Viridiplantae > Streptophyta > Magnoliopsida > Trochodendrales > Trochodendraceae > Tetracentron > Tetracentron sinense. The sequence continues at coordinate 7,505,483 of CM026563.1, forward strand.
AGTACTCGATTATCCATAATCGATAATGGGGTGCAATCAATTAATCGATTACATGTTACTAAGTGCAGAGAATGGTGATGAAAATGGTAACAGTCAATCTGTTACAGAGAAAGGGATAAAACCTGTTAATGAAATACCCATTATGGAGAACAGAGAAGAACCAGATTCATGCTCTGATCCATACATCTATGTTCATAATATCCCTAACCAATTCAACTATGACATACTCGAGAGTTGTAGCTCCCCTGATGTATGGACTGAAATGTGCCGGTTAATGTCAAATTCTGGGCTTGGTCCACCACTTGCGAACTCCGAAAGGGTCTTCTCCAACACAGGCTGGTTCGGGAACAAAACAATTTGCATTGGAGGTCATCTTCCACAACAGGATGAAGCAGTACAAGTGCTTAACCAAGAATTCTTCCGTCGATTCACCAATATATGTACCCTTCTATGCAGGCCTTAACGCTGGTTTAACGCATAGATTAGAGACTCCACTTCTCTTGAACTGTTCAAGTGGCTTGGAGCACGACCTGAGTGGAAGGTAATGGTAGGAAGAGATCACTTCCTAGTAACAGGGAGGGTTTCATTGGACTTTAGGAGATTAACAGATAAAGGAATTTGATTAGTGGGTAACAAGCTTATGCACTTGCCTGAAGCTAAGAACATGTCCATGTTATTAATTGAGTCTAGTCCCTGGAGCATTAATGACTTTGCAATACCTTACCCTACTTATTTTCACCCTTCAAGGGATAGTGAGGTCTTCCAATGGCAGAACAGGATGAGGAAAAGTGGCCGCACTTGTTCTCTTTCGCAGGTGCCCCATGTCCTAGCCTTAAGAAGTCAATCTGGAGCCAGATCATCGATCAATGCCAAGCTTCAAGGAGAAGTGCAAATTCCTAAATTGTAATTCAGAGGCGGATGAGTGCTATAACCCATATAGTGTAATGAAGATGTTTCAAAGTTCTGTCTTCTGCTTACAAACTCCCGGAGACTCCTATACACGAAGATCAGCCTTTGATTCAACATTGGTGATGTATACTGGTCTTTTTCCACCCGGGTTCTGCATATGTGCAGTATTTATGGTATCTACCTCAGAATTATACGAAATATTCTGTGTTTATACCAGAGGAAGGAATAAGAGAAGGGACAGTCAGTATAGAGAAGTTGCTGCTTCGGATTTCTAAAGAGGAGGTGAAAGCTATGAGAGAGGAGGTTATAAATCTAATACCTAGGATAATATATGCAGATCCCAGTTCTAGATTAGAGACCCTTGAAGAAGCATTTGACTTAGCTTTTCTAAGAGTGATTGAGAGGGTGAATAGTGTGAGGAGGGAGATTAGAGAAAGAGGGAGTTATAATGTGGGTTATGCAGAAGAGAACAGTTGGAAGTATAATTTGTTTGGGACAGAAGGAGAACATGCATGGGATCCTTTTTTTTCAAATGCAAAGCATTTATACTCTTATTAGTAGGAAAAAAGAAAAAAGGAAAACTAAGAACAGGCGAAGAAAACAAAATCACTATAGTTGTAAACAGGATTAAGCCAATCAAATTACATATGTTAGTCATTTAACAGAGCTATACTTCTATGGAGAGTAAGAAAAAAGAAAAAAGGAAAACTAAGAACAGGCGAAGAAAACAAAATCACTATAGTTGTAAACAGGATTAAGCCAATCAAATTACATATGTTAGTCATTTAACAGAGCTATACTTTTATGGAGCTTGCATACATGACTTGTTCCATATTTCTTCAGTTAATAGCAGTTCTCTCTTTCTCCTAAGAGCAATGGAACTTTACTGGATAGCTTTTCTCTGGGAATCCTCACTATTTGAAGTTTGAACAGACCAGGGTCTACATGGAATTAGATTGAGACATGTTTAGATGCAGTTTCTTTTGTGCCCTTGCGCCCAACCGTCCAAACTTTAGTGGGTTGAAGGACACCTCTTTAACCCTTACACATCCAAACAATACATCGAAGAACTTATAACTGGGCTAGTTCTGACAGGCCATATATAACCCTGTATCCAAGCACTTCTACCATACCCTTTTTTTTTTTTTTTGAGTACAATCAAAGGGTTAGTAGTTCAGTGATCTGCCCACTACTTGGAATTCTATCACAGGTTTCAATCATCGAACTTGCACAAGCTGCAGAGGAATTCTAGACCAAATATCAGCCTGACCAGATAATCCTCACTATGCTAATAATTGGCTTATCACTGTGCTAATCTGCGGATATAAGCCAATTTAGAGTCATGCATAGATTTGCACCACAGATTCATGTAGCCTGTGATGAGCCACTTCTTAGATGAACCATTGCCCAAAAATTGTAATGAAGCAATGTTCATAACCAGCCAGTTAGATGCTTGATTTGAATAGTCAACACACTTAAGTTAATGTTCCACAAAATAGACATTTAGCTGAATGATATGGTTGACTGATCCATGCATTGCTAAAACTGGGCATCCTACTAGTTTGACATTCTAAAGTGTAAAATTACAGTTCTTTGAGTATATAATATTGCCATGACTCCTGGTATTTCATCTCCCCATTTTATCAAATGGAAGGTTACACTGCTCAAAGGTAGGATGTGGAGATAACTACAGAGAGGACAAAACCGAAGAATGAAATCTGAAGGCAACAAAGAGAAAGATAAAAACAGGAATAGAAAGCAGTTCCGAATTTTTTTGGAAGAGACTCCTTTATTTGTATATGTAGCAGAATACACATTGCAGATGAGCAAGTAACCTCCTAAGGGACTATGGCGTCGAGAGGACCAATTTAATTCAGTTAGGAGTCCATCTATGAGCTGAAAAATTATTCACAGAACCCTAGGCTATTAATCTATTATGCTACTAAGCCATAGAAAATGGATTAACTTCCATAAAAGGCATCCAAAGTAGGTGTCAGTGCAAGAGAAGATCATTAAAACAATATTCTTATTTTGGTATATCAATCCCATGCAATAGCAGTGCATGTTATCGGGTTCATGAATGCACCTTCTACATGTTTAACAATAGTGTTGGTGCTGGCAGCTAAAAGAACTTGACCATGCCACGACCCTCCACACTGAGTTTTGTTGCTTGGAGCTGCTTCTTCTTTGGTGCTTTCAACTGTTGCAACTTCTTATTCATCTGTGGTCAATTAACCTTGTATTTAGAACTTGTCTAAAAAGAAGACATGAAAAAGATAAGAAAACAATATATCATTCCAACAAATAAAGAAAAAAAAAATAGTAACTTATAAAGCAAATGGTGCTTACTTTGTGAGATCAAAGAAAACATTCAAATCAATTTTGGACAAGCAGTTAATCACAAGTGGAACTCCTCCTCGCTCTCACAAAGACCCTTTGAACTATGGTTAACAAGTTTTAACCCCTGTGGTTAATTTTTTTTAATTCTAAAAACCAAGGTTAGATGCTTTAATCCTAAGGGTAGTGAATCTTAACCACAATTAAAGGGAGTAAAAAGGGGGACACATGACACAGAAAAAGGGATGAGACGGTAAATCCCCTCCTTGGCCCGAATGGATTATTTTCCTATCTGATATGTACATGTATCATCCAAGACACATTGTCCAATTTTTTCCAAAGAAATTTTCTTAGTGTAATCCTAAGCAGTATAAATGTGAGCTACTAAGTAGTTGTTGGTGGTAGTAGCTTTGCATACTCTTGTCTTGTAAGCTTGGACTTGTTGTTTAGAAGAATACATTCTACACTTAACATTGATACTTGATGGTTGATGCTCGAAAGTGGTACCCCAATTATTTAAAGTAGCAATTTAGATGATTCAGATTGTTCATCTATTTGATAAACGAGAGTTTAGGATTTTTAAGTGAATAGAATGGTGTGACAGTATTTGAATGTTGAGAGTTGACAGTCGAAAGTAGGATCTCTATATATATTTTAGTTTTAGAATGTTCAGCATTATCATTTTCAAATTCCAGAAAACTGAACTTAAACTGAATAGCTGCCTGACTATAAGCGCCAACTGATTTGGGTTCTGAGACTAAGATTTCAATCCTTCATAGCTAGGAAAAAGAACAACTAACCTTCAGGCGGCGCTGATCATGTACAACTTGTTTAGCTCGTGCTCTAATTTCGTCTGGATCAATCTTGGATTGGGGGCGGACCACAAAATCCAATGGCAAGGCTTCTGGTCTTGAAGCATGTTGCCTGGAAGATGATTGGCTTGACTTTGGTTCCCTATATTGCAGTCAAAGATTAATCAGCGAGAAAGATACAGATTGGAAGTAAAGTTCCCAGCACATGCGATAGCAAATCAAGCCTCATATGGCCAAACAGATGTACTCCGCCATGACGTCTTACTGTGAAAATTCAGATAAATCAAGATCGTCATCTCTAGATTCCATTCCTGCAGCTTTGGTCACTGGCCTATCAAAAATAAATAAACACCCACGAGCAAAATCAGAATTAGAAGTAATGACGAACAAAAGAAACAAAAAGGAAACTCACTTTTACAGTTTCAAAGCACAAGAAATGGGTAAAAAAACAAATGAGTACTTTTTCGATGATGGCCTCCGGAAGGGAACTCTCTCATCATCAAAGTTTCTCATGTCCTCAAACCGTGTGCTCTTATTAAATATAGGTCGGCTCTGCATACATTTTTTAAAAATTATAAGCCAATGTCTCTTATCATTTATCAAAATTTGGAAACGCTAGTACAAATCTTCAAACAGTTCCCGGCGCCCAGCACTTATAAACCAAACAATGCAAGTTCAGATCAACACAGAATAAGCTGAAAAAGAAAAAGTTTTAATTTCTCAAAGAAGAGGATGGTTAATATCTGGGATAACAGATATACAAGGTTGAACTCATTGAACGGTGGGTACATACCTACATGGGTTCCACCATATAAGCGCTTGGTAAACTATCTTCTAGCAGAAAGGTTCAATAGATTTGTAAAGAAGAAGAATAATTCCATTCAGTGGGCTCAAGAATTTAAAATTTATGTCATTACCCATCTATCAACCAGATCCTTAGCATGTTTTCTGTTGGACGTTGTCTCCTCATCAGATCTTGACAAAAACATAATGACCTGCACATGAAAAGAGTAAATCAGTCCACCTAGGTTCCTTCTATTGCAAAAAAATTGACCGGCCTGACCCTCGTTTCATGAGATGAACCCAGACCTTTCCAAGACCACTCTTCTTAAGTTGCTCCCTCCTATCATATTGCTCTAAATCGATCGGAAACTGCATAAACATAACGGCATTTCATGTTCTGTAAGGAGCACGTTTGTTAAGACACAATAAACATTGATTATTTATTTATTTATTTTATGCCAGAGAGTGAAATGGAAAAGACCCCTGTACATACATCAGTCAAAATTTTCAATATAGCACTACGGATATTTATGTTGGGTAAGCTTCCATCTGGTAGCGGTTCGAGCCAATTCTTAAGAAGAGTTAGTACTCCATGATCTAAAAATTCTAGTTGAAGCTGTTTCCTGCAAGAAGAGCAGTTGAAACGAGCAAGAAGAAATTAGTAAGTATGAATGTTTTCAATACCACAAACACCTAAAGCATACAGGATGATCAGTAAGCATCTTACTTTGAGAGAACTTCAGTTAGAAGTGGCAGCTTCTTGAGTTTATTAATGGCAGGTTTAGACTGCCTATTCAGTTCTGCATCTTCTTCGGCTGTGACTTCCAGCTCGGCCATGAGATGTTCAACTAGCAAAGCAATTTCTGCAGCACTTTTCTCACTTTTCTTCTTTTTCTTCCCCCCCTTGAAGAGCTGTTTAATTTCATCATCCTCTTCACCTTCTTCTGCCTTGCAAACTCAGTAAATAAATTTTAATATAATCCAGAACTTTTTAATCAATGAATTGAAAAAATTAATAGAGATTATTTTGAATAGGAAAGAAAGACCCAACAACCTAGGATACCATATTCATCCTCTAAAAAAACAAACCACAAGCTCCACATATTCTGAATGAACAATGATGACACAGCTTCCATGAGAATTAACACATACATCTCTAACATACTCTAGACAAAAAGAGAGCTTCATAAATAAAAAAATGGAATAGAGGGAGAGTAGAGATGCATTCTATATCACATTGTGTTATGAGTATCATGCATAATTTAAATAAGATCGAATTCCAAACCTGAGGAGCATCCCAAGCAAAACCTGCTTCATTGTCACTGCCGAACCGGTCAGCAGGATCCACACCACTGTCATCTATGAAATTATCGTCATCCGCATTTCTTACAGCCTCTTGGTCGTCCTATTTCAATTATGTAACATACAGAGTTGTAATATTATGTTAAAAGAGGACAACTAAGATTCAGAAAGCCCAAAAATAAACTTAATAATCAAAGCATCAAGCATGAGGATAAGAATAAGAATACAAACAGTTAGGAAACTTGCCAAGCACATATGTGAAATTGGTTGGGATTCCATCCGTCTTAAGCACACATTCATATATACATACATAAGTGCAAACATATTAAATATCCTGCATAATAACCATAAACTGTAGAGTAGTGAAAAGAAAAAATGAAAAAATTAAAGCAAAAAAAAAAAACAGAATTTTTGGGCAGCCAGTAATTACAGGACGACGGAAATTAGACGTAGGAAAAGGTCAGATTTTGGGAGAAAATTATTCATCTGAGAACCTAAGTTCCCATAACAAGGAGTAGGAATGTTGAATTCAGATATACATTAAGGTCCAGGAGCACCTTCGAGGAGTGTGTCTATGATAAATTTTTCATGGGGCAGACAACAATGGTTATTTGCCCATTTACAAGCCAAATCATGGAAGGATAATTATAAATTAATCTATTCATTTAATTAAGTTGTTTAATTAATTACTTATTTGTGCATATATTGAGAATATATAGATTTGCAACTTTTGTATATATATCATGCATTCAAATAATACTTATCAAAATTGTGTCTATGTTCTCTGATTCCCTTCAATTCTATAAGAGCAATAGTCCCCTGTTCAGGGTGAGTAGGGGACTAGTTCCTTTTACTGCCCTTTAAATATGGTTAACAAGTGTTGGTTTTTTTTTTTCCTTCTATAAACCAAGGTTATAAGCTTTAACCCTAATGCTATGTTTGGTTGTTCAGAAAATAGGTGAAAACATGGAAAAGAAAAGAAAATTTTGGATTTCTAATACAATTTTTGGTTGTGTTTTATCCAATTTTCTTTTCTTTTCCATGTTTTCTCTTATTTTCTCAGGAACCAAACATAAGGTAAGGGTTAGTGAATCTTAGCCACAACTCAAGGGAGTTAAAAGGGGGTCATGTGGCGAACATTTGGGGGCGAGACAGGATTTTTCCCACCCTGCCTCGAGGAGGGGATTATTTTCCATTCTATCATATTTACCTTTGTTTTTATCTCAACAAAGCTATATATTAACAATATGGTGCATATATAATACCAAAAAAAAATATTTAGAGTAGAGAGAGAAAAGGAAGATATTAGAGAATGGAAAATAATCCAGCCTTTTTTCTCCTCATCCAATCCACCAGTGCCACATATACAATTGAATTCTCTTGAATTAAGTTGCAATTGACCATGAATTATGATCCTATCTCTTCTGAACACTAAAGCGGAAAACTAGTATTCAAAACAAATAGAAAACAAAAAGAAAAATCCAGCATAATCAACACAGATTAGAAGGAAGATTTGCTAAATTACTAGAATTAAATATGAATGAGGAAATAAGAATGACAATTTGGATATTATATATTACCTCCGAATCAGCCCCAGCAATTGTATCCCACATTTCTTTCATCTCCGGATCGCCTCCATGATCCTTCGACCCCAAACTAGATCCCTTCACGAGCTTCCGATCGGACTTAAATTTCTTATCCTTCCCAACCTTCCTCTTGCGAGAAGACGACGATGGCTCAATCTCCGAATCATCTCTCACAAAATCCCCAGAATCAAAATCAGGGATACTCTTCTTTATGAGCCTCTTCCTCGGCTTAGCTTTCGACCCTGACTCGTAATCGTGAACTGGGGTCGGCGATCGCTCTCTCCGCCAGTCTTCGTCGGGATTTTCTGGTTCAGGCGATGCCTCGCGATCGGATGGCATGTCGAGGTCCATCAATGGCTCCCCATCTTCATCGCGATACCTGCAACCATGACAATCAATCTTCAGAAACGTTTCTTTTTTTTGTTTTTCTTGAGAATGTTGAGAATTGGGGAAATAAATATATGGCTTACGGATCGTTTTCGTATCCCATGATTGTTCAAGAAGGAACGAATAACAACCCAAGACGAGATCAGTGCTGTTCCTGAAGGCAGCGAAATCCAAATTGAGAGAGAGAGAGAGAGAGATGACTGGCTGCAGTCAGCGGTCCGGTTTCGGACTAGACTTGACTCTTGAGCCATAAAGAGCCGGGCGGGCCAAGCCGAAACTCGTTCCAGGCTAAGCTTTACCTTATTTCAGCTAGGCCCGTCTCTTTATATATATTTTTCTATAATCTTTAATTTTTCCTTCTTTTTTTTTTTTTGGGTAATAATTTAAATTTTCCCTATATTAATGGGTGATGAATTTTTTTGTTGTTGTAAATAGTAGGTGATGGTTACTTGGTTAGCTGGTCTGTAGTTAGTACGGCTCTACTCAAGCCAAGCTAATTGGTCGGCTAGGTTCAACTTGGCTTGTTTGAGTTAAGCTCAAGATTTCCAAGCTCAAACCGATCATGCCAAGCTTTTGTTTTTTATGGTAATCTGCCAAGCTTTTGTTTTTTCTTGCTCGAATGTTTAAACACGTCGAGCTTAAAAACCATACTCTATTTGACTCAACTCGACTCGGGTTTGCTTCAGCTTGAATTTGGCTCGAAATATTATAAATATATATATATATATATATATATATATATATAATAATATTATTTTATATTGATATAATAATATTTTTTAGCTTTTTGTAATACGTTTTTAGCTTATAGTGAATAATTTTAAGAAAGAATCATGATCTCGACTCTATTCTTTTAACTATAAATTATATCCTTAAATTTTAATTATTTATTTATTTATTTTGTTAACCGTGGGGTGTCCGTAACTCAAAACTCCGATTAATCCCCATGAGTCGCCTAGGGATAACCCCAGACGGACACGCAACATGAGTGCATCCAGATTCGATCGTAGGACACCTGGGTTACGGTTCATCCCACGACCACTGGGCTACACCCAGGGGGTTTAAATTTTATTCTTTCAGTCTTCTCTTTTGGGACACTGTAATTTTAACAGAAATGCACTTGTAACCAGTTTTAGATAGTAGCATGTAGCCTACATTCTAATTTGATTGATTGGGACTCACCTTTAAAATGGTATGAGAGAGTTTCGGTTAGGAGTAATATCGTTTTGGCTTAATGTTAACGGGTCGTCTTCTTCCCCCCCCACCCCAGGAGATAGGGTGTCAATGTGTTTTGCTGGGTGGGGCTTCGGTTGACCTGGTCGGGTTAGCCCCAGCAAGCTTCAAATGCCGACCCAATTATTAATTAATTTGATTTGTACCAAACCCTAACACAGGAAACAGGTGCATGTATACATGTGCCCATCACATCATTTTTAATATTTTTTTTCTAAAAACCAAGGATGGGTGGGTGAACCCTAGTCATGGGTAAATGTTAACCACAGTTAAAGGGTGTCAAAAGGGATATGCGGCAACCTCATGGAAATAATCGGATCCCCCGGTTATAACCGTAGAGGATTTGGTTCCCATAGATATGAGGATGCTTGGGCATTGGATTTGAGGTTCATTGCTCGGATGGTTAAGACTTAAGACCATCTATGTGATTGGTGGGACTATAAATCAGATGAACCAGAAGACATCTTTTTCTTCGTAGATTTTTTGTAAGAAATGAAGTCGTCTCACCTGTAAAAAGGGTGACAACAAAGAAGGGAAAATAAGATTTATAAGATAGAGAAACGTATGTAGTAATAGGGCTAATCAATGAGATTAAAATTTCATATTCCATATCACCTTAAATGTGAAAATTCAAGAAACGTCTCTTGAAATTATACCTTTTATTATGGTGCCTTAAATGTAAAGATATAAAAACGTTTGTAGTCTTCTAAGAATTGGTTGTAGTATTAGGGTCAATCAATGAGGACATGTGAAAAGTAAATAGAAAATTAAGGTGAGAAATTGTGGGGAGATTTAAAATGATTTTTTTCCCCTTATCTTAAACGTTTAAAATTGAAGGAAAATATTAGTGGGAGAGATAATTTAGGAGATTTAAAAGAGACTTTCCCATCTGTCATACGTTTCAAATGGAAGGAATTATTAGTGCGGAGATAAATTTGGAGACTTAAAAGGGGAGTTTAAGAAGCTTAGGTGGCATCACAAATAGAAAGGAAGCTTAGGTGACTTCACATAGAGAAGTATGCTTAGGTGGCATAAGAAGGAGAGATTTCACTGTAGCATATAGGAGTAGTATAAATGCTACAGGTGGCATGAAAAAGGGGGAGAAGTGAATTCATTTTCTTCCCATGATTTTGACTTCTCTCCACTTGATATCTCTCCCCCTTTTTCTCAACCATTTATCACCACATGTCCTTTAGTATGTGGAGAAGTCAAAATCATGAGACCCATATTTTGACTTCACCACCACATGTCCCCTATTTTGTGGACACCCGAAATGTGCCTTTCTAGAATCCGAGGCCTAAAGTGAATTTTTACTTTATTTATATTCTATCCTTTTTCTATGTATATAGGATTGGGTTCGGGTTGAGTTAGGTTGTCATAACCCCAACCCAAGATAAGGTTGATTTGCCATTTCTCAATCAAGCCCAACCTAAACTATGAAAAGCCCAACCCGGCCCAAGGTTGGGTTCACGATCAACCCAACCCAAGTTGTACCCCTTAATATATTCCTTCACATTGAAAAAACACAATATATGTCTTATGTGCTCTAAATTTACAAATATAACCTAATATATATCTTATTCTTATGTGCTCTAAATTTACGAATATAACATTGCTCTTGTGTTGATGGTGGGGTGTGGCCTCTCCATATGGGGAGGTCTTGGGATCTGATTCCCTGGAGCTCCAATCCCCACGCTAACCTACTAACCCTGTACTTGTTGGATAAATTCATGGTTGAAGAATGAGAAATTGACCCGACAAAGAAACCCGGAGTCGGCCTGACTAACCCGACCACCGGTCGAAATTTTTTGACCCGAATTTTGACCCGAACCGAATCTAGGTCTGGGCTTGGTCAATCGATTGTAGGGGGCATGCGATCGATCACAAACTCTCAGTGAGAATTACGATTGATTGTTCATGTGTACGATCGATCGCAATAGATGTTGTGATCGATCACACTGTTTAGGTGATCAATCGCAAATGGCGATTGTTGGTGTTTCAAAACCTTCAAAAATAGTTTTTTCTATCTTGGTGTCTCTTCTGAATAGTCATCTCAGTTCGAACAAGACACAAGGAAATCTATATATTAGACCTCCATTCCTCCATTCAAAGAATCGAAAAATCGAATTTAAAGCATTGAATTTTCAAAATCTTTCTCTCCTTTTACATTATTGTTGGTTCGAGTAAAAACATTGGTCGAGTTCGCTGAGTTTTGAAGATTGAAGTGTTGCTTCTTCAGAACTGAAATCCGTTCTATCTTGAGAGACGATTACTCATCAACCTTGAGTATCAAGAGGGAGTAAATTCGTCTTAAGGAAACTGTGAATCATAAGGCTCGGATTTGCTATTACTTGCTATTTTAGATTACTGTTAATTCTCCATACTATTACTGTGAGTTCGTTAATTACTGTTTCAGTTTCCTTAATACTTTCTTTGATTCATCTACTTTCATTAGTTATTTTCTGACTAATTAAAACTACAATTCTAATGTAGGTAAATGATATCCAAGAAAAAAAAAAACATTGCTATTGTTGCTTGAGCTTGTCCAGAAACTCTCATGCTCTAAACATCAATGTATAGGAGTTGATCCTTTTTTCCAAACCTCGCTCCCGATTTGCTTTGACTCCCATTCCGACACTGTATAGCCAAATTCTCTCTTAGTATTTAAAGAGTTTATTGTCCTATATTTTTTTGTTAGGGATGTGCATTTTTAAAAAAACATCTTTTGGGACCATAAGGTCCTAGGGGTTAGCCGAGACATTGCCTTAAATCGTACTTAAGTTATGACAAATAAAGAAAGAGTTTAGAAATTGTGTAAACATATAATTTTATACTATGCATTTAAAATGTTAAAACCGTAACTTTTTTATCTTTTGTAAATAAAGCTGTATGCTTCATATAAAATATATTGTTTCAAACTATTTGAAGCAAGGTCTATGTTAACCCTAGGATGCCCTAGGACCTTGCAATCTTGTTAGCTTAGTCTTTTGTTTTTTTGTAATTGTTAGGGACATCCATGTTGAGACACTTAAATATGGATTATAAAAAATTATAAAAATAGGTTTATTATATATATATATATAACACTCTTTTTTTTTAATTGGATATGGTATTAGTTCAAAACACGTCTTCCACTGTCTATCAAAAGTTTTCAAATCTTACGGGGGAACCCTACTAATCATGTATTGACTAACCCGTGTAAATCACAAGGTGGTAGATAGACTTTACACAGGGTGTATTTACAAAAATCAAGAACTTTGCAATCTTTACTAAACCTTGCTTTGTGGCTTAAAAGCAGGATAGGAACAGGGATACAGGATCCATGTGTGCAGCCTGCTTGTATGGCCATCAGCATCATGCAAATTGACCAGTAGGGGTGTATTCAACTCAAGTTTGGCTGTTTGGCTTGAAGAATACACGTACACCTCAAGTTTGGCTGTTTGGCTTGAAGTTCAGCTCGAGCTCGACTTAAACACAGTTTCAAACTCGAAAAAAGCTCATGTTACATGATAACTTTTCCAACCCCCAAAAATAAAACTCGAAAAAAGCTTGTATCCTTTTTTTTAATTAAACCAAAATTGCTAGTTTGAGCTTGACTTAATTGAGCCGAGCCGACGAGTCAGCTCGGCTTGGATACACATACTGGGCATCATCTAACTTTAATAACTAGCTTTAACGAGTATGAAAACTTTTGAGACTTGATCTTAAGACTAACTTCATAATAGAGACATCTTGTCATATGAGTCATTGCGTTAAGGAAAAAGTGCACTGTATCATAAGTCAACTTATGATTAATGACTTTTATTGTATTTTATCCCCCCTTCGTTGCCCATGTGGCCATGTAAAGTCTTCGACATTATTATTTAGTTTAGTTACCAAAGTAAGTCATAATGGGTAGGTGTTAGATAATAGCACCGCACCCAGTGACTCATGCCAACACGTGGCCGGGGTTGTAAATATTTTTTTTTATAACAATGAACTCCAAAAATACACCCAGCTTTTGTCCTAGTAGGAATGTATCCCTGCTTTGAGGGAGGTACAAGGTTCTATTCTTGAGACGATGAAAGTTTAAATATACTCTCCATCCACCCATTAACTAAATTGATACTAACACTTAACTGGCGTTGCGGCGTAAATCTCGAATAAAAAATCCTAAAAGTTAAATAATCTTAACGAACACGTGTTAACATGTGAGTGCTCGCAAGGGCCCGGCTAGTGATGACATCCTTCGGCCGTAGGGCAGGTATGTGACTGTGTCAGGATGACTGTTTTACTTACCTCGGGACTTTTCAATTTTCATGGACCTTTAAGAACGTAGCCCCAACTAACATTGGCATATGACTTTGAATGCAGTAGCTATTGAACGGACGGTTTAGATCCATTGTATAATTGAGAAAGACGCCAAGGCCCGAAGGAAATGCATCCCTAGTCATCCTTTATCTGTAGGTTATGATCACTGAATCAAATCACGTCCTCTGGAATTGGAAAGTTGCAGACTCTCTCTCTCTCTCTCGGTTGTATCTCCAATCGTTTCAGATCTCCCTACGATTATTTCGTTTCTATCTGTTACTTCTATCACCACTCCAAAACCCTAACATGTTCTGGTCTTCAAGATTCCTGGTTTTGAGGACAAAACAATGAATAATTGATCTGGAGTGGAATTAATAGCTCTGTAAAGATTCGTTTTTGCCTGAATTTTACAGAGATTTTTCGCAAACGATTTCTTGATTTTCAATATGAAAGAAGGAAAATCGGTTAAATTTAAACTTCAGCAGCAGCAACAACAGCAGAACGGCCACGTCTCTCCCTTCAAATTCGCGAAATTGTTAGATCCCGAGGCTTCTTGGGACAAGGTATAATCTTTTGAATTTTGTTAGTTCTGTATTATTCTTTGGTTGCGAATTTAGGTTTTTCTGCAATTTGATCTGATATTGAGGATTTTGGGAGGAGTTTGTAGTACATTTGAGTGTTGAAAAAAAAAAAATTTCAAAATGGATTTTTTTTTAGTAGCACAAGAGTTAAATCAAGTGAATAATTTGGTATTGCATCGCTATGTTGTGATTGAATCCATGATGTTAAAGTTATGATAGAGAGAGCACCTTCTAATTGGGCTACTACTAATGCTGTTCTGGACACAATTTGATGTTAATTCATTGTTAATACCCCTTTTCTGCAGGATCAATTGGGAGATGTTTTGCATTGGATTCGACAAGTGGTGGGTCTTCTATGTGGATTACTGTGGGGTGCCGTTCCTTTCGTCGGGGCCATATGGATCGTCGTGTAAGTTGAAGCACCACAGACCTCCTTTGCAAGTATTACCAATATGAAATTGCTAATCTTCATCTACCCACTACTTTGTTTTCCTTAAAAGTCTCATTTATTCTTTGTTTATATATGTGCACAGTGCTTTGATGACATGAACAATATTTGTATTGTTACGATCAATAACATTAAGTTTTAGGCTATGGTTATGAGATCATCATAAGTTTCTACTCCAAAAGAAAGACCTGCATTATAAAGAGTTTGGCTGGTACCAGAAGCAATACCTAGAGAAGGTAGTGTCTTTCAAGAGCTTGATGCCTTATCTCAAGGTGTTATCTGACTCTCCCTCTGTTCAACAGCCTTGACTTTGGCTGATGCTATGCACGCTATCTCTTTCGGTTACAGCATGCTCTAGAAATAATATGATTTGACGAAAAAAAAAAAAACATTCGGTGGCATTGAAAACTTGATATTTTGGAGGTTTCTTGGACCTCTATTTCAGGTCCTGTAGATATAGAGAAGCCAACCATGTCTGAACCATCAACTTGAAATAGAAAGGGCATCGAGGACCTTAGCTCTAATATCTTGTAATGTATTATAATTGCTTCATCTTTCTCCATTAATCTGCTTTCTCAATTTTGCTCTAAAATTATTCGCTTTGCAAAATATTTATGTCGTTGAAACATGCCCCTAGGTATTTGCTGGTTGCTGACATGGAAGATAAGTGATAATGAGAGCTAATTATTGTTGAGAAACATAATCTTGCCTTGATGGAAGAGTTCTATTTATAATAGATCACATTTCTTTTAGGATAATGTAGTTGCAACTATATTAAAATAATGTTGGAAGGTGTCTTGTAGTTAAGCTCTGAATCTCAACTGTATCCTTCGATGGTTGAAGCGGTCACAAGTCTGAAGGTTAAGTAGAGGATAAACTTGATGTATGGTGCTGAGGTATTTAGAAAGCATCTAGAAGATATGTTTGGAGCATTGGCTGCCAAAACCATTTCTTTTCCATCTTTTTTGGGACCCTATTTGGGTTGGAACTTGGAAGCCCTTCTTCTTATCATTGCAACATGGTGATAGGGAGATTGAAGAAAGGGCTGACAATGTGGAAGGTTAATTTCCTATCCTATGAGGGTATATCTCCCTCAACAAATCTACTATTTGAGCCTCTTTATGTGCTCGTGGTATTTTGTGATAAGCTGCAACGAGTACGAGTAGGGCTTCTATTGGGAGGGTTGGGAGGATAGGGGACAAATTCCTTTTGTAGGGCATATGATCCTTTTGATAAACATGTTGGAAAATATTAATTCTGGATAGAATGGGGGAGTTGGCATCTTTTGGCTGAGAGAATAGAAATATGGCGATCTTTTGGAAGACAGATTAGGAGCCTTATGTGATGAAAAGAGTTTTATGGAAGACAGTAAATAATGCCATATATAGTTGTAAAGAGATGGGTTTGGAAAAGGGATATACTTAGAGGGAGTGGATTGGGATTTTTGTTTAAAATGGGCTCCATAGTTTCTTTGGGCTTCCCTAGCTTGTTTCTCTCTTAGTATTCCATATGTCCATTACATCAATTTAATGATCTTATTTTTTTCCCTGCTCCATTGATGCTTCCAGCGTATTTCCTTTCTTTAGCTCGATCTTTCTTAAAGCTTTCAGTAGTTCCAGTTAAAGTTATGGAGGATTGAAGAGACCAGAAATCTGTACGGAGCATCTTTAGTTTATCTTTTCCGTTTGATAATCAATTGGAAGAAGATGACATGAGTAGTTGATTGTAGTGTTGGTGTGGCACCAGACTAGTCTATGTGACAATTAGAACTTGTAATCTCATCCTCATAAGATGTTCTCACATTTCCACTGCACCTCACGAGGTTTAAGTACGGTGAAAAATCAAAGTGATTGATATATGCAGGAATAGAAAATTGATGAAGAAGTGCTCTTTATATCTGATACTGCTATTGGCATGTTGATTTTCTGATCAGGACAATACCATGGTTTGTATCCCGTGATATATGCATTCTTAGTAAGGCTGGCAATCAGCCGATCATTCCTATACCATAATTAGAGACTAAGAGGTGAATTTATTGAAAGAAAATCATCATATAATGGTCATTTAGACTTTTTTTCTTTCTTTCTTTAGGGAATATAAAGTATAAACAACTGTATGTATAGGTCAAGTGACAAGCTTGGTCATCACTTACCTGGTGATGCATTCTTTCTAAGGAAGCTGAGGGAACAGTAGTCATCACTTCATCCATTGCCCATTTACTTATTTGGTTTGGAAGTTCATTCAGTTTCGTGTCTTGGAACTTCTTTGGAGATCCTTCTTATCATGTTGATCTCTTGAAATTGTCATTTCCATGAGGACATTTGGGTTGTTGGGGCTTTCTCCATCCCCTACCATATGAGGTGTTTTGAGAGAACAAACTTACCAAACTCTTAGAGATTATTTACTCTATGGTTTGCTCGTTGAGCAAAAGATCACAAGGTCATAGCTGACTCTGCTCTCCTCAAATACTACTGTTTCCTACTATTCAGAGTCTCGGACACTCTCCAAAAGTCGAAATGGAATTATGAGCTTCAAGAGTTCATGCTTAAAATTTCCTCCTAGTGGCCCTTCTCCTGTCAGACTTCTAAGCTCAAATTTAACAGTAACCTATAAGCTAAACTACCAGTTAGGTAACAAAAAATATGTTGTCTCTGTCTCCGATTTGTCTGATAGCTTTCTTAAGCTCAAATGCAACATAGCTTTTAGGCTAACCTGCTAGTGACGTAGAAAAATACATGTTCTCTCTCCAATTGTCTGTTAACTGGTAGTTAAGTTTGTGGTTCTCTTTTTCTTGTTAGGAACGGGTTGGGTTATACAAGAACCAGATTTGTGGATGAATGATCATATGTATGCACTTGACAATAGTTGTCTATTATTAATCTTACACCCTTTTGCCATGTGTGGAAACTCCTATGATCAAGCTATCTTTCCCATTATATTCGATTACGTTTTTTATGTAACTTTTTCAAGAATCTAATTATGCTTATTTTGGTTTCCAGATTCCTGATACTATCCTCTGGGATTATATACGGGTACTATGCAATAATACTAAAGATCGATGAAGAAGATTTTGGCGGTCATGGAACCCTCCTCCAAGAGGGACTTTTTGCTTCCTTAACTCTCTTTCTGGTATTTACTATCTTTTTGCCATTATTTAACTTCATTTGTTTCGATTGTTGCA
This sequence comes from Tetracentron sinense, assembly GCA_015143295.1. Classification (NCBI taxonomy): domain Eukaryota; kingdom Viridiplantae; phylum Streptophyta; class Magnoliopsida; order Trochodendrales; family Trochodendraceae; genus Tetracentron; species Tetracentron sinense. Next base: position 7,523,332 of record CM026563.1, read on the forward strand.
AGCCTGTACATGTAAAAGTAGAACAAAGGTGTCAGTGCTGGTTTAATAACAATAGCCTCTTTTTTTGTCGGTTGTGTAGCTTGCGTGGATTCTAGTATACAGCTTGGCGCACTTCTGATAGGCCAGGTGTCTCCGACTCCACAACCATTTCGCCACTAGTTTTTGTTTTTGTTTTTTGGAGCTACAGTTGAATGATTTGCTCAGTCAGGCAATCCACCATTGATTATTCCCCGGAAACAATAAACTTTCTTCATGGGAATTATTATTGTTTTCCTCCTCATTTTCTTGGTTGTGCAGTACTCGATCTGCAGAGCATGAAGTGTAATGGATATTTTGGGTCCAACATCCCATGACTATATACTTCTGGTGGGCATTTCTGAAATACCTGCATACAACAGTGTCGTTGTGTCTGATAACTAGGTCTATGGGTCAACCAATGTATCAGGTTCTCGTCTGCACGTATGATCCTGATCAGAAGCTTGTTTATTCACCTGCAATGAAATCACTATCAAAATCCTGTGACTTGGAATTGATAATTCAGAAATAATCTGTTTCCGGAATTCTAGCAATACCAATACGACTATGCTTGGAACCTCTACTTTTTGGTTTCGATTTCTTGTATTCCTGAGCTACTGGACAAGCCTTTCAAGAACTAGTTGCTCGACTAAACTCAAATTTCTTGTTCTAATCTATCAGCATTGTCATCTGGGCCATCTGATTTATAGTCCCACCAATCACATAGATGGTCTTAAGTCTTAACCATCCGAGCAATGAACCTCAAATCCAATGCCCAAGCATCCTAATATCTATGGGAACCAAATCCTCTACGGTTATAACCGGGGGATCCGATTATTTCCATGAGGTTGCCACATATCCCTTATGACACCCCTTAACTGTGGTTAACATTCACCCATGACTAGGGTTCACCCACCCATCCTTGGTTTTTAGAAAAAAAATATTAAAAATGATGTGATGGGCACATGTATACATGCACCTGTTTCCCGTGTTAGGGTTTGGTACAAATCAAATTAATTAATAATTGGGTCGGCATTTGAAGATTGCTGGGGCTAACCCGACCAGGTCAACCGAAGCCCCACCCAGCAAAACACATTGACACCCTATCTCCTGGGGGTGGGGGGGAAGAAGAAGACCCGTTATGCAAATTCAACATTAAGCCAAAACGATATTACTCCTAACCGAAACTCTCTCATACCATTTTAAAGGTGAGTCCCAATCAATCAAATTACAATGTAGGTTACATGCTACTATCTAAAACTGGTTACAAGTGCATTTATGTTAAAATTAGTGTCCCAAAAGAGAAGACTGAAAGAATAAAATTTAAACCCCCTGGGTGTAGCCCAGTGGTCGTGGGATGAACCGTAACCCAGGGGTCCTACGATCGAATCTGGATGCACTCATGTTGCGTGTCCGTCTGGGGTTATCCCTAGGCGACTCATGGGGATTAATCGGAGTTTTGAGTTACGGACACCCCACGGTTAACAAAATAAATAAATAAATAATTAAAATTTAAGGATATAATTTATAGTTAAAAGAATAGAGTCGAGATCATGATTCTTTCTTAAAATTATTCACTATAAGCTAAAAAGTATTACAAAAAGCTAAAAAATATTATTATATCAATATAAAATAATATTATTAAATATTTTTTTTTTTAAGTATTAAAAAAAAATTAATATTTTTTCTAAAAACCAAGGATGAGTGGATGAACCCTAGGGGTGGGTGGATCTTAACCATAGTTAAAGGGTTTCAAAAGGGACACGTGGCGACCTCAAGGGTGATTACCGGATTTGCCAAATCTGGTTATCACTGTAGAGGATTTGGTCTCTTGATATTTTTGTTTTATGGTTTATACCAACTGAATTTCATAGAAGATGAGAAACCTTACAATTTTAGAATTATACTTTATCAATTTTGATTCTTAAAAAAATCAGATTTTTCATTCATTTTTTTTCCTGTAGACTACTTTCCTAAATTTATACTATTTTCTTACAAAGTTTATTTACCTTTTAATCAAATGATTTTAGGGGTGTTTGATGTTTTGGTTTTAAGGTTTATATACTTACTAAAGTTTCAGATTTTAGATTTTAATTACAAATTTTTTCTAATTTTTTTCTATTTTCGCAATTGGTTGGAAGATTACATTGGATACATATAGAGTTCATGATTCTCCGGTTAATGTATTTTTCATTTCATATCTCATTAGTTGTGATGATTTTCCTTCCTTATCTTGCACACGCATACAAATACACAAATCTTAAAATATATGAATATGCATGTTTATCTCATTCTACTTTATGCCCGTGCATTGCACGGGGGTTTTGCTAGTTGCTTTTAATAGAAATAGTAAGTGGGGTTGGACGTTACACTTTCAAATGGTTTAAACCGAGAAATGGATAGTCACTCACCCTACTAAGTAACTGCCCTTCACACCTCCTCCCCTAAGACATGTAATAAAGCTTTAATAACACTTTTTAAGTATATAGGTGTTTGGGATGAAGGAAGGAAGAGTATGAAATACTCTTAAGTAACAACAAATGGTATGCCTTAGCATTACTCTCAACTTTAAGTAGACCTAGTTTTCTCACTGCTTGTTGGAATCAAGCGATTCTTGAATTTTTGGAAAGCTATTTAAACCCTCTTCGAGATTTATGTTTATCATTTTTTCATATTCTTAGTTTAAAAAAGGGTAAACGTCCGATTTCCGAAATCGGATCTGCTGAAAATATGGGTTGCTGAAATCCATTTACAGACTATTCAGATTTAGAACCCATTTAGGTAATTAAAAACTCAGAATTGAGATTTGTCTATTAGAGACAAAATTGTTTCCCTTTGAATGAATAGTCCAACTCAAATTGAATCGTCAAAATCCGATAAAAGAGTCAAAAGTTATGGTCGAAATACCGAAGCGCATTTTTGTAGAAAAACCCGCTTGACTAAAAATGCGTTTTTTGAGTACAGGGAGTAGCCCGCTCAAGCGAGACCCAAGCCCGCTCGAGCGAGATCGCACAAACATGTTTTTTTAAAGGTTTTTCACTAACCTAACACCATATATACCTAATTTTTGGGGGTCCAAGGGTTCCAACACTTAGAGATGAACTTTTTGAGAGAAAAATAAGGAAACCTAAGTTTCCAAAGAAGGATTTTGTTGGAAACCAAGGAGGAACTCGAATCCTCACTTCTCAAAGCTTCCACGAGCTTGAATCTCTTCCTAGAGTGTGGATCTCCATTTCCAAGCTCAAGTTTGTGTTCAATCATCCCTCCAATCTAAGATTTAATCCTTACAAGGTAAGTACTCCTACTAACTAACTTTGTTATAATGCAAAGAGTGATAGTATGATTTTGAATGGGTATTGTTAGAACAACTATTACCTAGCTTTACTACGATACAAATAGTAAATAAAGAATGAATGTATGAGTTTGAATAGGATTTGCTAATACTCTCTACCAAATGACTTTAACTTGATTCAATGTGTAAATTAAGGGTTGTTAACAATTGGGGGTTTTCAATAAAAGGATAATTATAAGTATGCTTGTATAGGGTTGAGATTTTCCTACAACTAACTATGATTCTACGTATAAAGTTGATCAAATAAGGGTTCTAAATTGGGTATTTTTCTCCAAGTCAATGATAAATATATTTTAGGATCACTATCTCCAAATGAAATGTAATGTGGGTCTGATGTGGATGTGATAGGCTTAAAAGCTACGATCTTGTGATGTAATGCCATGAATGGAAACGTTATATGTTTTTGAAATGGTTCAAGTATACTATGATGTGATGTTATTATGTCTTGTATGAACTCATATGAATTGTTAAGGCTTTCAATATATATACATGATGATGCTCACAAGCACATCATGCACGATAAGTTTTATATGACCAAAGTTTTCTCATAAGCATGTATTTCAAAAATCATAAGAAAAGTTTTCAAAGGTAATTCATAAGAAAGAAGCATAAGCATTGACAAAGCCAAACTTTGGGTTGGTAATTCTAAGATCGGTTACTTCATGTTTACAAGGATCAAGTCTAAGATCTTGCATAAACTCAAAGAATCATAAGTCTCGTAAGGCTTTCAAGAACTCATAAGAATTGCATAATCTAAGATATTGCATATGTTTCTAAGGATCATAAGCTCATAAGAACTCGATGCTCACAAGAAGCTCACAAGGACTCGATGCTCACAAGAAAAGTCGTAAGAACTCGAAAGCTTATAAGAAACTCATAAGAACTCACGAGCCTCATAAGCATTCATAAGAATTCATAAGCATGTACAAGGTAGTTTTATTTCATGAAAAGATAAGTTTTTTTGAAAGGTTTCCACAATGGGTTTTAATAATGAATTTTGTGATTGTATTCCTTCACGCACTTGTATATAATATTCTTGTTATTATAGCACTGCTAGCTAATAGTCTGTGCTCGCTGAGTATTCCATGCTAAGCCGTACATTTTATGTCAGCAGGTTAGTTCGACATCCCTAACCCGGAGCCATGCGTTGAAAAAGAGTGCGAGAAAGAAATGGATCCGCCTATCCCGATGCAGTCATAGGAGAATAGAGATCTAGATAGGTGGCTCTATCTAGACTATTGCTGAGAGGAGTGATAGTGAGATTCATTTTGTATTTTGATAGGTGAGCATGCCCACATTTACTTTGGTTATGTATGTACAAACTTGGAATACAAATTATATATAGAAAATAAATTTTTGGGTTACACTTCCGCACTTTGATTAAACTTCCGCATTATTTTATGATTCTTTTATGTCATGCCTTGGATATTTTTACAGGATGTTTGATATCAGATACGGCACATCACAGGCCAAAGTATCCCTAACTCGCAAGGGGTATTTTTGGTCGCGAAACAATTTGACCAACCCAACCCAACCCAACCCAACCAGATGAATCTGTGACACGGTTACAGTTTTAAGACCTTGGGGTTAGCCCCAACACGCCCAAGTCGCACCCTTAGATATATACTTAATTTGTAGGTGCCAGCTAGTTTAGTTGGTAAAGTCTCTTGGCGTCGTATCAGAGACTTGAGATCGATTCCCACCTACATCAGGGTTTGGGGGGGGGGGGGGGGGGTGGGCGTATGCTTGGGCTCGGCTCGATATGTAGTTCGAAAAGGTCAGTTCGAATATGCTTAGCTAGCTCGGCTCGACTTGGTATAATATTCAAGTCGAGTCGAGCTCGAATTGAACCAAGCTGAATCAAATAGGTCCTTGGCTCGAGCTCACCTTGAATACATTTTCAAACTCAAAAAACTGATCGACTCAGTTCAATCAAGCCTATTTTTCGAGTTCAAGCCGGCTTGATCGAGCCGAGCCGAGCTAGCCCGGTTTGGATACACCCCTAGGTCTATGGGAGGGGGAGGGCAACCCCTCATTGTGTAGCCCATAGTCCATGTGGCCTCTAATGAACGTAAATATATACTGCTACTGATTTTCTCCGCCTATATATCAATTGCAAGAAAAAAATATCGGAAATAAGGTTTTCAAACAGCAGAATCGACAACGAGTTCCACTTCTCGTCGTTCTATGATATCGCACACTCTAGCGCTCTTTTCAATCTTTTATCAACGTCTCTGATATCTCTCTCGTATTGCTTCCTCTCGATTTCAGTCGAAATTGTCGGTTTTAGAGATTCGATCGATCGCTAGGGGTTTTGGTTTCTCATCCGAGATCCCGTCGAAGATCGCCATTTCTGCAATTTTGTGTTTTTCATTGATCATTTGATCGGTTTGCAGATTGGATTAGTCAAATTAAGGTTACAGAGATGACTTCTAACGATAAGAAGCAAGGTGGTGGATTTTTCGCTTCGATTGCGTCGAGCTTGTCGAATTTTGGGAACGCGATGCACAAATCTGTGAACGGGTATGGAGATTTGTTAGATTTGATCGTTGAGTTCCTTTGTTTCGTCTTTTGGGATCGATTTCTGCGTACTGATGAATTTTTATTTTAAAATGTTCCTTCTAGTGTTATTCAACCCTAGTATCTTGATTTTTCGTTAAATTTCACTGGATGAACTGGAGATCCATGTTTCTTTTATCAGAGATTCTTACTGCTACTTTTATTTCTAGGAATTCTTATGCTTCTGGTTGTCATTTTGAGAATTGACTTGTTTTTTCTACACGCTTCAAATATTTCTCTTCTATGAAGTTTGTTTTATTCAACTCGACTTCAATTGGTATATAGTTTTTGTTCCCATGCTTTAGCGGTGAATATGATTCGCAGGTCTTTGTTGAGTGAGCTGGATTCTAAGACACGACCTTAAGGTTGCTGTTTTAGTTTGGTTTTTTCTCAAAATTTTGAAGCCAGACTTTTCATTTTCTGTAATAGAATGATCTGGGTAAGCGTGACTTCATTTGAAGGGTTCTGTTTTTATTTTTAGTGTAGAGATAGAGAAAATTGACTGTGTTAAGAGTTCCTTAATGCCATAATCATATGGTTTTCAACTTTAGTAAGTTTTTGAATCAATGAATAATATCCCTTCAAGAGATTTAATGGAAACTTTGTAAAGTGCATAGGAAGATCATGGAGTGAAGTTGTGACCTCCTTGTGCTACTTCAGATTTGGTAGTATTCTTTACTAGTTCAAGCAAACTATATATATATAAATACGTTAATGCTTTCACGCAAAGGGCTATCAGTTAATCACATATAGTAATTTCATTTTTTTGTTTGTGATAATTTGAATAGAGCCTTCGAATTTTATCTCATGTTACATAAAAATGGGTACCGAGTGTCATGAAGACTGTCAATTATTTTTTTCTCCTATTGGGTTTTGAAATAAGTGTTAGTCTGTATAATTTTTTTATCCATTTGGCATCAAAATTCTGCCACATGCTTAAAAAAAATCAGTTTTATAATGCCTTCCCAATATTTTGCATAATGAACATGTTATAACTGGAAAAAAAACTCTCCGTATTGACACCGTATTGACCCTTATCGGGCGTATCGGACCGATACAAGATATTTTCAGTTAATTGTTTTTCTCTCTTTCTAATTACACCAGGATCCAAAACACAACCCCGATACGCATAATTAATTTACATAAAATATTATTTAAGTAAATGATTTTAAATTAATTTACATTCATTTGCTTAAGATATTAATATGTAAATAAAGGTTATACCCCAATTTGAATTCAATAAAAATTATCCCGGATCCAATTTCTTGAAGAATATAAAGTGAACTTTTCAATTCAAGAACAAAATCCTCTTTTTAGCACCTTTTAGGAATTAGGTTGAAATTTCAACTTTTAAATAGTAATGTATTTCTCAAATATTAAAATTTCATAGATTCTACTACATCAAAACATTTCCAAAACCCAAAAGTCCGACAAAAAAGTCTCATATTTTAGTTTTCAAAAATATTTTCATCTATAAGGTCAAAAAGTCAACTAACTGTGTAACAGTTCAGCATAAAAAGACATATTCAAGCTTATAATTTATGGTTGTAATTCAATACATTCTTATTTATCTTATTGACTGGAAAATTTTAATATCTAGATTGTATTTCCTATACTTGGTTAAGTGACTATGGTTTGTATTTCCATACCTGTTAATCAGCACGCATGCCTTTTAACTTATAAAATTCTTAACTCTCATATGGATGGTTATAAACATATTTGAAGGCATTCATTTAGTTTATTTTTGACTTATATGTACATTTAAAAGTTTTATACAAAGTATTCAAGTTTTTCTTAGCGCATCTTGATTTTTCGCCGTATCCATTTGATACGGTCTAATACGCCGATAAGTATCATGTTTTAGACTTACCGATACGACACCCGATACCAATATTTGGAACCATGGTTATAACTTATTTCCTTTAGTAGAAAACTAGGGTTCGATGCTTAGTGTTTGTGGAAGAGAGGAATAGAAGAGAAGAGAAAGAATGAGAGGGGAATAGGGTGATGGAATATTGTCTCCATCCCTTTTAGATCTCCTTTTATTTCACTAAAAAGATGAAAGGACATAAGTGTCCTTAATAGACAATAGCAAACCATAAAGTAACTAGATAACTAGACATTAAAGAGGTAATGGGCTTATTTCGATGGCCCATTACAACACCTTCTAGATTGGGATTAAATTATTCAGAAGAATTAGGATTATGTGTCCATACTCCATAGTTGGAAATTCGTGTTGCCAATCCATATATAGGTGTTACCCCCCCCCACAACTACCCATGCACCTTAGGATATTTGTGAGTTATGGAAAGTATAAAGTATAAACAGTCACATGCAATGGTTGTATGCAATTATTTTTACTTAATCATGATTTTCTGAATTAACACTTTGATTAACTGATTTTAAGTTCCACCCTTCACAGGCTCTCATCTGCTTTATATAATATATCGATTTTTTGAGAGTCACATTTATGCTATTTGAGTGATGACTATTCACTAATGCTTTATGTCAGCACCCCATTTTTACACCCCATTTTAACTGTGGTTAATTAATTTGGCTTAACCCTAGGACTAGGCCTAAGTAAAACCTATACCATAGGCAAACCCCAAAATGTGGATAAAGTGCATTTTTAGACCCAAGCATGGACCCACAAGGCCCCAACCCAAGTGGGGCCCACCTTTGTTTTTTTTCAAAATTTGAAAATTGGAGCCAATTTCTAAAATAGAAAAGGGTGGGGTTGCTTTAGCCCATATGGGTGAGTTTAGGCCCAAAAAGAGAAATAAAATAAAAAAAATCAAAAAAAAAAAAAACAGCACTGTTCATCTTCCCCTACATGTGCGTACCAGTAGCTCCAGTTGTCCCAGCAGCTTCCTGCTACTCCTGGCCTTCTCCCAGCCAGTTCCCCACGCCCCTCTTAATCCCCATAGTGCCCCTAAAGGGCCTGCCCAGCTGCTATAAATAGCCACCACTCCACGAGTTCAAGGGGGGAAGAGTAAAAAAAAAAATCTGTAGAGGAAGTTTTTTTTTTTTAAAAAATCTGCTCAAGCCATTACAGCTTGGTCCACTCTTCCTCAAACCTTGTCCCAGCCTTTGGGACACTCCTTAGCTTCCCCAAGGCTCTTGATCTCCATAAATAGTAGCCCATTTCCAAGCTTGAGAGGAAAAAAAAATTCTGCAGAAAAAAATTCTGTCCACAGTGACTGTAACAGCCAAGAGGGGTTGCTCTGAAATTTTCTGAACCTGTGGCAGTATTTGGGTAAGCGTTGTCTTTCTTGCCTGAGTTTATCTCATGAGTATTATGAAATACAGATTGGTTAGATCTTTTTATTCATAACTCACATGTCTAAATCAAACTAATCCATTTGCTTCATAAATACCGTAGATTCATGTAAATAAAAACCACATGCGACACCATGATCTCTGCATCTCAAGTTGTTCGTATGGACTCTGCATCCATGATTTTAATGATTCTCTGTGATGGATTTGGCTAACAATGGTATCCAGTGAATAATATATTGTAATTTTATAGTTGTAAAATGCCAAATACATATTTGATGCACTTTAATATACTTATGATTGGATGAGTAGCCTAGAGCACGATCACTCTAGGGGCTGCATTTCTTTGATTTCCATGCTTTTCAGGATTCTTGAATATTAAGCATGGACCCATTGACTTGTCAAGGTAGACTCTGAGTTCATTTAGCTCGGATTACTCATGACTTACAGGTTACTTTTTCAACTGAAATATTCTGAAAAAATTACATGTCAATCTCTAGAATTTGTTTGAATAGTTTTAACAAGTGTTACTCTAGAGAAATTTTGATTTTAGCAAAGAGTCAAGGACTACAGCCGGATGGAACTACCATTCTTTATTGGAAGTGATGAGTAGGACATACATTGACTTGTGGACAGTTTTAGCATTAAGAGCCTAAACTACTATTCAAAAAATACAAAAAAAAAAAAAAAAAAAATGAAAAACATCCAAAAACAAAAAAAAAATAAAATTACAAAATGCAAAAAAAATTCACTGGGCTCTTTCTTAACTATGGTTAATCCCTAACCATAGTTACACCCTTCTAACCGCGGTTAGAGCTTACCCTTGAGCACTTGACCAACCCGGTCAACTAAACCCTAGCCTCCGGGCTAGACCCTTGACCACACTATGCGCACACACACACACCCCTAGCTTTGGCACGGGCTCATGTGCCAGAACTACGCTCGGTCTGATCTCACCCGATGAGTACGTAGGCAACCCTACTCGGGTTCGACCCTAGCCCATCTAGCTTTCTTATTTTCTTGGATTAGCACTTGATTAAACGATTAGGCATTTTAAATAATTTTGTGATTAAATTTGGCTTAAGTTTAGGGAGTAGGTTACCATTGTAAAATGGGGGTCCTGGGGTGCCTAACACCTTCCCTAGGGCTTAATCGGACCGCTTACCCTAATCTCTGTTTAGACCATTTGCCTTATCCAATCAAATCCGGGGACCTATCCCTAAGAATGAATAGGTGGCGACTCTTGGTCAAACCATAAATGTGAAAGTCGGTAGAAGATCTCATGCTCACACTTTACATTTCAAGTTTTAACTATCTGTTGCTATTGTTTGATTCTTCTCTTAATTGACTAATTTTTTACACCTTGTGGTTGGGCCTTTCTATTATTGACTTATTTTCACTCTCTTTTTCTTTGATCTGGTCACCTATTGTTCAGAAATTCTATTCTTGTGCCCCTTAAAGTTTATAAAAATATTATACTCCTGGTCCATGAATCATTTCCAAGGCTCTTTATGATATATACCAACTAATTGGTTGTAATTGCTGGAGAATCTGCTCTATAACCAATGCATTGTTCTTCTTTCTCCTCCAGGATGATCGGTTATGAAGGGCTCGAAGTTATAAATCCGGAAGGAGGCACAGAAGATGCAGAAGAGGAAGCTCAGAGAGGAAGATGGAAGCAGGAGGTGCACCTTTTCTTTTCTTTTTTATTTCATAAAACTTCATTTCACACATGCTGCTTTCTCTCATTCCAGAATATTTTCTTTTCATGGTTCAATACTTCAATTATAGGTGGGTTTTTGTAATAGGTCAGTGATCTTATACAATAAAATAACAATGTCGTCTAATTTTTTGAGCATGATGTGATGTTGTGGCTTCGCTTCATTACAGAATCAGTTACATCTTTTAAATTATAGATATATAGTTGGTCACACAAGTTAGCCTTTTTAATTATAATCTTGGAGATAAAATTGTGGAAGTTGGATACATTGACATTTGACAAGCCTGCTTCATCCTTGAGTGCACCTCCTGATTGAACGTAATGGTCATTGTATAATCACATTATACTACGTTATTTAGTATGCTACATGTGGAACATTGCCTTCTTCTAGTTAGTCCCAGCCTAGAAAGGTGTCCTCACAGTGGAATTGATAATTGAGTGATTTCTCTTTGTCTGGTTTGGTTTGCAGAAACGAATAAGAAAAACAAATGTAATTAATAATTACAGAAACAATAAAATGGTGACATCTACAATTAGAGGAAATTGGCAGTAGGAATCCTATAGGCTGTGTTTGTTAGCATGGAAAAGAAAACTTTTCCAATAAAATTATTTTCTAGAAAAAAGTTTCCCTAATCTTCTATTTTATGTTGTTTGGTTGGAAGAAAAACAAATCTCAGAAAATCAGAAAATGGAATAGTGGTCTTTATAATCAAAGCCGTTGCTTTCAAAGGAACATCAGACAAAAGGTTGGAAGATAATGAAACTGGTTTTGAATGCAAAAGCCCAGGAATCTGCAGCCTCTCTCTGTCCCATTTCAACTCTCAAGTTTCAGCATTCTTTCACTACTGAAGTGATTATTCATTAGAACAAATAGATGCACAGAAATTGAAGAGAAAAAAATGACAAAAAGGATTTATTGATCCATCTTTTCCAATTCCAAAATCTCTCCGTTAGCTTAACACCTCAAAACAACCCTTCAAATTCACCAACCTCTCTAGAATCTGAACTTCTGATTATTTCAGGCCAACAATGATGAGTCCTTGAGTAGACTTGCTCTGCAATTCTGCTCTCAGCTCTTCCATTGAAATTTTCACCCTTCGAAACTCATAAAAGCAGAATTCCTGGACGCCCATGGATCTGGTTGATCTCAGCTGCCACCCTTGGTTGCAATCTTGCTGTGGATACCATGAACGTCGACCCGAAGAACAAGCACCCTTGCCGGAAGCTTCATTCAGGTAAAAAATGCACCAATCCATAGAGAAAGATCATTAGAAGAAGTGAGCAATCACTTCGAAACCCTAGATTTCAGATCTAGGATGTGGTCATGGGAGAATGAATTTAGGGTAGAGATTTATACCTGCAAATCAATCTTGATGTGGTGGTTTTGGAGTCGGATTTGATATTGGTGCGATTGGAGAAGGAAGAGCGTCGAGCACCGATCGTCGAGGAAATAACTTCTCTTCGTTATTAAAGGAAAAATTTTCCTTCTAATATAATGGAAAAGTTTTACCAGAGAGAAAATTTCTAGGAAATTGCATATTTTCTAGGATGCCAAACAGGTGAAAGAATTATTTTCCTTTGGAAACAATTTCCGTCATCTATTTTCCTTACAAACAAACAGAGCCGTAAGAACAAATGTAATTGACATTTACAGAAGCAATAATGTGACATCTACAATTAGAGGAAACCGGCAGCAGGAATCCAATATGAAGAATAATAAACAGAAGATGAGTGCAAACAATCACTCAGCTGACTGTTAGGATATTACCATCGAACATGCGCAATCTTCAAGCTGCCTAGACTCTACTTATGTCTTTAAGCCTTTGTGAGAGAGAACTGTATGGTGTATCATTCTTTTGGGAGACACAAATAACACATGGATGGATCTTAAATCTCTCTTGCTTATAGTCATGTATGCTATGGAAACAGAATGGTAATGAACCCACTAGAAACTAACAGAGTACAATTGACCATATCGAGGCAGTCTGCTGGCTACCTGGAGCACATTTATTGTGTTTAAGCATTTATACTACTAGCTATATCCTCCCTTTGGGATAAACGTTAGCACTGATGATTTATTTTTATATATTTGAAGTCATATCTATTCGGAAAACAGAAAGACAATGAACCTACTAAAAACTTGTTTGTTTTGGCTTCATAATTGCCTTGATTGCTATGGTATTTCACTGATGGGATTTTTTTTTCTTTGCGCAGATCACTCTTTCCATCATGCTCTATTTAATGTGTGAAAAACATATTTTTTGCGTATTTATTTTATAATTCTTATTCATGCGCGTGTTTTGAGCCCCTTGTTTTCTTCAGGAACGGGACAGTTATTGGAAGATGATGCACAAGTATATAGGCTCAGATGTTACATCAATGGTGACACTTCCAGTCTTCATTTTCGAGCCAACTACAATGCTTCAGAAAATGGCAGAGGTTTGTGCAATTTGTATTTTGAATTGCATGCCAATAATGTTTATATGTTATATTCCATGCTGCTTATTGCCCATGGGATATTACAAGTTGTCCAATGCCTGTTACAGTTAATGGAATACTCCCAGTTGTTAGATCGGGCAGATGTATGTGAGGATCCCTACATGCGGATGGTGTATACTTGTAAGTAGTCTCTTGCATTGAAATTTTTATGAGGCAGATGCGTGAATTATCTGATATAATGCACTCATTTTCGTTGGTTGCAGCATCGTGGGCAATATCAGTCTATTTTACCTTACAGCGAACCTGGAAGCCTTTTAATCCCGTCCTTGGTGAGACTTACGAAATGGTTAATCATGGTGGAATTACATTCATTTCTGAGCAGGTAAATTTTTCAGGACTGCCATGGTTCTATTTTCTTTCTTATTTCGGTTTTGGCTGCTGTTATTTTCTCATGCTGCCTTTTTTTTTCTTGGAAAAATATTCTCATGTTTGCTGTTGGCTGTAAAAGATGAGCACATTTTTTTGACATGCCTTTAATCAGAGAAATGGAAAACGGACCCCAGGGTCAGCTTAGAAGCTGACCCCGTGATCTGGTCCATGGCCCCTTTTTACCACTCATCAATTGCGGTTAGGATTCACTCACCCCCTAGGGTTAAGCAATCTAACCATGGTTTTTAGAAAATAGAAAAACAAAATTAGTAATTTTAATTTAATTAAGCTTAACCATGGTTTAAGAGGTGTTAAAAGGGACACGGGGACACTGCGTTCAGCTTAGAAGAAGACCCTGGAGTCCTCTTCTCAGGACTCTTTTACGTATTATCTGTGACTGTTTTTATAATCAACATCTGAATACTTCTTTCTGGTTCTTATTTGCCATGTTTTTTTAGTCCCTAATGATGAAATTTATTGCAAATCCTTTGTCCTTTCAGGTGAGTCATCATCCTCCAATGAGTGCTGGACATGCTGAAAATGAACATTTTACTTATGATATCACATCAAAGTTAAAGACCAAATTTTTAGGAAACTCACTTGACATCTATCCTGTCGGACGGTAAGATTGACATCTTTGTTTCTCATGATCAATTACTAAACCAGTATTGTTTACATATCTTCTAACTTTTATTGAATCCAATATCATCAAATTTCTGGATTTGTTGTATGTAAAATTGACACTGCCAATGAGGCTTTTTACCAATAAAAAAAAATGAGGCTTTGTTCTCTGCTTGAGAAAGAACATATATTGCACATGTCCATTGCAAGTGGGCAGTCGCTGGTACTTTGAGTGGGAAAGAGCTATTTTATAACAACCCCTGCCTTCATCTGGAATAGAGTTCAGAATGATGAGTAATAGGCTTTGACCCCGCTTGAATTATCTATACCTATAAAAAAGGAGAAAAAGTGTTGACATGCATCAGTGCATTCACTTGTGAACAGATAATATGAACTTTCAGATTTTATTTTTGAACTTAAGGTATGGTGACTTGTCTTAGAACTAAAACCGGTTTCATGTATTTGTCAAGCCCTTTTTTTCCCTTTTTCTTGATATGGTTTTAGTAGAAATATAGAAACCCTAGTTCTTTGTGTGAAGAGAGGGGCAATAGGGCGGATATTTAATTGGAGAAGAGAACGAATGAGTGATTTGTATGGATGACTCACTGTCCTTTTATGTTATAATGAAACATTGATAAAGACATAAATACTATTATTAATATGTAAACAAGAGCATACTAATAAATAACATAAAGAGTTATGGGCTTAATGATTTAGGCCCATCATAACACTCTCCCTCAAACAAGGCATAAATATCTAACATGCCTAACTTTGCCAATAATATAATAATGTCAATTAAAGGCGACCGTCTTTGTAAGTATGTTAGCAAACTGATTGTTTGTCATGACAAACGTAAGACTAATTGTTCTTGAGCCACCTTTTCACGAATAAAGTGTCCATCAACCTCGATATACTTGGTTCTATCATATGGGACAAGTTGTGTGCAATACTGGTAGCTGCTTTGTTATCACAAAATAATTTCATCTTTGACTGAACTAGAAATCCTAGCTCCGTCATAAGAATCTATATCTCTAACAACTTGCATGCTCCGTGTGTCATTGCCCTGTATTCTAGCTCTGCATTGGACCTTGTTACAACTAACTAATTCTTGCTTCTCCATGTAACTAAGTTCACCTACAAAGGTACAATACCCTAATGTAGATCTTCTATTTGTCACTGAGCCAGCTCCGTTCGGTATCTTTATAGCCTTCAACCTGTAAGTGCCCATTCTTTTGAAAAAGAAACTCCTTACTAGAAAATGGTTTTAGATACCTTAGTATACTTTATGCTACCTCGAGATGTGTCATCCTTGGTTTATGCATAAACTGACTGATTGGCGATTGCACTAATCACAAAAGATATATTAGGGTGTGTCAAAGACAAGTAAATCAATTTTTCCAACTAGCCTTTTAGAACATACCGACATCTGCTCGAGGTTTTTCCCCCTCATTGTCAAGTTTGAAATTAGCCTCCATATGTGTATCAACTGGCTTAACACTCAACTTTCATATGCCTTTTAACAGGTCTTAACACATATTTCATTTGGGATATGAAGATACCTTTATTGGATTTGGAAACCTCAATTCAAGAGAGTACCTTAATGCTCCTAGATCTTTGATCTCAAACTCTTTTGTAACAAACACTTTTAGTTTTGAATCTCTTGTGGATTGTCACCCGTTATCATAGTAACAAAGTTCGGATTCGGGAATTATTCGGAAGGGGTTAAGTTCGAAAAAAAGGGGAAAAAATCGGCAAATTCGGGTTAAGTTCGAAAAAATAAAAATTAATAATTATAAAAAATAAGAACGTGATGCCAACTAATCCATCTACCAATCTATATGTATTGACATCTCTTACTATGTTAACATTTATTTCAATTTCTAAAAAACAAGCATGATGTAAAATCGCAAACTCAAGAAAAAAATTACATAAGGCTTAAGTGAGCTTTATGTAATTTAAGAAAAAAGAATAATTTAAATTACATGTTTGTATATGCAAATCAAATTATATAAGCAATTAAAAAATATAAAAACGAGAAAAATAATCTGAATAGATAAAATCAGAAAAACAATATATGAGTGTATTTATTTGGTATAACACAGTTATTTAGCAAAATATTGAAATAGCTAGAATAAATAACACAAATCTTATTTTCTCTTAGTTCAGCGGAAATTCAACAGACTAACCAGCTTGCAAAATTATCTTTTTTCTCTCAATTCAATCAAATGTAATCAAAATCCTAAAATAGCTTACTCGAATAGAGTTTTCTCATTCTTCTATTAGTTGGCGATTTCAATCAAATGAAGATTTCTCAGTGTGAAATAAGTCTCGAGTTATTAGTAATAATTATATTGCTAATAGAAAATTCATTTTACCCTCATTTTTATTTTAGAATTCTGAATAAGCATGAACAAATAATTTGTGAGAAATCTTCATTCGGAATAAGTTCGGTATAAGTTCGGAATAATTCGTTCGTTCGGGAATTATTCGCGAATAATTCGTCAGTTTGGGAATTATTCGTTAGTTCGGGAAAAAGAAGCCTTTTTAAACGGCACCCCTTAAAAAATGAATAGTTCGGGTACAATTCGGGAATTATTCGAGAACTTTGTTACTATGCCTGTTATTACAATATCGTCTACATAAACGATAGTGTTGTAGTAGTACCACCCACATGTTTCACAAATAACGTATGATTTGCATGACTCTGAACATAGCCGAACCTCATGATTGCACCATTGAATCTTTCAAACCATACTCTAGGAGATTGTTTTACTCAGATTTCCTTCTTCAGTTTGTAAACTGTCTTCTTGACTATAAGCCCGAAATCACGGGGGAAGATCCATGTATTTCCTCTAAGTCTCTATAAAGAAACACATTTTTCACATCCAACTAATGAAGAGGCCAAGATAAATTCTCTGCAAGATAGTAAAACTCTAAGGCTGTGTTCGGTTCATGGGATAGTGAGTGGGAGAAAAGAAAAGAAAATAAAAGAAAAGAAAAAGTAAAAAGAAAAGAGAAAGAAAATGATTTTTTTAAAGGGACAAAAATGCCCTTATAAGAGTACCGTTGGGAAGGGTTGAGAGGGGCTATAATAGTAATATTACTACCTTTGTTCTCTCAAAACAACCTTGTTTTGTAGAGGAAATTTTTTTGGTGAAAGTTGTTGTACGGACACAACTATAGAGAGTTTTTTATGGGAAAATGTGTCTTTCTCTTGTACCGAACACCAACCAAACAAGAGAAAATGGGGTTTCCTTTCACTTTACCCCATCCAAACAAGAGAAAATGGGGTTTCCTTTCACTTTACCCCATTTTCTCTTAAACCGAACACAACCTAGGAAAATTCATCTTGAAAACTAGAGCAAAAGTCTCATGATAATCCACCCCATAGCCTCTTTTCACTTGGTCTATTTCAAGGCTTTTGCAACATGTAAGGAAAGACACAAAAGAAAAGGCAGACACAAAGGCTAGAAGATGGGACGAAAATGAACTATAGGAGACAAAATGAGAAATATGATGAAGAGTAGTACATGTACGTGGGAACATCATCATTAGAAATAACTGGAATAAGTTCAGGAGCAAACTTACCCGAAGAAGTAGGCTCTAAATCCACAGTTGTAGAATGAGGTGGTTGATTAGTTGATGTGACATCAGTTGATGTAACATGTACTTTAGGACATTTGGAATTAGTTTGTATCTCTTTCTTCTCACCTTCAGTAGACTCAAATAATGAAGGAGGGAGATCAAAGATGGAAGGCAATGGAAGATGGACCTCTTCAATAGTACTATTCTCCCCTGAAGAGGAACACCCAAAAAAATAAAGAGTGGACTCAAAGAATGAAACATCCATGCAAACAAACATCTTTCTTGTAAAAGGATCAAAACACTCATATCCTTTATCTGTAGAGGAATTACCCAAAAAAAGACACTTCACAGACTTTGGATTAAGTTTAGAATGATTAGGACCCAACACATGAACAAAGCACTTACATCAACACATGAACAAAGCACATACATCCAAAGACTTTTAGAGGAAGACTAAAAATTGGATGACCAGGACATAATAATTGATGAAGTGTAATGTGTAATCAGATAGATTGGGCAATGCTTGTTACTCATAATTTGGGATTATGCCTTTTGCAATGATTGTATATATCCCCACAATAGTCTTGTAGTTGACCTTTTCGTAAGCATCATGGCAATCAACAGTGTGTTCTACTGTTCTATCATAGGTTTATGGTTCAAAATGATGCAGTCAAGTCCACATGGTTTGGAGGAAAAAACTTGCTCATGGTTTTTCTATCTTGTGCACAGGACACGTGTGACCCTTAAAAGGGATGGTGTAGTTCTAGATTTGGTACCTCCTCTCTCCAAAGTTAACAACCTGATATTTGGACGGACGTGGGTTGATTCACCTGGTGAGATGATCATGACAAACTTGACTACTGGGGACAAAGTTGTGCTATATTTTCAACCATGCGGCTGGTTTGGGTATGGCGATGTTACCTTTTTCTTTTGTTCTTTCTGAGTTACAACTTGATTGCAATATCTGTTAGCTGTGTATTGGATTGCCTTTTTCTTTTGTGTTCTTTTTGAGTTATGACTTGATTGTGTCATTTACCCATAGATTTTTTTGGATAAGGTACTAAGTGATAAAAGTTCATTTAATTTATTAAATATTTGGCTTTGACTCCACTAATCATCATCATCATCATCATCAATGTAAATATTCGGAATTGGCAACACGAATCTTGTTTTGTCATTCGGTTCTATTAAAAATCATAACTTCGGTTAAGTTGTATGTTATCAAATCTTTTATCACTAACTCTTTCAACATCATTTTTGGCGTTCCTCTCCCCCTTTTATAGCTTTCAACATGCATTAATTCACTTTTTCTTATTGGTTCTCTGAACATGTCCAAACCATCTCAACCTATTCAATCTTATTTTATCACATATTGGACCTATCCAGATACTCTCAAATGCGCTTATTTTTAATTTTATCTTTCTCTGTCTTCCTACTCATCTATCTCAAGTCTCAACATCTTCGTCGCGGCTACATTTTTTTTCTCTGTGTTTTCTCTTTCTTTTTTTTTTTACAGTTTTCCTTATAAATGGTGTCTTATTAGAGTTGTATTTGGTGGCAGGACTGGCCGCTATGAAGTGGATGGATATGTGTATAATGCTGCTGAGGAACCTAAAATATTGATGACTGGGAAATGGAATGAGTCAATGAGTTACCAACCATGTGACATGGAAGGGGAACCCCTATCAGGCACTGAAATGAAAGAGGTTAATTATATTGAACTTTGTTTTCCTTGGTTGTTATTTTCTGTTTTCCACTTTGGTGCAATCAATTATATAGTTCAAATATTATCCCCTATTCTTTGTGTGTTCTTTAGATTTTCATAATTTAAATATGTTGAATAGAAGGTGTTTATTTACTACTTAACTAATATTTTCTGACACATTTTTTTGGTATTTTTCCTGTTAAATATTACTGTGTTTTATTTCAATAATTCGAAAAGTAAGAAGCCTTTCATAATTTTCATGTTATTATGTTTTCTGAAATGTACTTGATCAGTGTAACTACTATCAGTTCTGGTTTCTTAAAGCCCGGCTTCCAGGTGCTGACATGAGCACATTTCTATAACTTGCTGGTAAGTTGTTATCACACCATAGAAGTGTAGCAGATGGAATCAGGAAGGTGTGCACACACAGTTGGAGTGGACCTAGAGGAGTCAGCATTGTTTGTTGGGGGTTGAGTGGATTTTCTGATCAGTAAATAAACCTTCATAGAACTGTTTTGCTGAACTTGTAGGAGAAACTAAATGCTTGAAAATTTATTGGGTTGCTCTGTTATCCATGCTATGGGGAGATTTAGATTAACTCATGGTACTGCCAGCATTTCTTTCATGTTTAACAGAATTCTGGAGCTATTGATAACAAGTTATGCTAGATAACAGGTTGAACATTATCACATCCTTTTTCATCCAGTAATGCCATTTTTTTTTAATGTGACACTACAGCATTTGTGTTTGCTCCCTGCCTTTTTCATATTGAATCTGGGCTTTAGTAGCTGAGAAGTTAAAAAGATGTACGGGGATGATTCGGCGTGATTTAGTCTTGTTGATATGAAATGCTCTATAACACTTATTGGAACCTATGGTTCACTTTTACAATTTAATATTAAAGTAATCTTATTGATATGCAAAGCTAAAGAGCACTTACTAGGACATATGGTTTACATTACAGTTTTATAGTATAACTGCGTTCTTGTGATCATAGCAGTACATTTTGAACACAATTGTTATACGTGATGTAATTATACAACTCCCTTTCTTATGCTACCTATGCAATCAGTTTGATTTGTTGCCATATGAGTAAGTTTTGGAATGTGTGTCCTATCCAGATTCTTTCTTCTGAAACTTGTATATTCGTAATCACATAGACCAGGGGCTACATATTTAGGGTAATATTCATGCTTGTTGACAAACATGAAAGTTTCTGAGCTGTTATTATATTGGCCATTTTGCACATGCAGACATGTCATTTGTAGTATCTTTAGCAAAGCACAAAATATAGGTCCTAAGCTTGGCAGGATGTCATAGTGGCAAGACATGGTGAGGAATCCTGTTGGGTTCCGTGGGGGGTCGTCACCACCTACGGGGTAGGATTGTGGAAGGGCATCA
This sequence comes from Tetracentron sinense, assembly GCA_015143295.1. Lineage (NCBI taxonomy): Eukaryota > Viridiplantae > Streptophyta > Magnoliopsida > Trochodendrales > Trochodendraceae > Tetracentron > Tetracentron sinense. The sequence goes on from CM026563.1 coordinate 7,544,434, forward strand.
TGGCAGTGGCTAATCTAGTTGTGCCTAAGTTTCGCTTTCAGGTAGGCCGGGGTTCGGAGGTTAGATTTTGGAAAGATATTTGGTGTGGTTCTGTGAAACTAAAGGATGATTTTGGGAACCTCTTCCTCTTAGTGGTTGATAGAGACGCTCTCGTGGGAGATTGTTATGAGTTGCAGGATTTGGGGGTGGTATGGTGTCTCAAGTTGAAATGGGATTTGAACGACTGGGAATTTGACGATCTGAGTCATCTATTCTTGCGTCTTGGAACTGTCTCGTTGAGGCATTTGAATAAAGATGTCAGAATTTGGTCTAGGGGCAACAATGATCGATTTCCAGTTAGATCACTAATACAGTCTCTATATTCTACCCTATATGCACCTTTCTCTCATAAAATTGTGTGGAATCTAGGAATTCCGCCTAAAGTATCTAGAGTCTACCCTATCTGCACCTTTCCCTCATAAAATTGTGTGGAATCTAGGAATTCCCCCTAAAGTATCTTCCTTCCTTTGGAATGCAACTTTGAATAAGATTTTTACTCGTGATCACTTAAAATCTAGAGGATGGAGGATTGTTAACCGGTGCTTTTTGTGCCTTCATGCGGAAGAGACAATGGACCACTTGCTTTTGCGTTGTCCTATGGTGGGTGTGATTTGGGAGGATTTTCTATCCCGAGTTGGGGTGACTTGGGTCTTCTCTACGTCCTTTCACATCTTCTTATCATCCTGAGCCTTGGTTAGTGTGGATTGCGCGGTCATCAATTTGGGCGCTCCTTCCTGGAGCCATATCGTGGGTAATTTGCTCATCGTAACGAGAGTTTTTGAGAACTCTCAATCCTCTATACATTGTATCTGCTCTCGTATTCGCCGCTTGATCCACGAATGGGCAAGCATTCGTTAGGAGGTAGAGGATGTGAGTCATCCTAAGTTAATTGTATGATTTGGTTCTTGCTTGTTGTCTTTACTTTTGTCCATCTTGGGTTTACAATCTTGTAAACTCTCTCTTTGTATTTCGCTTTTGATTAATACATGGTTGCCTTATCGATAAAAAAAAAGTTTGGTCTAACGTGCATTTTTTTTTCTTTCCTATATTAAGAACTTAATTGTGGGATACATATATCTGGTGGCAGCATGTGTTAAATGTTCGTGCAACCGATTAGGTGGAAAATTTTGAACAAAGCGCTTTCATAGGTCTCATGTTTTTTTTTTATCGATAATCAAGATAGCATCAATAAAATAGAAGAAGGGAAATAGTATAAAAGTTCATAGGTCTCATGTTGGAATCACATTCTTTTGCAATGATGCTAATAGTACAGTGAGTGGGCATCATGTGGCTTCACATGCTGCTGCTGTAATAGTTTATATGAAAAATTTACCATTGTTTCTCATTTCCCAGAAATACAAAATGAGATATGTATGGCGAATAGACCAAAATATCCATTATGGTTTGCCTCCCAATGGACATAATAAAAACAAATCCTCATGCTAAGAACTATTTTGTTTTCATCCACCATGTGGGAAACTTTAAAGCCTTTGTAAGACATATACCTTGACTTTGTTAGACACATACCTTACCTTAAAAAAAAAAAATCTTTGATTTCATCACTCTCATATTTGAATAATCTGTTTGAGGGACTCATGCGGAATCCATTTATTTGAATTTAAGAACCTTAACTAGGGTTTTTCTATTTTGTTGAAATTTTTGAAAAGTACTCCCACTTCGCAATAATGGTCCATCGCACGCCTGTTTTGGTATGAAGGTTAATTGCTAGGAGAAACTGCTGAATAGTTTGACGTTCTTGAAAGCTCTTGGATCTTTATTTTGGATATCATAACCCAATGAATGAGAGCTATTTATCTGTTTTAGAAAGAGATTTTCTTTGTAACCCCTTCATTATAATATACCCTTATATTCCATGTTATAGGGAGTTGAATTTTAGCATGGCAGGAGTTTTATTTAGGCAATGAATGGATATGTTATCCATGCCAATTAAATGAATGGAGCAAAACTCAACAAATGTGACTATTTTTTTCATGTTGTAGGCTTTCTTCCCATAAAGGACTTTAGCTTGAACATGCATAGTATGCAAACAAATAATTCCCTGTGGCATCCGAGGATGATGATGATGTTTGCATGCCACTGTACAAACAGACTCCTGAGATAATTACTGATTTTATATATTTTTTGGTAACTAATTAGCTATTATTTCAGGCTATGCTGGTTGCTGAGTTAGTAAAAAAAACTATTAATCTGAACTACGCTCATTGGTATCTATTCTGGTGATCCCGTTCTGCAGGTTTGGAGAGTTGCTGATGTTCCAGAGAATGACAAATTTCAATACACATATTTTTCTCATAAATTAAACAGTTTTGACACTGCACCTAGGAAGTTGTTGGCATCGGATTCTCGTTTGCGTCCTGATAGATATGCACTTGAGAAGGGTGATCTATCCAAAGCTGGTGCTGAAAAGAGCAGGTCTCTCTCTCTCTGAATAGTTCCTAAAACATGACTCTCGTATTACACATGGTCACTTGGTGTGGGATTCAGAGCCTACATTTGATAGTTTTTTACCAAGGAGATATTCATGGGACAAAAATTGCCTGAGCCATGGAATTAATAGACATTTTACTGGACGTTGGGACTTACTTTAGTGATCCTGTATAAATAGAAATGATGGATTGAATGGTTAAGCTCATGTGATCAGATTAAGTTTTGGTCTAGGAGATCTTCTAGGTGGGTCCATTGTCACCAAACTTGATCCTAAGGTGGTCTAGGAGATCTTCTAGGTGGGTCCATTGTCACCAAACTTGATCCTAAGGTGGTCAATCGTTAATAAACATTATTGAACTGTGATGAGCCAAACGATGTAGATTTTAAGTCATAGAAGCTAGAATTTTAACTTATTAATGCACTCAATCGGGAAGAGGATAGAAAAGAGTGACTGCTGAATTTTACTGAGCCTGCTAATTCTAATCGAGCTAAGCTAAAGTGCTCAAGTTTGTTTATGTCTAGGTTTCATCATGTTGGTCTCTCTTTAACATGTCTTGAGTTCTTTTTGCAGCCTGGAGGAGAAGCAGAGAGCTGAAAAGAGAAACCGAGAGGCCAAGGGTCATCAGTTTACTCCAAGATGGTTTGACCTATCCAACGAAGTTTTTACTACACCTTGGGGTGACCTGGAAGTGTACCAATACAATGGTAAATACACTGACCATCGAGCTGTTACAGATAGCTCTGACAGCATTGATGAGGTTGACATCAGATCAACCGAGTTCAACCCATGGCAGTATGGTAATTTGGCTATGGAATGAGGTATAACGTTTCCTATGTTTGCTTGCTTGAATTTTTTTGTTTTGTTTTTAATTTTTTTGTTTTTTTATCTTTGGTATTCTTGTATTTTTCTGGTAGAAGTAACGACAACTTTTAGACTTGTGATCAGTAGAAGTTATTTGTTGTTTTTAAGGGAATGTGTACATGGCTTCCCATTTCAGTCATGTATGAATAGATTACAGGAAGTTTAGTTATTGTTGCAGAATGTTCTTGCTCATTAGTTTTGTAATTGTGTATACTGTTTTGTTGGCATGGTATCCATTAAATGGGTTTTTGTTTTGTGGACATACCGAAACTATTTTAGACATGTTGCTTACCGACCAGACCATTTAATCAACCGGGCTACCTTTGGTCACCATCCAAAAAGCATAAACAAATTGGTTTATCCTTAATTAATGACGGGGTACCTGCATATGTAGGATCTTGATGATTTTTAAGCGACAGTTCATGATAGAAATGATCCAGAACCCTTGATTGATGAGTCAATGGGGTCATATGATTGGTATGGGTGGGGAATCCTTTTCTTTTTGCCCATATTTTTATCCTCTTCACAGTGAAGTTGTAATTGCAGGTGGGTGGCTCGATAGCATCTGGATGAAGTTTAAAACGGGATATTGTTCTAATAGTTACTCTGTTCTTATTTTCCCAGCGATGGCTCCCAAACATTTCTGATTCTTCCTCGGAAAAAGGCATGCTAGGCCTACTCCAAGGAGTATAGGAACAAAACAAGCTACGTGCACTCAATGAGACATTTTCATGTGGATGTTTTGGTATCTCAGACGGTGATCCTCATTAGGCTCATGGGCCCTTGCCCATCATTTGGGGTGTCAGTGGGCCGGGTTTAGGCCCAGCCTGGTTCCGGCACATTTATAAGAGGGTTTTAGGCCCGAATTCGGCTCGTTGACACCCCTACCGATCATAACGTATGTGTAGATTGGTGCGCGTAGGCTGCTTTTTATAGGATCAACAAGGCTGTTTTTGTCTTTCTGCTACTTCCCCCATCAAGAGCAGCGATCTCAGATTGGGGTTCCCTATTCGAATTCTCTTTAGTGAGAGTCATTTAATGTGGTTGTTGATTGATCGGCCAGTCCAATAAGGCTATCGTGCGCGGATTGTGCTCCTACTATTGTGCACTGCCCTCTACTTGGTGCTTCCCAACTCCTTCCACGACTATTCATTCTCCCTCTGACGGGAATCCAGCAATGCTGTCCGATCTCTTACTACAACGCATCCATATCTGCTTCGCATCATGTTTAGCAATGATGGTTAACAATTTCGGATTTCCCAAAAGCCATCATCCCCTTCGGTCTTGACCCACCACATTCTCAACCACCATCTCTCGTTTTTAGCTATGGAAAGATGAGTTTGGTAAGACTTGCATATCCTAGAATTTCATAGGGAGATGAGGGATCATAATCCAGACTCTCGTCACTCCAAACTTCTGTCAAAGGGTTGAATTGTGTAAGGTCATCAAGATTGGTACACGAGTTGCTTCACCTGAAGTCCCCTTCTCATTCTCCTTTAACTATGTTCTATCATTCATCCTTTTTCCAAGAACTTCATCTCCCTTACTTTATGCTCCACTCAACAAGTCCATAGATGGAAAAGTTTTCAGCCATTACCTTCTCATTTGTCCATAATCTCAGACCTTGATTGTCACTTTTCTTGAAATAATGAACTTGTAGTCAAGTATGGAATGAGGCTTTGTAATTCTGATAGATATCTTCCTCCTCCATTGTCATGTTCTCGATATTTAAGTACTCCCTACTCCCCCTCCCTCCCCCAACAATTTTTGATGAGGGTGTCTGTGCCTCTTGAGAGCTCCCGAATAATCCCCGGGCATGTGCAGACCCCTCAACCACATGCACCAGGAATGTAGGTATAAATCTGTGAGGGTGGCCAACAGGGGAAGGGAATCAAACTCAAGACCTCCGCTTCCTGAGGCGTGGTCTTGGCCAGCACACCAACCCCCCTTATTCCCCTTATTTTCTTGGGCTGCACAAGAGTGTTCAAGTCCTTACTTTTCTGCTCATTCTCTTCCTGCTACTACAGCCTAGCGCCTGCTTCTGTTCTCTGCTGGTTAGTTTCCCCATCTCTCTTCAGACATCCTTGGCCAGCTCAAATGAAGCTTTTGCTCAAAGATCTCTATAGCTGTCTTTCGGCAACATTTAAATCTTTGCCTTACCTTGCACTCATGTGCCACCCACAAGGCACACTGTTCATACATATATATATACAACATTAAATATATAAGACTATACAAGTCGCATGTGGTGGTCTGGGATATACAAGCTCTCTTTCCTTATTTTGATATTTTATATATATAAGTGGTGTTAGCTGGGGATGAAGGTCGGTAGCCTAAGATCTATCTACGTCTGACAACAACCAGAAATATCCTGACAAACAACGTGAGAGTCCTTCCTTTCTTTTACGACAACGTAAAATCTCAACTCTCGCGTCTTTAGTGGACCCCCTTTGTTAATTAGAGGGCAACGATCTCTTCGAAGGAGTTTTACATCATAACCGCCTCCTGTTCCTTAATAAGGGGATAATGACTAATCTTGTTTTTGCCATCTCAATTGGCGGACATGACTTTGGAATCATCTTTTTCACTCATTTTATTGGGAAAAATTATGTAGTGGAACCGTCCTAGGGCTGTCAATGAATGGGGATCCTATCCGGATTCAATCCGATTAGACTAGATTCTGATCCTATTATAAATAGGTTGGATCCGAGATCAATTGAATTCCGATATGGAAAATGGTAAACGGATCTCGGGGTCCTCTTCCAAACAGATCACTCAATTGCTAAGAAACACGTGACAATAATAATAATAATAATAATAATAATAATAAAATATTTTATTGTTTGTCATTTTCTCTTTCCCAATGTGTTAAAATTTGATTGGAGAGGTCAGCTTGGAAGTGGACCTTTGTAAATATATTAGAATGCTTATTGGAAATTTTTTTTATTTTAAATATTAAAGATATTAATATTAATTGGATCAAATATGGATATGACACATTTTTTTATCGGATCCGATCCAATCCGAATTTGACCAATTTACAGCCCTGTTGGGCCCATCACAATCAATGAATACCACCTTTTTTTTGGGGTTAAGAAATACTCCATTCTCAAATCACCTATTTGAGTCCTAAATTGGTTTCCTTTATATAATTAGGAGATCACAAATACAACGTCATTGCAATTCAATACCATTTGGCTATAGTTTACTAAAATGCCTTATCCAACCAAAAATAAAAACAATAAATAAAGCTTTGTAATAATCAGCTTCATCCAAGATCACAAGTGGATGAGAGTAGGGATTGTAAGAGTATGCACAACATTCCCTCTACTTACAAGTGATAACAAATTCGCACGAATTCGAAATAGGGAAAGTGATTAAAAACTCTTGAGTATATACCATGAGAGTTGGGCTGTCCAATTTAAAATTTATCCAAGTCAAACATATAGTAGGGTCTACAATTAACTGCATATCAGCCTTCACGCACTCGTTTGATTTTAAATTGGACGGTTCAACTCTTAGTAGAGAGTTTTTTTAGGCAACGGATTACCTCTGTTGCATAAAAGAGGCCCAACCTCGGGTCCATTCATTGTGCGTCACATAGGGATAAAAAGGGAGAGAGATATCAATGGAGAGAAGTCAAAAAACAGGGGGAAAATTAAATTAACCCCAAATGCCGCACAATGGATGGACGCCGGAGGCTGAGCCTCGGGCGTGCACCAGAGGTCCAGAGGTAATCCAATGCCTTTTTTTATTACATGAATTTCTGACGTAACTGCAATCTGGCATCTCATTGTTCCCGTGGACCCCCACCACCTTCATCCCAACGTTTTTTTTCCCAATATTTCCATTTTTGATTAATGAGATTTTTCTCTCTTTCCGTAACTTCTCTTTACTTTGGAAAAGAGCGAGTCGAGTTAGCACTCCCCACTTTGGGGGAGGTACGGGTTCCATTCCCAAGAGGGTGAAAGTTTGTATATACTATCCACTCACCCACTAATTGAATAGATACTAACACTTGACCGGCATTGCGGCCTAAACGATATCTTGAACCAAAAAAGAAAAAAAGTTAGCACTCCCCACATATAGTATCTTTACTATTGTAATGCGAGATGCATGCGTACGCTGATTTTTTCCAAATTCCCAAACTATTTTTATATAAAACAAAATTTTGATTTAATGTTTTACTTTAATTCTCAAACTAACCCTTGCTTATCTATTTATTTAGAATCGAAGCTAATCATGATTGATTGAATTCGGGAAGAGTTCAATTGCACCCATAGGTTCACACGTGTCTCTTTTAACTCTTATTAACTGTGGTTAATTCCTTCCCCTCGCTCTCACGTGCATCGCACGGGCCATCGTCTAGTGGAATATAAAAGAAATTCCCTGCGGCTAATCTATACGGTATGTTCGATTCGATTGAATACAATGACAGAATATCATTGCTCAATGCTCCTCTTGATCCATGAACCATGAAGTAGATGGTCCATATAAGGGGCCCACTGACCCGGATTGTCTTGGTATATTCTGCTTTAATGGAACCCTTTGAAACGGTTATCTGACACGTGTTGATCGGATAACTAACTGACTGGTGGTGTTCTTGGCTAACCGCTTTTCGTGCGACGAGTGGCGGATAAACGTAATGGTCCGGAGTTTCGTGGCGTCGTGGTCGGACCCGCTTTTCGACACCTTCAGTAATTCCCGGTCCCACTCTCTCCTCCATCCACTCTCTCACGGTCACACCGCAACTAAATATTCTTTGCCTTATCCCCCGAATCTAACGCCGTCAAATCTCGTGGCTCTCGGCTCTCCCATTCCATGACATCATCCGTTAAACCAACGCCGTCATTGTTACCAGAACCCATTTCATTCTCCGTCAATAAAAGAAAAGGAATATTTATTAAAATTATTATTTTTTGACCGAAAGGGCCAGTCAAGTCAAGTTGGGTTGAAGCTCTTTTCCGATGTAAAGACAATTAACCTCAATCCTACGTGGCATGCGATTCGAACGTACGATTACTAACCAAGTACCTTTAAATTTCAGAAATTACATATATAACCTTCTATGTTACTTAAAAGCCATTGAGATTTGAAACGAATGACTCTCAGCCTTCGGATAAGACGGGAAAACTGAACACTTTACCTAAATCTGCCGCCACGTGCTTACAAGCGTTTAATTCTTGGCTTTTACGTACAAAATTTCTCTAATCTTCTTACGTAATTACATGTAGTACGACTCAGGATTGTCTTTAGTTTCTTTTTTTGGTATTCGACGTCCTTTAGTTAAGAAATTTTATATTTTTTTCTTAATTTTTTTTGTTTTTATAAATTAAAATTAGATTCTTTAACCCTAAAGTTAATAAATCTTAATTACAATTTAAGGGAATTCATAGAGACACATGGCAAGTTGCCAACCAAAAGTAAATCCTAAATTCATGTAGTATTTTAAAATTTCCTCAAGTTTCATATATTCATGCTAATTTTTAAATAAAATATTTTATTCTTATGGTACAAATATTAAATGTACAAACTAACCTTGACAAGAAATAATATATTTTATGTATAATCGATACTATTAGGTATAGAAGCGAGATTGATTTATGTAATATTTAAATTAATCAATTTTTATTTTCTATCATAAGCCCTTCTTCCCCTACACTAAATTTTTGTCCTCTCCCTCTTGATCTAATGGTGGGGCATGGCCTCTCTTAGGGTCTTGGGATCCATTCCCCGTGATGAGTAGCAAGAGCTTCAATCTTCAATACTAACTACTAACCTTTGATACTAACAGTAGGTAAATGACACAACATTAAAAAAAAGAAAAAAAAAGAGCAAGTTATAAGAAAAGATATTAAATATGAAAGAAACTCTAACTCAATTGGTCAAGAGACATGCTACCAAGTTATTGACTTAACTTCTTATGATCTTAAATAAATACTGTTTGATATATAAAAAAAAGATATTAAATATGAACATGAGCTCTGGTTTAAAAGACAGTCGGAGCAACCCAAAAATATGCCTTGGTAGGGGTATTTTGAAAATTATAAGAAAAAGTTTTAGCTGATAAAAATACCCATCCTTTGTGTTTAATTTCCAAACTACCCCTGCTGTAAGGTATATTTTTGGTTACTCCAATTGTCACTTCAACCGGAGCTCCTATTCATAGTTATTTATAAAATATATATATATATAAAAGAATACCTCATTATCAGGGTAATTAGGAGACTCCGGCTATGTCTTGAACAAGTTCTCCTATTCGTGTTTAAACTCAAAATCTAAAAGGATTTTACCATATCCAAACCTGAAACTATCGCAAAAATGACTAAATATCCTTCTTTCAGAAACCCATATTTTTTGCAATCGTGCAAATCATACTAAGAAGTTTCATAAAAGAGACTTCCACATGACGATCATTTAATTAATTCAGAAGAGAGTGGATCATGAGAAGGGAAGAAAGGTTCGTTTGGTAGATCTTATTTATTTCGGACATATTTAGCTAAAATAGATTTGTGCTGAATTGAAATCGTTTGACAACGCATAGTAATAGACAAATATTTTTTGTACACATGCTCTTGTTCATGTTTAAACTCAAGTTCAAAACAAATTTTACCATATCCAAGCTCGAAACTATCACAAAAATAACCAAATTAACTCGTTTAGGAAACCCACATTTTTTTTTTGCAGATCATATCAAGCAATATCATAAAAAAGGCTTCCAGGTCGAGAACATTTAATCAATTCCAAAGAGAGTGGATCATGCGAAAGGAAGAAAGGCTCGTTTGGTAGCTCTTGTTTATTTCAGATAGATCTAACCAAAATATATCAATGGTAAAGTAAAACAGTTTAGCAACGTACAATAGTAGAATTTTTTTTTTGTTGTAGTAAAACCGTGCTTGATAACATCATCTTAATTTATCTTATTGTAGGGACAACTGTTGTAATTTCTTTATAGAAGATTTTTATTAAGTAGCCAATTCAAACATAAATACATGTAGGTTATTACATTCTAAATGTTTTCATCACATCCCAAATATTATGTAATTTTTAAATTAATTAATTTTTACTCTCTTCATTTCTTAACCCCCGCTAATTTTTTGTCATTTCATTTAGCGTATCCGATACATGAAACCTAAAACCCGAGAATTCGAGAAATGAAAAAAAATGTAATTTCAAATAATAATATTAATTAATTCATTTCTATTTTATGTTGAATAAAATTTAAATAATTTATATTTGAAAGAAACTCTAGTTCATCTGGTCAAGAGATACACTCCCAAAAACATACCTAATGACATGGGTAAGAAATTACTCATAATTTCATCGGTAGAAATGATTTTTTTTAATCTTTGTAATTTATTTATATATTTTTACTATAAAATATCAAGCAACCTTGACTTTGTTAGTATTTTTCACTAGTTAATGGGGCAAAAATGGATGACATATTAACCACCACATAACAATTCATAGAAATGGATGACATATTAACTACCACACAACAATTCATACAAATGGATCACAGACTACTTACATGAGCGTTAGCCATTAACTAGCACAAGCTTACTAACTTAAATATTTAATCTTAAGTAAATAATGTATGATAAAAAAAAGTGATTTACAAAGGAGCAACCAAAAATGAAAAATATGTATTGGTAGGGGTATTTTGGAAATTATTGAACAATATTTTAGTGATAAAAATTCTTTTTAATTTTTTTTTCAAACTACCCCTAATGATTGCTCGGGTGTCTCTTCAATCTTAGCTCTTGTTAATAGTTAATCTAAAAAAAATAAAAATAAAATACCCTTATAATCAAGGTATTTTGGGAGCTCCGGCTATGCCTTGAACAGGTGCTCTTGATAATTTTTTTTTGTTTTGGAGGGCTCTTGATAACTCAAATACAAAACGGATTTTACCATGTCCAGACTCCAGACCCGAAACTAAAGCAAAAATGACCAACTTCCCTCGTTTTAGAAACCCGCGTTTTTTGCTATTGTGCAGATCAGATCAAACCAAGCAGTATCGTCTAAGAAGCTTCCACGTGGCAACCAATTAATCAATTCGGAAGGGAGTGGATGATCCGTAGAGAAGAACCGGTCTTTGGTTGTTTTTGATGACCTGCTTAGCCGGGATATCTATGAGGTTTTACCGGCTGGTCCAGTTAAAAAGGTCAAAGTATAAGAACTGGGGGTTTAAGCGAAGGTGGGTGGTTTTCAGAGGGTTTTTGGCGATCAGAGAGGAGAGAGAAAAAAAAGGTAGCGTCCGAAACAACGTTTCCTCATAGAAAGAGAGAGAGAGAGAGAGAATTTAAAGCGTGCGTGAAGCGAGAGATCTCTTCAAACTTTCCAGCAATCTTTGATCTTTAAACTCGCCGGAATTCTGACGTAATTGTCGTAATTTCATCAATTCCCGGCGAAAATTTGACATCTGCAAGAAAATCTTGATATATCCGACGGCAAATCAGTCTTGAACAGGTGAGACGATTGAATTTTATCTTGTTTTTGGGTCTTTAATGGAAAATTTGGAAAATTTTCTCGTTTAGATGAGGCTTTTCTTTTTCTTGTTTTCTTGATTTGATTTTTTTTTTGAAGGATTTGAAAATTCTTTCTAGATTTGTTTTTCTCGTGTGGAATTCGGTTTCTGATTGATTAGATCTGGTTCGATCGGGAATCTATCTTTTTCAAGGAATGGTGTTCTAAAAATTTGATTCCTTTTCCATTGAAATTCGAGGATATGATTGTGATCAAATTGGATTTTGTGAAACTTCGTTTAATTATCTGAATTCGTGCCGATTGATCTCCGTTGAGGGTTTAAGGATCTGAAATTCGTTTTGATGTAAATTTACTCTATAAAGATGTGAGTATATTTTCCATTGCCGTTTTAAATTTTTTTTTCCATAACTCCTACCAACTTTTGTGGTTGTTTTTCTCATTTTAATTTTTCTAATCGAAGAAATAAAATCTTATGTTCCTATTTGGAGTTCGCAGAAATCGTAGAGAAGAGATATCTGATATTTAATTTAGCATGAATTGTCCATTGACGAGCTAAAGAAAGAGTTTCACAGAACCCTTCAGATGTAAGAGTTTTCATATGTTTCTCCTCGGTTGTTTAACAATTTTCTCTTTTTGATCTTATGTTTTTATTTAAATCCTTCCCTTAATGTTGAGATAAGATTTAAATGTTTCCATCCTCTTGAATAATTTACATAATTTGATCAAATTTCTTGTTCTTCCGATTTTTCTGTTTAAATCCTTGCTTGTATTGCCAATTCTTGATGTTTATCTCCGGTGCTGTGGATCTGTGGGGTAGATCACAAAAATTAAGTTTATGTCCTATAAATATTTGTTTTTTTTTTTAAAAGAAAATTGGCCAACTGATTTTCCCAAATCTGTTTCTAACAAAATTATTTAGTGGTTTTGGAAGGCATCTTTATTTATGATTCTTCCTGCAGAGTTTTTACTTTCATTTTGTTTTCCTGCTTCTTAAGAACAGAATGTACCAACTGATCTTCTGTTTCATATGGGTGGTTGGGCTCCTGTGAACATGGAGGACTTCTGTTCATTCTTGCAGAATTCTACCATTCTGAATTGCTTCTATGCTTCTCTTCAGTTGATTAGTATTAACATTTTTTTTTTCGGAATAAAGATGTTTCCTTATAGAGAAAAGGCTTATTTTGCCAATCTCTGTTTTCGATCGTTAACTCCCCACCAACTACCTTCCAACTATTCTTAGGTAGTTGCATAATTTATGTCATTTTTCTGGTGTGATTAAGTGAGATCAATATGGACAATAAGTAATTGCTTGGAAACCATGGAACCTCATCATTATTCATGTTTATCTACTGACAGGGTCTCATTCTTGGGATCTGCAAGCTCAAGCGATCGGTGGAGTGTGCATCAGTACATGGGCCCTTTTTGGATTTATAGAAAGTGAAATGAATCCAAGGATGCTGGTTCTTTGTGTTTAATGAGTTCAGTATGAGACTATGAGTATCTGAGACATGGTGTTGCAGAAGAGGTTAGATTACGGATTCAATGGTTACCAGGTACCTGCCATGCCCCGAGCTTCCAGATCAGCTCGTGTAAGTGTGTGATACGGTTGCTGGGTTTCCAGTTGATCCTATTTATGTCTTTGCACTGAAATACTGTTCTAAATTTCTAATTTTTTGTTACTGGTTCTAGGGGAGGCGCTCACTTGGGGTCAAAGTTGAGGACAAACAGATGAGTGCATTTGAATTACTGGCTACTGTAGCTGGCAATTTATTACAGGAGCGGGAAAGTTCTGCTCCTAGTAATGCATCAGTTGGGAATGATCAATCTATTACCGTTAAAGATACTGTTAAACAAGAACAGCATGATGAAGAGAAACCATTGAAAGTAGAACCTTGTGATCAAGGTAGCTGTGACGAGAGTGTCTTTGTCTCTGAGATTCACTCACAAGTGCACAATCAAAACTATACTTCGAAGAAATTCTTATATTCTCAGAGTGATGCCACCTTGGGACTCTATTCTATTATAACTACCTCTGATCAATCAGAGAAGGTTGGTTGTGATGAGAAATTGGTAAGAAGGTTGGGCAGACACAAGAACACATTTGGAAATCTTCATAGCAAAGTAAAGGGAGGCTCCCCTGGATATGGGGAATCTTGCAAAGACAAAGTGGAGGATGAAATTGAGAAACAGCTAGAAGCTGAGCCGCAAAAGATCGGAAGTGTGATGAATGAAAATGTGGCTGATACGTGTTGTTTAGAGGATCCAAAGGAACTGAACAGGAAACCTCCTGCACTGATCAGCTCAGACAGTAGTGTGGAGGTGCCTTTGAACAGAGACCACATTCCTTGTGGTTCTTTTCGGGGGTGTCAGGATGATATGAAGGTAGTAAGTAGAGATGATGACGAAAATTCTTCTGGGTGCACTCAACCTAGCACCATAATGAAAGAATTTAGGAAACAGCCCCGAATTGGAGACCGAAGAATAAGGAAATTGTTGGCGTCCAAATATTGGAAGGTAGCTCCAAAATTGAAGGATGACGAACTTTCTAACACTGGTAAGAGTTATGGTTGCATTGTAGTGTGTCCCGCACTCTTTTTGAGTTTTGTATTTATATCAATTATACTTTTACTGAATTAAATGATCAGTGCATTTGATTGTATGTTCTGATTGATGATTCTAGATGGAGAAATGAAGCCTGTTTACCGCAATAGGAAAACCTGTTTCACTCGCCAAAGGTCTCAGAGGAATTTTTCTTTTAAGAGGAGGAAGCTTTACCAAAGCTCAGTGTCAACATCTGACGGAGGGATTAGTAGTGAAGGCATTTCTACTTCACCTGAGAAGGGGATTAATGGAGATGGTACTGCTTCAGATGCAACAATGCATGGAGGTCTACCTCCTTACATATTTTTGTTTACTTTTCAATTAATTTTTAGGGTTTTGGCTTTATGGCTATCTTTAGATTTTGCTAAATAATCCTAGCCCTTCCTTGCAGCAACTGGGACATCATCTTCAGTTGCAGGTCAACAAGCATCCTTCCAATCCATGGATTCTCACGGTAGGCGCGTCTTTACGTAGGAATGTGTGTACTCCTTTTTCTTGATTAGGTTTGACATCTGAGAGGTTCTTATACACACTTTCATTTATCCAGTGAAGCTTAGCATCAAGTCCTTCAGGGTACCAGAACTCTTTATTGATATTTCTGAAACTGCAACGGTTGGTTCACTGAAGGTATGTAGTCTTTCCATCCTTTATGTTCTGGTTAAAATATAATGGAGATACATTTTCCATACGCTCCAGTAGACATGTAAAAACCTTGTGCCTTAGACTAGAAGAAAAAGATAAAGATAGATTTATCGTATATTTGACTTAAACATTTTGGTAAAAAAGAACTCCAAACTAAATATTGGTTAAACCCTGGTTGTTACTGAAAAATGTTCTCTAGGTTACTGTTTATGATTTGCATCCTGGAAAAGTGTTCATATAATGGGTGCTGAATTGAATATTTGCCTTTGTAATTGAGGCTAAGGCTATTGGGCGGAATACATATTATCTGTATCCCTGTATATGTTTTCCACACCTCATGCATTTTCACATAATTTTGGCAGCACAAATTCTAAGAATCTCTTTTAATTGTACATAACCCTAAAAGGGCACTGATTAGACAATCTCAATACCTTAACGTACTATTTTTACCTCAATCTTTCACCTAGCTCTCTTTATTTCTTTTGTGTTTATTTTCATTAACACTGCCCTATGAATCTTTTCTCCAGTCGCATAGTTTACCGCATGGTAATAGATTTCATCCTGGTGATACGTTGTTTTGCAGAGGGCAGTTATGGAGGCAGTGACCGCTATACTTGGAGGTGAATTACATATTGGTGTACTTATTCAGGGGAAGAAGGTTAGAGATGACAACAAAACTTTACTGCAGACTGGAATTTCTCAAGATGACAGGATGGACACTTTGGGTTTTATGCTGGAACCCAACCCCGCACAAGATCCACCCCCTCTATGTCCTGAAAATTCTTCCTTCCTGCTTCATTGTGATACACCTCTGCCACTAACCAGGTAATGCAAATGTACTTAAACCTCTAATAGTTGCCAGTTTTAGAATAGAACCCCCTTTTAGAGGTGCTTGTGACTTTATTCTGTATAATTTTGAGGCACCTCTTGTCAGCTATTCAATTGTAGGGGGTTTGGGTCAATTGACCTATGGTTTGATTTTTGAGATTCTTACAAAGTAGGCTATGGTTTAGACAATGAAAGATGAAATGATCATCTCTCGAAGAGTGAAAATTTAATGCATAGTAATTTTTTTAAGTAACTATGTTATTTATCCTGCAGCATAAAGATGTGTCAGTTGCTGCTGAACTAATATGATATTGCTATACTACCAGGTACTCAGTCAGTCCTACTTTAGATCCAGTGACTTCTGATGCCTCCCCAGATCCTCCAGTGACCAATTTGGGCAACTGTGTCCAAGGTCATCATGATTCGGTTTTCTTTCCTACTGACATTTCAACAGTGAATTCCACGCCGGATTCCAGAGCGCTGGTTGCCATTCCAGCAATGAGTGTGGAGGCACTGGCTGTGGTTCCCTTGCACCGAAAATCTAGGCGATCAGAACTTGTACAGCGCCGAATCAGGAGGCCCTTTTCTGTATCAGAAGTAGAAGCATTGGTTCAAGCAGTTGAGAAGCTTGGAACTGGAAGGTGTGTTTGATGATTACTGCCACCCTCGACTGATCATAATGCCCTCCCCCCCTCCTCTTTCCCGCTCTTCCCTCCTTTCGGGTTCAGTAAAAGAGGACTTCTAAGATGCTGCATGTAGAGTTCTAATAGTATTCTTATTCTACAGGTGGCGTGATGTTAAACTGCGTTCTTTTGACAATGCGAAGCATCGAACGTATGTTGATTTGAAGGTAAAAGCTGAAATTGGTTTCTATCTTCTTTTTACACTACAGCCACAGTTATTTTACTTTTCCAGACCATTTTTTTTTATTTGCATTAGAAATACTAGATAAATGAGGTAATCTTGGCCAAGTCCACTGTCCTTTCAATTGGATTCAATTCTGTTACTTTGACGAGGCTATATTTGTCAATCCATGACCGTTGCTTGTGATTTCTCTTCATTTTCTTAAAAATAATGGTTGTGATACTTTTGCCTGTAGTCTAGGCAGTTTGATCGTTTCAGGCAATGGTAGCTTGTAGTTTTGGTAAATCTCAGAGAGTCTTAGCTTATCTATAAGCTCCTCAGTCCCAAGGGAATCTCCGGTAATTTTAGTCGTACACAACTTAAAAAATATATTTTTCTCTGGGGGTGACTGATTTAGTCTTTTTCAAATAACAAAACACCCACATGTTTCTCCCCTTCTCTCAGTGCTATTGAATATTTCATTAGAGTTAATACATACTTTATTTTAATTGCCGGGATCAGAAAGCAAAAGAGACCCATTGGTTGTTTTTACATATATAATATCGGTGAGCAAGCTTATCATTGTTCTCACATGTGTGTTTGGGGAATGCGCAGGATAAATGGAAAACTTTGGTGCACACGGCAAAAATCTCCCCACAACAGAGGAGGGGAGAGCCTGTTCCCCAGGAGCTCTTAGACAGGGTCCTATCCGCCCACGCTTACTGGTCTCAACAAGCTAAGCAACATGTCAAGCAGCAGTCTGAGTCTTGCCTTCTCCTCTGAAGTTTACAAAAGGCTAAGGCACGGGCAGAAATGCCGTTAGGTGATCTTTAATTACTATTGATATGTAAAAAAGCCATGACAAGAAGTTCAAAAATATTCATGTAATATTCTCACACCATGATTCTTAGCCAGGTTGCCTTTCCTTGCGGAAGGTTGGAGGTTGGCGCTTGTAAATGATTGAGGGAATAAGAGCATGCTAACGAAATTCATTTGACGCCAAAATGCAGGCGTTTTCTGTTCTTTTGACTCAGTTCTTCTGAGAATTTTTTTGTTGAAAAGAAAAGAAAAGAAAAGAAAAGAAAAACTAATATTAATGCAGTTTTATCTTATTGTTGATTCGATGTTCTAATTTGAGTTTTTATTTTATCTGTTGATTGGAATTGAGGTGTGTGTGATCTCACTCTTTGGATCCATTTAGACGCTGAGCTGTACATGCATCAATCATATTGCTTTAGTAGTGACGAAATATAAGGGGATGTTTGGAACTTGCACTGCTTTAAACGGGGCTGAACATTTAATCAAACATGATTTGAACACTTCACCAAATACCCCCCTCAAGTTACCAACGTGATTATTTTGACCAATTGGTTGACCATCTAACTCATCTGACGGCCAGGATAGGCTGATCTTTGATCTCGTAGATTATCTTTATGAAACGGTACGTTCCCAGGTGGCATGTTTTAAAAAGCAGTGCAAGGTTTTGAGTTCAGGCCGAGTTTTCGAGTTGACTTGACTCGACTCGGTCTCCCGAGTTTCTATGTTTTAAAACACTGATTGTTCCAAGCAACCAAATTTGACCGAGTCAACTCCGGATTTTGAGCTATAGGTTTTGAGTTCTGGCCGAGTTTTCGAGTTGACTTGACTCAACTCGACTCGACTCGGTCTCCTGAGTTTCCGTGTTTTAAAACACTGGTAGTTCCTAAATGAAATGCATGGGGTGGTGGTGTGTCCCGTGCTACCCACATGTTGCACCACGTGAGTAGACAGCCTCAAAGTTGGTCCGCGTCTAACCCAAGAAGGGTTGTTGCCTAATAGCTTTCGTGAGGGTTTTCGTCTTTATTTTTAAGTATGTATAACCAAGATGGCCATGTTAGGTAGACCGTTGGGAAGGCATGTGGATGCACGAGCTGGTCTTAAAAAACGAAGAGGAGAACGTGATCCATCATCTTTCCTTATAACAGGCTTAGAATTAGAATCTTAGTTGTCTTTTACTCTGTGGTCTGCACAACATTACTTTCTATTTAAAGGACTTCCTTAGTATGAGAAATTTTTATTTAATTATGTGGGCTTAGGGCTTCCTAGGCCCAATCCAGGAAAAATATGAGACTTTTTACATTCTTCGGCTCTTTTAGTTTTTTTCTTCATTTTTTTTAATGAGCATTAGTAGAGTTTGATTATCTACGTGTCATTTGCCCATTGGATACATCTCTTTCATGAAATAGTCAAGCCCTTTTGGGAAGTGGAGATCGCAGGGGTGTATAATGGGCCATCAACCCTCCTTAACCCTTTTGGAGTGGTTGCTTGGTGATCGGTGCTAAATGTTATACATAAAAGCACCTCAAACTTAACTTGCTAATCATTTAGAGTAATTATTTATATTATTTTATGCTACTTGGTTGTTTATTCTTATTTCAGGTTCATACGAGGAAAAGAAGATAAAATGGAAGATTTATAAGCTTCAAAGACTCCAAAAATCTCAGAAAAAAAGAAGAGTAAAAGAAAGAAGAAGAAAAGAGAGCGAAATCGCAGAAATCTACCCTGATAAATCGATTGGCCAAAATCGCACTTCTATCAATAGATGGGTAGTTTGGTAATTTTTCTTTATTAAAAATTTATGAAACTTTTTGGGTAGATTCTAGATGACCTAAAGGAGCTATGTTTAAAATTTCGGGTCAATCCGATTAAAATTGAGCTCTCTAGAATTATTTGAAGTTCAGTGGCAAAACTGTAAATATGGTGAAATAATATTCCCTGAATAGTGTTTCGTGAATAGTGTTTTAGTACTTCTAAATACTTTCCAACTCTATTATTGTCTTCTTAAATGATGGTTTAATCCTCATTCAACCCTAAGAGAGTTTAGAGAGAGAAAAAGAAGAGTTGTACCTCAATTAGAACTCCTTATTCTAGAAGGACTCTATCTTTCTATCTTTCTCTATAAAAATGAGAATTCTTAGCCATTATCATTAGAGAGAGAGAGAGAAATTTGTAGAGATTTTGGATCTGAAGAAGAGAAGCTCTGGAGATCAAGGAAGTCATGAAGAGAAGTGCTGCAACTTTGTCCATGAAGATGTTGCATTCCTCCCTCGCGATGAACTAATTTCCACTCTAGGGTTTCGATGAAACCCTAGCCAAGTAACTGTGTCCTTTATTTTGTTTTTATTTTAATTCTCTACATTGTAAAACATTGATTGCATAATGAGAGGGTTGTTTTCAAACAACCGGATTTATTTGTATTATATTTAATTTCAATGGAATTCTCAACATTGTCTTAGGTATTATGAAATTGGAATTAAAATCACTTGTGTTAATTTTCGTTAGAATTTAAACATAGGTTTTATGCAATGGTTTTAAAATATCCAGAGATTAAATCTGAAGATATTTTATGCTAAGGGAAGACGAGTGATTACACAACCGTAGATTAGTGTGTATCATTCGTGCTAACCGAAGATACGATATTCTAAGGATATAATCCCTTGAACTTTTCTTGAGCAGTTGAGAGGGGACGTACTGTCACTCTAACTGGAATGTTTACAATTTAAGAGGTTATAATAAATTTAAAATAGGGATTAGTTATTAGGTTAGTGGTGGATTTGAAAACCCTAGATTTTCTCTCCAAAAGGATTTAAAAACTCAATTGTTTTTAGTTTAATTTAGAAATTTCATTTAAATTAGTTTAATTCATTGTTTTAGTTTAATCAAATCAAAATTCAATTGCCTCAATTATTAGTTTAAAATGAATCTGAATAAAAAGCAACGAAACCAGTGCAGTCCTCAGAGGAACGATACCCATACTAGTACTATTCTACAAAATTATTACTAAGAAGGAATAATTTAAGATTGACTGACGATCAATTTTTGGCGCCGTTGCCGGGGATTGCTGGAACGGTCTAGTTGCTAATTTGAAAGATTAAATTTAAATTAATCATAAAAAAAAAATCCAAAAATATTTTTCTTTTTATTTAATTGAAAATATTTGTGTTTTCAGGTACCAAATCGCTCAAACTGCAGGGATTGAAAAAGCTTATTCAACATCGTGGAAAGCAGGAGAGTTCTGTGAGTATTTACTTTTTAAGTAGATATTTTATTTTAATTTGGTGTCTGTCAAACATAGAGTTTTTCTTTTAGGGTGTATGCACGGTAGGAGGTCTTGTAATCCAGATTTATTCCCTCTTGATTCTGAGTTAGAGCGTACTGCTAGGTTTCTCAAGGCTTCTGCCTTATTCGAATCTAATTCTGAAGCGAAAGCTTCTACCATCCCTAAAGCAAACCTAGAAGTTATTCATTTCCCTATCGTGGCGGAAGAACATGACCCAATGAAATCCTTGAAGGAGTATTTTACTCCTTCTACATATTCATCCCCTTCATGCATCCGGTTGCCGGATACTACAGCAGCCCATTATGAAATTAAGTCCAGTATTATTCAGATGATACCATCTTTTCACGGACTTAATAATGAAGATCCCTACAAACATCTTGATGAATTTCACGAGATTTGCACAACTTTCAAGTTGCAAGGATTTTCTGATGATGCCCTTAGATTGCGGCTCTTCCCATTTTCTTTGAAAGACAAAGCCAAATATTGGCTTAATTCTTTAGAGCCAAATTCTATTACCACTTGGGCACAAATGCAACAAGAATTTCTTATGAAATTCTTTCCCATAGGAAAAACAAATTTAATGAGGCGAACCATCACAAGCTTTGCTCCTGTTGATGGTGAGCTATTTCATGAAACTTGGGAGAGATTCAAAGATCTTCTCCGTAAGTGTCCCCCCCACCAAATTTCAAAGTGGCAGTTAGTCCAATCTTTCTATGATGGATTGCCTGCACTCAACCGTCAATTAGTTGATGTTTCTTGTGGAGGAACATTTATGATGAAAAATGAGAATCAGGCATGAGAGCTTTTTGAAAATCTTAGTGAAAACTCTCTCCACCATGCTTCAAATAGTCGTTCTGAGAGACATTCATCTTCATCAAATCCTAAGAGAGGCATCTATGAAGTTGGCAATTCAATAGATGTTTCATCTAAAGTAGATGAATTGTCTCGAAAATTAGACCAACTCATGGCTACAGGGTCATCTTCCTACACACCCCCTCAACCAAATCTTAATCAGAGGGAGGTGTGTCTTATCTGTTCTAGCCCTGCACATTATGTGCATGAGTGTCCATCTGCTGCTCAATTTCCGGACTTTGTCCAAGAGCATGCCAATGCTGCCTATATCCATCCGGGTAATAATCCATATTCAAATACTTATAACCCGGGATGGAGGAATCATCCTAATTTTTCATGGCAGCTACAAACTCAAGGGAATAATTTTCCCCCACCTCAAAGGCCATTCAGTAGGCCCTTTCAAAATCAGCCCAACTACCATCCTCCCCAACAACAGGAATTCCAACACCCTCCTCCTATTCAAAGGAATCCATCTTTCGAGGAGAAAGTGTTGCAAGCTCTCAAAGGCTTAGAAGCTAATACTCAACTTCTAAATTCTCATTCTCAATCTATTCAAATGATTGAGTTTCAATTGGGTCAATTAGCTAGTGTTGTTTACAAGAGAGAAGAAGGGAAACTCTCAAGCCAACCGGTGAGCAACCCTAAAGGTGCAAATATGGTTGATAATGCTCAAAACAATGAAATTAATCGTGAGCATGTTCTTGCCATTACCACCCTAAGGAGTGGGAAGGTAGTTGAAAAATGAGGTTAGGGAGAAGAAAAGTAAGAAAAAAGAGTCCAATGTAGGCCCAACAAATCTCCAAGGAGAAAGGGTGAGTATCTCTGAAAATGACAAGGGTTCTTCCTCATCTTTATCTAATCTATCTCCCCTGGATTCCTATATGCCCAAAGCTCCTTACCCTCAGTGCTTAAAAGATTCTTCTCCTTTTGGGAAAAAGGAAACTAAAATTGATGAGATGATGGAGGTTTTTAAACAAGTTAAAATCAACCTTCCGCTTATAGATGCCATAAAGCAAATCCCAGCGTATGCCAAATTTCTAAAGGACATGTGCACTCAAAAACGAAAATCAAGAACTCATGTGTCCAAGAAAATCCTTCTGACCGAGCAAGTGAGCTCCATTATCCAACACAACACTCCTCCAAAATTTAAGGACCTCGGTGCTCCTACTATTTCGTGTATCATTGGAGATCACTCCATTGACCGGGCACTTCTTGATTTAGGAGCTAGTGTTAATATTTTACATTTCTCGGTGTATGAGAAACTTGGCTTAGGAGAGCTTCGCCTCACATCCGTTGTATTACAATTAGCGGATAGATCCATAAAAAAACCTCGTGGGATAGTTGAAGATGTTTTGATTAAAGTTGATAAATTTTTCTTTCCTGTCGACTTTCTTGTCATTGACATGGAACCTGTGTGCAATTCAAAAAACCAAATTCCAATCATCCTTGGTCGTCCCTTCCTGGCTACTGCCAATGCATGTATAAACTGTAGGACTGGGGTGATGAAAGTGTCATTTGGTAACATGAAAGTTCGGTTGAATGTCTTCACTACTCCCGAACAACAATCGAAATGGGAAGATTGCTTCCTAGTTGATCAACTTGATAAGATATTTGAGGATGTCCCTCCTTATGTTTTAATTGATAATTCTTTAGAGGCATCATTCACTCATCTTAAACTCCCGGATCCCATCATAGAAAAATCCATAGGGTATGGTTATTCTTTGCTTAATTTCACTCATCTAAAAGGTTTTCCCTTGGAAAAACATAAAATGAGAGTCAAGCATAAAATTGCAAACTTGCAAAGGCGTAGAAAATCTCTATTTTCTGACTCGGATGGGCGTGTGCTCAAGGCTAAGGCCCAATATTCCGTCTACTTAGACGGTTGAATGATTTTTGAGATTGTCTGGCTGAAGACGTAAAACTTAGCGCTTGTGGGAGATAACCCATTGATTTTGTAGTGTCTTTTATTTTATTTTTAGAGTTAGATTCTAAGTTTGGGGTTCCCTTACCTTTTTTGAGTATTTTTAATCACCCCTACTATTTTTAGAGAGTCAGTTTGGGGTTCCCCTATTTTTTTTGAGTCTTTTTAATCACCCTACTATTTTTAGAGAGTCAGTTTGGGGTTCCCCTATTTTTTTGAGTCTTTTGTAATCACTCCTACACTTTTTAGAGAGCCAGTTCGAGATCCCCAATTTTTTTTGAGTCAGTCTGTCCTACTGTTATCCACTATTATGACTTGTGATGCTACTTGATTTCATTATGACATATTATCTCATTGCATCTATTTTTTTTCGGATATTTCTTCTTTTGTACTAATCCTGTAGGTATTGTTTGGACGAAGTTTGGGGTAGTTTGTATACATTCTTGAATTATTTTCACCCCTTTCCCTATGATTTGTTTTTCATGAGTCAGGTATTATTGTTCTAATCTCTTTTGTTCTCTATTTCTATTTTTACATTGGGGACAATGTAAACTTTAAGTTTGAGGTTGGGAAATAATAAGTCAGGCTATTATTTTATTTACTAATCTTGGGTGATTGTGCAACCATGAATAGGGTAGAACATGCAAATACACTGAAATTTTTATTGATTGTTCTATTCTTAAATTTGAAAAATTGTGATGCATTTAGGGTAATCCAAATCTTATTGATAGGGCTGAATTTGAGATCACATAATCCCAAATAGACACTGTTTTTAACCATTGATTGAATTATAAGAGCTGAAATTATTTTTATGTCATGAATACACTTTGAAATTTGCACAAGCACTCTAATACATTGTCTAGTGGGGTTTGAAACCAAACTAATTGATTAGTGATTTTGTTAACTCATAAAAAATTGAATAACCTAGAAATTGAACACTAACCTTGGCAAAAAAAAAATAAAATTGATAGAAGAATGGGTTACCTGAACAAAGTTTTACACTTAGTAACCGGACCTCTTGCCTCACTAAGCATAGAGAGTTCGCGTCAAACCGTGTGATTTTTGGAATGGATAAAATAACCTAGTGTGACTAGTTTAAGTTCGTAGCCTATTTAACTTGAATTAATAAGCCCTTAGAGGTGTCTTAACACCTGGTACCCTAAAACCATCTGGTTTGGGAGTTACCGGCCTAACACTCGCTACATGGGTTATATAGAATGCTTAATGGACTTAGATTCTGCACAGTCACACTTATAAAAGAAAAGGTATTGAATGAAAGCCTTGGGATTGGTAGTTTAAATTAAAAGGAAATTCAATGATAAATGAGAAGACAGAAAAACTGTTGAAAAGTAAGGTTGATGTCACACATTCGATTGTTAGTCACATTACACATCAAAGAAATTTTGACAAATATTTTATGAGCTAATTTTTCAAACTGGGTAAAAATAGTGTGAAATTGAGAATGTGGAGAATTGAAAATTCAACATTTTGAATAATTTTTGGATTATCTTGTATGTATTGTGATTTTAAAATTTTTTAGAATATGTTCAATCAATGTTTTGAATCTTGCATGTTTTACTTGAGTCTATTGCACAATTACAGGGTAGTACAGATGTTTGTAGGTGTCATCACTGTAAACCTTCACGAGACTTCACTCGTTCTCTAGGGTCACCTAGGGGTTTAAAAGGCTTGTTGCATATGCAAAATGCAACCGGGGATCCCACGAAAGGGGACGTAGGTTTAGTTTAGTTAAGTTTTATTATATTTTTCATTGCTCGAGGACTAGCAATGTCTAAGTTTGAGGTTGTGATCGGTGCTAAATGTTATACATAAAAGCACCTCAAACTTAACTTGCTAATCATTTAGAGTAATTATTTATATTATTTTATGCTACTTGGTTGTTTATTCTTATTTCAGGTTCATACGAGGAAAAGAAGATAAAATGGAAGATTTATAAGCTTCAAAGACTCCAAAAATCTCAGAAAAAAAGAAGAGTAAAAGAAAGAAGAAGAAAAGAGAGCGAAATCGCAGAAATCTACCCTGATAAATCGATTGGCCAAAATCGCACTTCTATCAATAGATGGGTAGTTTGGTAATTTTTCTTTATTAAAAATTTATGAAACTTTTTGGGTAGATTCTAGATGACCTAAAGGAGCTATGTTTAAAATTTCGGGTCAATCCGATTAAAATTGAGCTCTCTAGAATTATTTGAAGTTCAGTGGCAAAACTGTAAATATGGTGAAATAATATTCCCTGAATAGTGTTTCGTGAATAGTGTTTTAGTACTTCTAAACACTTTCCAACTCTATTATTGTCTTCTTAAATGATGGTTTAATCCTCATTCAACCCTAAGAGAGTTTAGAGAGAGAAAAAGAAGAGTTGTACCTCAATTAGAACTCCTTATTCTAGAAGGACTCTATCTTTCTATCTTTCTCTATAAAAATGAGAATTCTTAGCCATTATCATTAGAGAGAGAGAGAGAAATTTGTAGAGATTTTGGATCTGAAGAAGAGAAGCTCTGGAGATCAAGGAAGACATGAAGAGAAGTGCTGCAACTTTGTCCATGAAGATGTTGCATTCCTCCCTCGCGATGAACTAATTTCCACTCTAGGGTTTCGATGAAACCCTAGCCAAGTAACTGTGTCCTTTATTTTGTTTTTATTTTAATTCTCTACATTGTAAAACATTGATTGCATAATGAGAGGGTTGTTTTCAAACAACCGGATTTATTTGTATTATATTTAATTTCAATGGAATTCTCAACATTGTCTTAGGTATTATGAAATTGGAATTAAAATCACTTGTGTTAATTTTCGTTAGAATTTAAACATAGGTTTTATGCAATGGTTTTAAAATATCCAGAGATTAAATCTGAAGATATTTTATGCTAAGGGAAGACGAGTGATTACACAACCGTAGATTAGTGTGTATCATTCGTGCTAACCGAAGATACGATATTCTAAGGATATAATCCCTTGAACTTTTCTTGAGCAGTTGAGAGGGGACGTGCTGTCACTCTAACTGGAATGTTTACAATTTAAGAGGTTATAATAAATTTAAAATAGGGATTAGTTATTAGGTTAGTGGTGGATTTGAAAACCCTAGATTTTCTCTTCAAAAGGATTTAAAAACCCAATTGTTTTTAGTTTAATTTAGAAATTTCATTTAAATTAGTTTAATTCATTGTTTTAGTTTAATCAAATCAAAATTCAATTGCCTCAATTATTAGTTTAAAATGAATCTGAATAGAAAGCAACGAAACCAGTGCAGTCCTCAGAGGAACGATACTCTTACTAGTACTATTCTACAGAATTATTACTAAGAAGGAATAATTTAAGATTGACTGACGATCACTTGGAGCCTTGGACTTACCCTTATGGTACTTAGCGGCTACCTTAGGTCTGGCTGGGTGTGTGCTTTGGGGTGTATGTGTGTGTGTTTACGTGATACCCTTTCTACCAAACAAAAAAAGGACAAGAAAACAAGGAAGCTTGCCTAATTGAGCCATGAACGAGAGGCAGGTAGTTCGGGCAACAAACCCTCTTGTAAACGGGCTGGGCTTGTAAGCCAAAGCCTATTCAAAAATTACAAAAATACAAGCCTAAGCCGGGCCCATTGATACCCCCTGAGCCGGTCCGTCCATTAGGCCATCAAAGCCTTTGCTTTAGGCCCGAGTAAAAAAAATAAAAAAAATAATATTAAAAAGGCCCCATTTAGAATATTTTTTTTAAAAAAGACCCCATTTATAGTTAATTTTTTTTAATAATATTAAAAAAAAAAAAAAAAAAACCTCATTTAGAATTTTCGCTTTAGGCCTCTAAATGGCTTGGGCCGGCCCTGGACACCCCTAGAGGCATGATGTTCCTCTCATTCTTTTTCCTCTATATTAAGCCTCAAAAAAATATCTTCTATTTGTGGTGTAATTTTCATGCTTATGTAGAAATGGATCCCCCGGGGGTAACCCGATGTGTCCTTATCTCTCCAATTTAGTGGTGGTTACTAATACCAATAAAGCAATGTTAGATTATTGGACTTTTGTCCCCACAATCTAGTCTAGGGTTTATTCCATTGTTTGTTGGACTTTGCTACTGAGACCCCCTTAGGGCCGAGACCACCGAGACCGTGCTCTAAGAGCATATGATTTTAGGTGGGGCCCATTTCATATGTAGGTCCTACTTGAAATCCCGTGCTCTTAAGAGCACCGTCTCGGTGGTCTCTGCCCTAAGGGGGTCTCAGAAGCTTTATCCTGGTTTTTTTTTTTTTTCGTGTTAAGAATAAAGGGAAAATTGGCTTCTTGTACTTTTGCTAGTCACATTACCGAGGGATAGTACCAACTACCAACTTATTAGAAGTTTTCCTCCAAATGAGGGCACCCTAAACTATCAATTAATTGAAAGCTTGCCTCCTTTGCTCTCAAATCTCTCTCAAATGAGGGGCGCACTTTGCCATATGAGCTAGAGGCACAGATGAGTTACTCTAAACCAATGGGTTATGGCCATTGATTGAGACATTAAATTTCCCTGATTAGGGCTTTCAACGATGGGTAAGGTTTGGAAGAGCCAAATCAGTCGAGGCCCAACTCAGCAATGTCGATTTTTGGGCCCAAGGCTTGCCCCAGCTAAGCATGGGCTCAAATAGTATGGTTGAAGGTGTCTCCTGTAGGTGATAATGATTGGGTTTGTGCAGGTGTGTGGTTAACCTACTAACCTTTCAGTTTTTTTTTGGTTGAAATACAAATAACACACACCAACTATACACACACACCCAACACACACACACGCCCTATGTCACAAGGCCATTACACCCACACACCCTCTCAAAAAAAGAGGGGCGGTGGGGCTATTAGGGTTCACATCGTTGGGCTTATGACCCTATCGCCCAAAATATTTGAAATTTTTACACAAAAACATGTTTGGTAAATATGTTTTTGTTTCTTGTTTTTAAAAATTAATAACAAAATTTTTGAAAATCAAGATAACATAAATTTTCAATTATCTCTATTTTTTAAAACAAAAAACAAAAATAAAAAATATGAATCGAGTACCATCCACCCACTCACAACAATTACCCACAACCACCACCACAGTACTACCTACCACCCACCACAATACTACCACCACCACCACTACACCACTACCCACCACCACCACCACACCCACCACCACCACAACCACAATACTACCACCACCACCACAACCACAATACTACCACCACCACCACCACCCCACTACCCACCACCACCACCACCACCACCACTACACCACTACCCACCACCGCCCACTCATCACCACCACCACCACAACCACAATACTATCACCATCACCACCACCACTACACCACCCACCCACCCACCCACCCACCCACCCACCACCACCACCACCACCCACCCACCCACCACCACCCACTACGCACTTCCACACCACCACCACACTAAACCACCTACCACCACCACACACCATCACTCATCACCACCACCACCACCACCACAACTCCACACCACCACCACCATCACTCACCACCACACTACACACACCACCACCACCACACACCATCACTCACCACCACAACCACAACTCCACACCACCACCACCCCACCAACATCACTCACCAACACCACCACCACCATCACTCACCACCACACTACACCACCACCACCACCACACTACACACACCACCATCACCCACCACTACCACCACGATGAATTGAAATTATTTAATCATATTTATCAAACACGTTTTTTTGTTTTTCTTTTTTTAAAAACAAGTAACAGTTAATAATACCAAACACATTGCCTATTTAAAAAAATTGAAAACAGAAAATTGTTTTCCAATTTTTAAAAACAAAAAATAAAAACAGTAAAACGGAAGTGTATCCAAATGGCCCCTTAATAGGTTTGTCCTACATGGATGGGCTTTAACCCTGATCTCTTGTGTGGGTGCAATGGCGTTGTGGCCTAGTGCGTGGGTGAGTAGTGGATGAGTGTTATTTGTGTTTCAACGAAAGAAAAGAAATGTGTGTGGATTACTAACAGTACCTGTTTAAACTACTACATAGGGCGGAGCCACATGGGGCCAGCCCCCCTGAATTTTAGGGAAAAATAAACTATAGGTCTAATAGGGACTAGCCTGGGCAAGGGGGTGGGAGGTCTAGCCCCACTAAACGTCTGAGAAAAAAAACATATTCCTTATAAATGGACACAAAAAAATTGTGATGCTCCGTAAACTTAGCCCACAAAAAAAAATAAAAAAATTGGGGATTACGCCCCGAGCCCCCATTGTTAGCCCCCGCAATGACCACATGCATGCTATTGGTCTATTCCAATTAAAAAAAAAAAGACTTAGCTACTGGGACCTTCTTAGGGAGAGCATAGGATTTCAGGTGAGGCCCATTTCATATGGTGGGATCCACTTGAAATCCTGTGCTCTTAGAGCATGATCTCGGTAGTCTCGGCCATAAGAGGGACTCCGAAGGTTTATCCTTACAAAAAAAAAAAAGTGCTAATCCACACTCCTTGCCCAGAGCCTTCATCCATTTTCGTGAGATAAAAATACCCTTCTTTGTTTGCATTATTCCAAAAATTGCACTGGCGTGAGGGTAGACACCCTTCTGAGAAATCCTTGCCGATAAGATATTGTTGAAAAAGAAAGTAGAAGAGCTTGGAATGTAATTACAGATAAATGAATATTAAAGAAATGATTTAGCACTTAGTCTGGTTTATTGATCAAGTCATGTCATCATAGCGTCGTAACTCAATTATTTGAGGTTGGAACATTCCGTCATTTTGTTATTTCAAAAGTCATTATTTTGATCAAAGCAAGTGCCATCATATATTTCCATTCCATAGTTTTTTTTGTTTTGTTTTGTTTTTTTGGAGTAAACGTGGGTAACTTGGGCCCAAACTCAAACTAGTCTTACGTGATGTTTAGGAAAACTTTCAACCCATACATCCGATATTAAGGGGATCCCATATTCGATCTCGAGACCTTTGGGTTTATGGTTCATCCTTCGACTACTAAGCCAAACCCCTGAGAGTTCTTTCCACACCATAGTTAATCATGTCTTTTTCGGTATTCCATTCGTCTTTATAAATCTTTCAATAAGTACAAACTCTTATCGTCTTATGGTCATTATTTGAATATGTTGCCTTTTTAAGTAGCCAATATTACGTGACAGAAATTATAGCAAGAGTTATTGATGTCTTGTAAGATTTTGAGTTTATTGCCGAAGTAACTAATTTAGGGTTTAAGTATGAACTAAAGCTCCCAAAACAGATAAATATAAAGATTTATGATCAGAAATATTCTTATATTACTTAAATATTATCTACTATTTTTTTCTTTCTTTCTTTGGATATCATTCATACTACTAGTCTACTACTTTGTCTTCAACTTTTGGGAAAAAACATTGTTTTGACAAAATCAAGATTAGAACAACACAAAGGACTGAATCCTTCTCGAGACATTGCATGATTGGGACAGAATTACACAGCAATCGATCAGGTGCGATGTACAAAAGAACGATATAGGCCTAAGAAGAAAATTGAGAGAAAAGCAATACATATGAGAGAGAGGTTGGGGCCTCTTTTGTCGAGAACGAATCAAAGCCAATCGTGATTGAACTGGGGGAGAGTACCCACATATCAACACGTGTTCATTTTAATCCTTATTAACTGTAATTAAGATTCACTAACCTTTAGAGTTTAACAATCTAATATTTGTTCCAAGAAAAAAAATAATTTAATTCTAGGATTAAGAAATTTTAATCCTAGAGTAAACTTCTTTAAAACAATTTTTTTTAAAGAAACAAGGATAGATCGTTGAACCATAAGGATTAGTGAATCTTAATCATGATTAATATGAGTTAAAAGGAACACTTGTTAACATGTGGGTGCGATTAAACTATCCCCCAGTTAAATCGCAATTGGTAGTGATTCGATATCCTTTTTGTCTTGTCGTAGTTCTCGGTCCTCATTCTTTTCTTTTTAATACACCGCACTGAGAGCCAAAGGAAAAGATAAAAGTCGAAGATAGAAACCAGCTTCTCTCTCTCACACACAATCAGGGACGACCATTTCCATACCTAAGACGAATTTAAGATAGAGACCAAATCCTCTACGGTGATAACCGGATTTGGCAAATCCGGTTATCATCCCATGAAGTCGTCACATATCCCTTTTGACACTCTTTAACTGTGGTTAAAATTCACCATCCCTAGAGTTCACCCACCCCATCCCTGGTTGTTAGAAAAAAATATTAATTCTTTTTTAATATTATATTTTTAGGGTTTTTTTTTAATATTAAAATGTTTTAAAAAATAATTAATGCATTTTTTTTCTAAAAACCAAGATGAATGAGTGAATCTTAATCACAGTTAAGTTAAGGGGTGTCAAAAGGGATACGTGGCGACCTCATGAGATAATTACCAGATTTGCGTTACCACCATATAGGATTTGGTTTCTTTAAGATAAGGAAGATAAGGAAAATAATCAATCCCTTGGTCGGTACTGCAAGGAGGTGCGTCTCGGTCCTCTTTCAATGTCATGTGCCCCTCTTTTAAATCTATTTAACTGTTAAGTTCACGCATCCCTAGGGTCCATCTATCAAGGGTGGATCGGGGCCATGGCCCCTCCAACCAAAATTTTGTAATTGTTTTTCAGAGAGAGAGAGAGATTGGGTGGGCGTTAGATAAGGGGAGATATTTTAATTGAGGAATTGTGTTCTATCCGAGTGCTATATAAAAGGAATACAGTTATTAAGTTATGTGTTATCTTTAAGAGTTTTAAAATCTTAAAACTCAATCAACGCCTCAACCCACCAATTCTCAATTTAAGAGATTTAAAAAATAAAAATTCAATCAACGCCTCAACTATTAAGTTATGTGTTATCTTTAAGAGTTTTAAAATTTTAAAACTCAATTGCCCATCAATTCTTACTTTAAGAGATTTAAAAAATAAAAATTCAATCAACGCCTCAACCCTCCAAATTCTCATTATAGTAGTAGAGATATAGTGTCCTGCCCCCCTCCCAAATTTTTTTGTTATATATATAGTGGCCCCCAATGGAGTCTGCTTATACCTTTTAGTTGCCACATGTCTCTATTGACACTCTTTAACTATGGTTAAAATTCACACTCTTAGGATTCACCTACTTATCCTTGGTGTTTAGAAAAAAATTTAACTTCAGGAGTTGATGAATTTTAACAAAGGTTTGAAAAGAATTTGATATTTTTTTTTTAAGACCAGGATAAGTTGGTGAATCCTAATCACAATTAAAGGGTATCAATAGGGACACTTGGTAACCTCAAGGACTTTACCGGAAAAAAATCCTATGATAAAAAAATTACCCCATTGTTTTTACCCTCAAATGTCAAATCCACTAGTTTTTTTTTATACATGTATTTCGACTCCCCCTTTGAAAATTTCCTGGCTCGGCGGCTGCATCCAACTACTCTTACTTTGAGAAAAATAAAATAAAATAACATAAAATTTAATTTAAGAATTAAAAAAATTTAACCACAGCTCATGTCAGTTGAGTTGGGTTTTGAGTGGGAGGAGGAATAATTCGCTCCTCGCTGGTGGAGTTCTTAAGACAAGTAGCACGCATGCAGGTGCCACTATACAGCTACAACGTAACGCTAGTCCCATCGCACCAAAGTCAGCAAATTAAACATTGACACATCAAATTGGTGCGGACACCTGCTCGAGTGGACGACAACATGTTTGCTGACTTTGGCATGTCGGTAGACGAATCAGATTTGGTCTGCTCCTCACCAGACCAAAATCTTCTGGCTCTCATTTCACATGTCGACACCTGTCCCTTTTTTAGCAAACCTTAACTTTGATTAAAATTTAGAGTAGTGATAGGCGGACCCATGGATCCCATTAGCTAACCTAAGGCATCCACCAATGGGTGGATGCCTTAGGTTAACTAATGGGATCCATGGGTCCGTTTACTATTTTCCTAAAATTTACTACCCTTAGGATACAATCATGAATACTTGGAATTTAGAAAAATATTTAAAAATTTTAACTAAGGGAGTTAAATTTCTTTAACTAGGATTAAAAAGACAATGTGCTCTGTGAGTCCCGACGGTCTTGGTCTGGCGAGAGTGACCAAATCCAATCCCATCTGTAGAACTAATCCACGTGCGGCGGCGGCGATCCACTATCCGATGGTTCCACTTAGAAGACATCATAGCCTAGAAGAATGTAGCAAAATAGAATGACCAATCATGAAAAAGAAGAAGAAGAAAGAGGTGAGTCTCGCCCCCTCGCATGTGTGCCACGTATGTTGTCTAATCACCCATCTTTTAGGCCTTCTACCGTTCTACGTCTCTGAGGTGCTTGTTGCAATGATGTCTAAATTTCGCGTTTATTTGTCTCTATGTCGGTACAGACGTTTTTAGACTAGAAATGCTTCTAATCATTATTATTAGAGATTAATTTTGACGCGGTACTCTCTTTTCTGCATTATAGGCACGACAGATTTGTAATTTTTAAGTTATTTTACACGAAATTATAAGTTTGCCATTGAGATAGTGTAAAAAGGGGAGCTCCGCTCCACCCAGTGAAGTAGAGCTCCGCTCCACCGAGTGAAGTAGAGCTCCTCTTTGTATTTAAACTAATATTATTATTATTATTAAAGTAATGGTTGATGAATAATTCAAATATATTTATGTTTGAATTAGCTATTCAAAAGAAATCTATTTTTTGAAAATGACATCAACTATTTTTATATTAAGAGATGTTACCCAATAGAATTTCACAAAAAAAAAAAAAAAATCTATTATTATGCGTTGCCAAACAAGTTTACTATTTATAGATTTATTTCTTACGATTTTTTTTTTTTTTGACAATAGATCTATTTTGACCGGATCTATTTGAAATTGACAAAATCTTAATGAGTCTCCGTCTATGCATTATGCAATATCCAATACTTGAAAGCTCACCTGAGGCTTGTCAAATTCACCCTCAAATGGCGGTGTCCGACCAGCCATTCAAAATCCTCTGCAGTCTTATCCTCCTAAGCCCTTACCTTATGTTTGGTTATCGAGAAAATAAGTAAAAACATGGAAAAAAAAATAAAATTAGACAAAACACAACAAAATTGTATTAAAAATTCAAAATTTTCTTTTCTTTTTAATGTTTTAATCAATTTTCTCGGCAACTAAACATAGCATAAAGGTTAAATAGGGCCCAAAAAATGCAAAACTCTCTTATCTTATGGTCTGGAATCGGGTACGGTTCTATCGTGCCCTCATCCAGGGGCGGAGCACGGGGAGGGGCCATGCCTCCTCCCCCTCCCCCTCCCCCAAATTTTTGGAACAAAAAATAAAGATATTGTATTGATTATATATCTATACTATAATATAAAGAAATAAGACTTGTCTCTCTTCTTTCCAAACCCAATCCCTTCAATCTTATAACTTCTATTTTAGAGATAACACGTGAATTTTCTCTTTAATTTCTACCGTTTAAGTTTGGGATCCATTATCTCATCCTAGAGCCCTCTCTATCTCCACTATTGTAGAATCCTCTCTTATCTCCACTATTGTAGAGTCCTCTCTTATCTCCAACTCTTGCAAGTTTGAGATTTATTAAATATTATTAAAATATATTACTTAATATTTAAATAAATAAATAATATTATTTAATTTTAAATATTCTTAAATTATTACCCGTGCATCGCATGGGGTCTCTACTAGTATATATATATATATAGAGAGAGAGAGAGAGAGAGGGGTTCCAATCGGCTATGCCCTCGAGTCTTTGGTAAGCGACTTTCTTGATGCCGTTGGATCTTAAGTCTTTTAAATCCAACCGTATATCCAAAAAGCAAACCGCTTACTATAAGTTATAGTGAACGCCCAACCCCTCTAGAATCTCAACATGTTGCATGTTATTTGGGGATTCGACCGTTGGATGTTATGGGAGACACGTGACAGAAATAAGTCGGTTAGACCTTGCATTAATTCCTTAGGGTTTACTAGATCCTATTTAGCCTATAAAATTGATGATTTTCTAACATTCAATAGGACGATCTAGACATTTCCGACCAAACCTGGTTTTAGACACGTGTCTCTTAAAGAACCCACCTTAATATCCAATGCTTGGATTTGAAAATAACATACCATAGTATTGTGTTTTTAGGAGGCCACTATATATTAGTGTATTAATTATAGGAAAAATAATCCCCAAGGAGAGAATTTATGTCTCGCCCCCTTTTTGTGTCACATGTCCCATTTTTTAGTCCATTTAAATTAATGTGGTTAAGATTCATTAACATTAAGGATTAAAGCATCTAACTTTAATTTTTAGAAGAAAAAATAACCATAAGGGTTAAAACTTTTTAAAGGAGCTTTGTGAGGACAAAGAGGAATGGTTCTATCATTGGCATGAGGTGGGGACTATTGTTCTTAATTATATATCAAAACTTCTCATTTAAAACTGTGTTAAAGCATCTTATTTAAAAAATTTCATTATCCTAACCAACAGTTGGAAAATCTTTAGAAATAGGGACTCACATGCTAATGAGAGTTAAACTTTTGAGATCGAATGACAGCCAATCGATTGAACTCAAGGAGAGTTCAATCGCACCCACAGTCAACACGTGTCCTTTTTAACCTCTATTAATCATGAGTAAGATTCTTTAGTTTAATAATCTAACATTAGTTTTTAGAAAATAATTTTTTAAGAAAAACTAACTTTAGGGTTAAGAAAATTAACCCTAAGGTTATATTTCTGAAAGAAAGAATTTCTAAAAACCAAGGATAGATTGTTGAACCCTAACGGTTAAGGAATTTAACCATGATTAATAGGGGTTAAAAAGGACACATGTTGGATTGTGGGTGTGATTGAACTCTCCCTGAGTTCAATTGCGATTGGCTGTGATTCGATCTCTGAACTTTTGTGATTCGATCTCTGAACTTTTGCTTTGAGATGATGACTTTCCTCCAAATTAAGTAATATTTATAAAGGGGAATTTTTCTCTGCATTGTAACTCATAGAGGTTTTTTTTTTCCCGCCAAATGATAGGTTAATATTTATTAAAATGGAATAAAAAAGATGGTACAACCAGGGGTGGATCCAGGCAGGATTTTCTCGAGGAGCTTTCGAGCGGCTGGGGTGGATTATCTTAAAATAGAGGCAAATGCCGTGCCTGCCTATCTGATCGGAGTAGTTAGAAGGAGGGTCATCCGACCACAGAGGTTCCCTCGCAACAAATAGCTCTCCCGGCTACCTCATGCGTAGCCTTATTTGTAGCTCTTCGAACAAATTCGAACTCACAATTACACATTTCAGCCCCAAACTTTGTTAAATGGTTAAAGACACACTCACATAGATTGTTAGCCCTTTGCTAACCTTGAATCGATATAAGGTTCTTTCCTCTTATCAATAGATAAACCTTGAGTTCATATAAGGTTTTCTCCTCTTATCTAAGAGATAGGCCATTTTGATGAGTTGGGTTAGGTTTAGCAATTAGCCTCATGTGAACCAAGTGAGTGTTAGACCTCCGTAAGCATGTGTGTTTAATCATTCAACCAAAAAAATCAATCATGTGTGTGTTTAACCATTCAACCAAAAAAATCAAAGTGGGTCATACATTCAACAACTTCGCCGGTATAATCAAAGTGGGTCATACATTCAACAACTTCGCCGGTGTAAAAGTGTAAATTGGGGTTGGCTTTGAATTAGCAGAAATAGTGCCTCATAATTGTATGCAGATCCGATTTGGGTTTCGGTTTGGAAAATACTAAACCTACCCGGGTACCCATTTCATAACGGCCTCATTGATCCACGCCCCAAATTTTAAATAATTACCTACTGTGATTAGTACTCACTCACCCCTAGGGTTAAGCAATCCAACTATGGTTTTTTTTTAAAATCAAAATTTTAGTTTTAATTTAGTTAAGCTTAACCGGGTTAATAGGTTGTTAAAAGGGGCACGAGTAAGATATGAAACGGACCCATGGGTCCGCTGAGCACTGCTTCGTCGGTTTATGTTTCCATTAAACGGTGTGAAAAGTTTATTCGTGGGTACCACCCGAGACCATTTTTCGGGCATATGCTAGAGACAATCCGATGCCACTCGCTCCATGTCTGCAACGTGTACGGTACAGGGCATACCGAGGCCAGACAGAGGAGGTTTCCTTCTTCTCTTCTTCCTCGTCATTATCTGTGAATTCACGTAGTCTTCATAAACTCATGGTTTGGATATTGGAAAATGGGCGGCCCAATACGGTAATGTCGACACGTGCGTGTCACTTTCTACTTTTATTATTATTCGGAGAAGCCGCCGGCGAACGGTTGAACTAGACAGGTGTAACCGGTGAGATTCGGCGAACTGATCCTACGGATGAGATTCTCCCACATCCACATTCCGTTGACTTTTGTTGCCGTAAAAAGAGGCTTTTCGACTCCTTTTAAATGAGCAGCAGCGAAAACACCTCTTAACCATCTTCAGTTCTCTCCGCTAGGGTTTCTCTGAGGTATTCCTCTGTTCTTCTCTGAATCCAAATCTAACTTTTCAATTTGATTGATTTCTAGGGTTCTTGATGTTAAAAATCTATCATTTTTTTTTGTCACCACTGGAGTTTCAGATTGTAGAGAATAGTGAGGAGTATGTCTGGATTTTAGTTAACTTTTTTTTTTTTCCCGTCTATTTCCTCTGTTTGATGTTGAAAGTATACTTCTGATTTAGTCTCTGAATTCTTACTTGTTCAATCCAGTTTTAGAGGTG
Source organism: Tetracentron sinense (assembly GCA_015143295.1). NCBI lineage: Eukaryota > Viridiplantae > Streptophyta > Magnoliopsida > Trochodendrales > Trochodendraceae > Tetracentron > Tetracentron sinense. The sequence goes on from CM026563.1 coordinate 7,582,798, forward strand.
TTTTGATTTAACTTAATGGTTCTAGGGTTAAGAATTTTCATTTCTTGATACATAGAAAGGCTCTTATTTGTAAACTTCTTGCTTTGTATGCTGTTTATCCAGATTTTGTAAGAGAAAAAAAAACCAGTTATTCTGTGAAATTGATCGATTAAGGTTAGGGTTTGCGAGGTAGATTTGCATGGTAGATGGTTATGGATCCACATATCGAAGAATTTTATGGTTCCATGAATGGATACAAACACGACACGCAGGCTGTTTCTTTCGGTTTTGATCAGAATTTTATCAATGGACTCAAACTAGAAGACACCTTTTTAGATCACAACTCCATGGGTTCTACTCTCCTTCCGCGTGAATTAAGTAATTTAGCTCGATCTTCTAACGATGGAGATTCTTCTGAAGACTGTGATTTCTCGGATATAGTTCTGAAGTACATAAACCAGATGCTTATGGAAGAAGACAAGGACGAGAAGGCCAGCATGTTCCAGGAATCTTCTGCTCTTCAAGCTGAAGAGAGATCCTTTTATGAGATCCTTGGCGAGAAGTACCCCCCTTCGCCCAAGAAACCCCTTCCTTATGTTGGTCAAAATGCCGGGAGCCCAGATAATAGTTTTACTGGTAATTCTAGTAATTATAGTAGTGGCATTAGTACTAGTAATAGCACCTTAGTAAATCCCATCATGATTCGGGATCTCGGTGAAAGTAAGTCCTCTCATATACAGACCCTTCCTGTTGACCACACATCTCAGTCTCCTTCGTCTTCGTTCAGCTCTTCAAACAGTGTCAGTAATATCCTAGATGGGCTGGTTGACTCTCCTGTAAGTACACTTCAATGTCTTGATGCATTCAATGTGAACCAATCTGTTTGGCAGTTAACGAGAGGGATCGAGCAAGCTAGTAAGTTCCTTCCAAATGGTAGAAATCTGATTGTTGATCTGGAGAACAACGGTTTATTACCTGTGGAGAGAAAGGGAGAGGTTAGGGAGGTGGCCATCAAGGCGGAGAAAAAGGAAAAGGACAAGAGAGAGTACTCAACCAATGGGTCTAGAGGAAGGAAGAATCCTCACCGCGAGGATATGGATTTAGAAGGGAGGAGTAACAAGCAGTCGGCAGTCTACGCTGAAGCTACTGTAATGTCGGAGATGTTTGATAATGTGTTGCTCTGTAACAAAGGGAAAGGTGAGTCCTCCTTATCTACTCTCCGTGAACCCTTACAGAATGGAGCAAGCAAGAATGGGGTTAAAGGATCTAATGGTGGAAAATCTCGTGGTAAGAAGCAAGGCGGGAAAAGGGAAGTGGTGGATTTGAGGACTCTCCTGATTCACTGTGCACAAGCTGTTGCAGCCGATGATCGTAGGAGCGCGAATGAATTGCTGAAACAGATCAGGCAGCACACTTCTCCTTTAGGGGATGGTTCTCAGAGACTGGCCCATTACTTCGCTGATGGCCTTGAGGCACGTTTGGCTGGCACTGGGACCCAAATTTATTCAGCCCTCATGAAAAAGAGGACATCAACTGCCGATATCTTGAAAGCTTACCATCTACTTCTTGATGCATGCCCGTTCAAGAAGATCTCAAATTTCTTCTCGAACCAGACAATCATGGATGTCGCTGAGAATGCAACGAGGCTGCATATTATAGATTTTGGAATCCGCTATGGTTTCCAGTGGCCCTGCCTTATCCAACGTCTCTCAGCAAGACCGGGTGGGCCTCCCAAGCTTCGGATTACTGGGATTGATCTTCCCCAACCTGGTTTCCGTCCAGCAGAAAGAGTTGAGGAAACGGGACGTCGCTTAGCAAACTATGCTGAGAGGTTCAATGTTCCATTCGAGTTCAATGCCATAGCACAGAAATGGGAAACAATTCAAATTGAAGATCTTCACATTGATAGTGATGAGTTGCTTGTCGTGAACTGCTTGTACCGGTTTAGGAACATACTTGATGAGACTGTGGTTGTGGACAGTCCACGAAACATTGTTCTGAACCTAATCAGGAAGATGAATCCAGCTGTTTTCATCCACGGGATTTTGAATGGGGCCTACAGTGCTCCCTTCTTTATCACTCGGTTCCGGGAGGCTTTCTTCCACTTCTCTGCTCTGTTCGATATGCTTGAGACTAATGTACCTCGTGAACATAATGAGAGGATACTGCTTGAGAGAGAGATCTATGGACGGGAGGCTCTAAATGTCATAGCGTGTGAAGGTTTTGAGAGGGTTGAGAGGCCAGAGACATACAAGCAGTGGCAAGTCAGAAATCTGAGGGCTGGGTTCAGGCAGCTCCCACTGAATCGGGAGATCCTGAAAAGAGCAAGAGATAGGTTGAGATCGAGCTACCACAAGGATTTTTTGATTGACGAAGACAGCCAGTGGATCCTGCAGGGATGGAAGGGACGAATCGTCTACGCACTCTCTTCCTGGAAACCTGGCTACAATGCTTGAAAGGTGTGTTTATTAGTACTCAAGAAAGGGCAGTAATAGATCATGGGACTCTATTCTAGAAGTCACCTTCCTGCCTTTAGTCCTATAAATATTTGACAAGGATTCATGGGAACATGAGCAAAGGTACCACTATCTGTTATTGGTTTCAATTTGAACATCTCTCTCTCTCTCTCTCTCTTTCTTGTTGTTAGTATACTATTTTAAGGCATATGAGCTTGATTTTGACTAGTGGCTAATTTGCTTAATCTGCAGTTAAAATGGAGAGCTGATTTTGATGGTTGCCTGCTATGAGGGATCATTATCTAAATGATGCCAATAGTGGTGGCATCTGTTGAATTGTAAAAGAGAGAGACATGGAGAAGAAAGATGACACCTCATAGACTTTATTTCACCAAACACTTCCTATGCCGCAAGAGAATGATATTAGCCCTTTGTGAATGAACAAAATCAGGTAAGTGCTGTGACATAATACATACTAATGTATATAATCATTGGATAGTTTCATGTGACATGACAACAAAGAAATGCAAGCTTAGGAAGAACCAGTGGCCGAAGAAATATGTTTTAGCTATAGTGGCACCAACTATCCAATTGCTTGCTTTTCAAATTATAACTTCACTAGTTTGACTTTCATATTTCTGATTATCAGGGGTTTAAGTTGCTCCATCTGCTTATTGTTTCTGATTTCTTGAGAGGGAAGGTGTTGGCTTGATTACCTGGTTTATTTTCCTGTTGAAAATGTGGTGGTCTCAAAGTTAACATTTCTTTCTTTTTTCTTGTCAATCCAAAATATCTCAAATTAATTGAATTCATTCAGGATATATGGGGATAGCTTTAGTGTAACTTGTGTCCAGCAAGCAGTGCCCTTGCTCATATGCAATTTTTCTAAAAGTTTTCGTCACTATTTAATTAGGCTTGCATTGATTCTTTTAGATCTGAGCCCAACAAATGAATGGTTCAGGTAGGCATGTAGGAGGGCCCAAATATGAGACTGGTTTTGAGCACCCCATTTGCCATGTCTACTTAAAATGATGGTTCTAATAAGACAAGTTGATGGGGCATCAGCTACGCACTGGTTTATGGCTTTGCTATTCAGTTTCGGGTATCGAAGCTCTTCTTCAGCTGAGGGAGGTGATGTCTTTGGTCAAGCAGATACAGTAGATGGTAGGGTGGATGCTGCTCATCTTAGGGCTGTGGTACAGCCAAATACTTTTTAGAAATATAGCTGAAGCAGTAGCATGTTATAAGAAGGTTCGTTGCATCTTTATTAACAGGAATCCCGTCTACTTCATCTGAAGTGTATCAACAAGTATAGATGGATCCATGAGAGGTCAATGTTGACGATAATATATGAATCCAGATACAAAAAGACTAGGCAAGTGACTTTCCCGTTTTATAATTCTCTACAGATTAACTAGGTTCTAATCTATAGTAATTGTACATTTCTCCCCGAATGAAAGGTTTTGAATCCAAGACCTGCCCCCAATGGGGAATGCCCCTTCCGCAATGGGTTGACACTTGTCACAGGAACCGTGTGAGGTTAACCTCGAACAGCATTCCAAATGGGGGATGCTCCTACCATGAGTGACAGACCTTGAACAGCATTCCAAGCACCCTTGTGGCTTTATAAACATATCCATGTTTAGGCATAGAAAGAGATAATTTTAACCCATTGATGCCATGCCTTTCCTTCATATTTTGGAATTATCTAGCATGATGCAGGAACTTCCAACCAACAACAAAAACAGAACATGACGCCGAAACCCATTCACCAAGAAATAACCAAAAGGGTTACAATGTCTTCTCATATGGTCAATGCAGACATTGCCAACCTTCTGCAATGACATTAAATATCCATAATATCTGCAAGGAATATATAAGTAGCAGGATGATATTAGCAACAGAACGAAGTGCAAGGGGAATTCAGACAAATACATGAAAACCCAAGTGGATAAACCAAAAAAAAATCCTTATTAGCTTTTTGCTGTGGTATCATAAACTTCTTATATGCACTGGATTGTGATTTCGGGAAGGTGATGGCTTGTGCAAACTGATAATCTTGGTATTGAGCTTGAGTTGAATCACTTTGCGATGATCGGGGGCATTTCAGTTGTGCACAGCAGCAAGAACTACTAGGCTCTTGAGGTTTTGAGAATTTGGAAGGAAAGAAATGTTAGCTGAACCAGTTTAGCATAATCAGTTAATAAGATATTAATCAATGGGACTAAAAATTAAAGACATGGGATCCTCTCCAGTTGGTGCTGGTGAACCAAATGGCGAGGACACTGCCAGCTTCAAAATTTCATAGTTTTAAAAAGATGGTGGTGTCTTTTTATGCATAGGGGGCGGGGGGTACGTGGATGGGACACGGTGAAGCTGGTGGTGTCCTCGCCAGCGCCAGCTACTACTGGAGAGGATCCCAAGTCAAAATTAAACCCTAGACCCAACCATCTACTTACATGGCTTCTACAGTATGATACTCGACAGAAACTGTGTTCTTTTGGGACGATTTTCAAGAGTCCAACGCCCACGCCACATAGAAGTCCCATTGTTTCCTCTCTTGTATTTCTCTCTTTACTACTGCAAGCTCTTCAATTCTCCCTGTGACAGTTTTCATTTTCATGGTTGGAAATGTATTGTACCCACTCCAAAGTTTTATCAATGAATTTAAGGGAGTGAAAACAAACACAATTGGCACGGATCCATCCCTTGTAGCTTGAGTGGGAGGAGCACCTCAGCAAGACCCTCATGCGAGTCAATCTGAGGAGCAAGCATAGTCCATACAAACTTGTAACAGGTTTTGTAAAATTGATACACAGACATGCAGAAGGGAAAAAAAAACAGAGAAATAAAGGCCCACATAGCTGGATCAAGTGCAAATGTAGATTATTCATTTAAGTAGCTAGTAGAGACACTCTATAATCCTGCAGCAACATCGCCATCTTCTATCTTCAATTAGAAAGTCCTCATAATAGGGACCAACAAAATCTTCGTCTACCTTCCGTTTTACAAAAACCACAAAGTTGCAGCGAGCAATCCTGTCAGAGTAAAGAATTTCCATGTAAAATTGCTGGAGAGAAGAACATCAATTGCAAAACCTAAAGATGGGTCTCTCTCAAAATGGCCATTCATGGAAAGAAGTTGGCAAAACTTATAGATGGTTAGAGTTATCATGGTGAGACAATTCAAACTTGGTGTTATCAGTTAAGTAGTGATGAGGTTCGAGAGCAAGTCACAACAATTCAGAGTTACTATTTTTCTTGATAATTATGACAAAGGAGACACTTTATGTTTTATTTTTATGATTATTGACAAAGGAGTATGCAGATTTTGAATATAATTATGCGGATTTTGAATTCACGTTTGTATTTTATTCTAAGGTTTGAATTAGAGGATGCATACTTCACAAGTTTAATATACTAGGGTCACTTAAACACATTTTAATGGAAGCAAATGCATAATGACCTGAATGTGCATCGTCGGTGTAATATTACCCCATCTAAATCAAGGCCCAGCTACTCAATAGTCATAAACAAACACCCACTCATTGTGCTCATTTTTAGAAAGAACCTTCAGTTGCAAGAGCATCTCCAACGAAGCTATTTCTATCCCATTGTTTCGTCTGAATGGAGATGCCCTGATACATAGGGAGCTAGAATTTGAGGTTGAACTCCAACGCACAAGCTAGTTCTTTCCTATTTCTTTCCCATTCCTCAATCTACTTTTCCAATGGTCTTTTTTTTAAAAAAAATGAGTATAGTGAGTTGATTCCGCTCGCCTGAGTTGACAAGCAGAATCGTATTCGTCGAAGTAGCAAGGTCATCTAGCAAGCCTGTTGGAGTATCAAAAAGTGCTTCAGGCTCCGTATTCCGATGAACAGAACAAGAATAGGGAGTGCGTTGGAGATGCTCTAACATATGTTATATGTACCTGTATAGATTTGTTCCTTGCCACACCAGTCATGAAAATGATTCCCATAATCCTCATTTTGTATTGTTTCTTTCCATATATGCACTCACCTCACCAACCTATAGAGAATTTTCAGATATTCCCTCATAAAGTTCTTAAAGCAAGTGATTTGGATTTGTAAATTTCTACATTTTAATGGTTATATTTATTTACTTTTCTAGAAAGCAGGAAGCAATTGCATGAATGTTGATCCTAATATCCGGCATGTCCAACTTTGAAGACCTTTTACCTTGGGAAAAAAAACTTGATTGCATTATTGTGCTGAATTTCTTCATACTAACCCCATTACCAATATTTTATTGAAGCGGTGGCATCAAATAATACAATAGTTTCTATCAATCTTTCGAGGTAAAAATATATATCAAGCCTCGCAATTGTGATTAGCCCATGTTGATCTTGTACACCTACCTAATTAAGCGAGAGAACCCCCAATTTAAAAAAAAATAATTTAGAGATTACATATTTTTTTCTCAGCAACCATTAAAATGTGAGTCATATTATAAACCAAATAATATTACCCCTTCTAAATCAACACCGAGCAACTCAATACTTATAAACAAACATCACCTCACTGTGTCATTTATAGAAAGAACAATCTACATATAGCAAATGGGGTGACATATATAGCAAATACACCTCAGGTTGCAACATTCAATGGAAATGATTCTCATAATCCTCAGTTTTTAGGTGGCGTTTGGATTGGATTTTTTTGGCCAAAAATCAATTCTGATAAAATTGATTACGTAGAAATTCATATCAAATAATAGTGTTCGGAGAATACGGAGTTGAGAGACTCACCAACGTATTCTCCGAACACTTTTATTTGGAAAAATTATTATTTGACCATTAATTTTTACACAATCAATTTTACTAGAATTGATTTTTAGTCAAAAAAATCCAATCCAAACGCCCCATTATTGTTTAATTCCATATATGCACTTTCCAACCCAAAGAGAGATCTTTCAAAAATTTCCTCATAAAGTTATTACTTAAATCTGGTGAAAATAAACCTAAAGCCTAAAGCCCAGCCTATATATGAAACCTGGCCCTTGAATTCCCCTCCATCTCTCCATGCTTCCTTTTTTTTTTTTTTCATTTGCTTTAGTTTTTTTTGGAATGTAAGCTGGAATGTTGTTGCCAAGCTAGTGCTAATTAGACTCGCTTTTCTAAAGATAATTAAGGAGTGGAAGATAAAACTGTGCTTTTCAGATGAACCTGTGGGTTGCCTCTTGGTCATGACATTTTCCTAGTCTGAACGGGTTGAATCACCAGGTATTTTACAAAATGGGCACAACTAAAAGTTTTTTTTTTGAAAAGAGAAGGGAAAAGTTGTTTTTAGTAGTATTTCTTTTCAGTTTTTGTTTATTAATTAATAAATCCTTGATTTGTAGGTGTGCTACTATAACCTTCTCTCTCAATGGATTCCCATCTTGGTCTATAATGAAGAGAGTCATTTCTCTCCCTACGGTCTTCAGGTTTTTCTCTTTTCCTTGTCCACATTACAGGCTCTTAGTAACTACTTCTATTAGCAATTTTTGTAGTTGTGTGAATTTTTTTAAAAAGGTTTTTTACTGTGGTATTTATTGTTCTTAGAAGATTTAATTAATCTGATCTGTTACATGTACTTCAATAATCAAATAGAATAGAAAAGGGACTATAAATACTGAAAATCAGACGAAGAAAAAGTAATAACTAACTTTGAAATTATTGATGTAGGTGTACCCAAGAAGTTCAAATCTCACGGTAGAAATAAGATATTTCGTGCCATGAAGAGGACCAATGGAAGTGATATTAGCTATAATTGGTCTTGGCCAATCTGCCGCACTCTTGGAAGCCTCCCGACAACAGCATATTAGGGCCATTTACCATTGTTCTTAGGGAACAATTTTTTATATTTGGAGAACAAAAACAACACAAATGTATGCATTGTTCTTGGGGAACAATTTTTTTATATTGGGAGAACAAAAACAACACAAATGTAAGAGCCATTTGGCATTGTTCTTGGGGAACAATTTTTTATATTCGGAGAACAAAAACAACACAAATGTATGCAGTTGAGTTTTTTGGAATTTAAGAATTATTCAGCTTCAGTCACAATTTCTGGGAACAAAAAAAACACACTTCTCATAATGAAATTTGAGATATGCGCGCTGTTTACCATAGGGACGAACTAAAAAAAGGGCAAATCAAAAATCAAACAACTCCAAAACAAAAAGCCTTACATGCATTAAATGGTAGTCCCCATTTGATGTTTTTGTGTCCTTTGTTTTTTGATCGGGCAGCATAGCTATGCTATCGAGAGTTTTTAATCACTTCTAAAAAACAACCTTACCCATTTCTCTCTCTCTCTAGAGCAATCATCAGCTACCCTCTGCCATCTCCTCCCCTCTTTTTCTCTCTTTCCCAATTCGTGCCAGGTCCTCCTTCTCTCTCAAATGGGTATATAATTTTTCAAAGAAAATCCAGAAAGAAATAGAGAAAATGGGGTTGCTATGTTCTCACAGGTTGCCCAATAGATCTCGGTGAGAAGAATCTCTGGCCTGCCCAATAAATCTCCATGAGCAGAGTCTCCGGACTAAACACAGTTCCTGTAACAATTACAAATCCTCTTGAGATTTTGATGGCGTCATAGTTACAACTCCTATGTATTTAGGTTACATCTTGTTTAAAGTGGTTGTCATACCTAAACAGACATGCAGAAAGGGAAAAAACAGAGAAAGAGAAAGAAAGGCCCACATAGCTAGATCGAGTGCAAATATAGATTATCCAAAGGGAAGTGATTTAAAACTTTCGATAGTGCCTACTATCAGGAGCTGAACCATTGGATTGAAAATCCAATGGTGTTAATCATTAAGTGGGGCACACCATTTAAAGCAATGGCGCAGCATAGTAGGTACTATCGAGAGTTTTTAATTACTTTCCCTTTTCAAATACCTAGCAGAGACTATATAATCCTGCAGCAACACTGCCATCTTTTGTCTTCAATTAGAAAGTCCTCATAGTAGTGACCAACAAAATCTTCCTCTACCTTCTGTTTTACAAAAACCACAAAGTTGCAGCGAGAAATCTCGTGAGAGTGAAGGATTTCCATTTCAAATTGCTGGAGAGAAGAACGTCGATTTCAAAACTTAAAGATGGGTCCCATTCATGTGAATTCATGGAAATAAGTTCGCAAAACTTATATATGTTTAGAGTTATCATGGTGAGACAGTTCAAACTTAGTGTTATCACTTATCAGTTAAGTAGTGACGAGGTTTGAGGTTTGAGAGCAAGTCACAACAATTCAAAGTTACTATTTTTCTTGATAATTTTGACAAAGGAGACACCTTATTTTTCTTTCTTTTCCTAATAGGCATAGTAATAAAAGCCAGGTTTGAGAATAATTCGACGAAGTCCAGTGCGACAAAATTTGGCAAAAGCTTATGCAGAGAAAATATTTGGATTTTTAATCTGAACAATGTTCGAAGGAAGATTAAAAAAAAAAAAACTTATTTGGATTGATATTCAGAAGAAATAGAATAGAGATTTACCAAGGGGATTGCAGCGATAGAGACGCCAAGCTGTCAAGATTGTGCCTTTCATGACTCCATATCTCTTGTATGCTTCCATGGAGTACTCACCACAGGTTGGAACATACCGACAACTGTTCGGCAACAGTGGCGAGATTTCCCCTGATTAAAACTCTAACAACAATTCCTATTTAGAACGACACTAATAAGTAATTATTAAAATTTAAAAAAAAAATCAATAATTCGCCATTAAAACAGTATAATTTTAACAATAAAAAATCTTCTTCTTCAAAGAACAAGGCAAATAAGACTCACTCTTGTAGAATTTCAGCATAGATAATGCAGTTTTAACCCCCAAATCCTTCACTTCGTCGTCTAAGAAAGGAAAAAAGAAAACTCAACGACACATCACAAACGAAAAAAAAAATCAAAGACAGAAAGGGGCCATACCTGGATTTTCCTGTTGAAAATGTGGCAGTCTCAAACTAAACATTTCTTTCTTTTTTCCTGTCAAGCCGAAATATCTCAAATTGATTGAAATCATTCAGGATATATGGGGGTAACGGTAGTGTAACTTGTGCCCAGCAAGCAGTGCCCTTGCTCATATCCAATTTTTCTAAAAGTTTTCATCACTACTTTAATTAGGCTTGCATTGACTCTTTTAGATCTGAGCCCAACAATTGAATAGGAGGGCCCAATTATGAGACTGGTTTTGAGCACCCCATTTGCTATTGTCTACTTAAAATGATGTATCTAATAAGACAAGTGGATGGGGGCATCAGCTACGCTCCGGTTTATGGCTTTGCTATTCAGTTTCGGGTATCGAAACTCTTCTTCAGGTGAGGGAGGGAGGGAGGGAAACGTCTTTTGGTCAAGCACATACAATAGATGGTGAGGGTGGATGCTGCTCATCTTAGGGCTGTGGCACAGCCAAATATTTCTTAGAAATATAGCTGAAGCAGTAGCATGTTATATAAAAAGGTTCATTGCATCTTTCATTAACAGGAATCCCGTCTACCTCATCCGAAGTGTATCAACAAGCATAGATGGATCCATGAGAGGCCAATGTTGACGATAATATATGAATCCAGATACAAAAAGACTTGGCAAGTGACTTTCCCATTTTATAATTCTCTACAGATTAACTAGGTTCTAATCTCTAGTAATTGTACATTTCTCCCTGAATTAAGGGTTTTGAATCCAAGACCTGCCCCCCCGAATGGGGAATGCCCCTTCCACAAGGGGTTGGCACTTGGCACAGGCCCACAGGCACAGCATGAAGTCAGACCTCGAACAGCAGTCCAAATGGGGGATGCTCTTACCATGAGTGACAGACCTTAAACAGCATTCCAAGCACCCTAGTGGCTTTATAAACATCTATGTTTAGGCATAGAAAGAGATGATTTTAACCCATTGATGCCATGCCTTTCTATAGATTTTGTAAGAGCAGTGCTTAGCGGCCCCATCTTACCCCCCGTGTCCTCATTCCCCTTTTAACACCCCTTTAATCCTGGTTAAGCTTAACTAAATTAAAACTATGATTTTGGTTTTTTTTTTTTGGTTTTTTGAAAAACCATGGTTGGATTGCTTAACTCTAGGCTAGGGGTGAGTGAATACTAACCACAATAGGTAAGTATTTAAAATTGGGGTATGGACCAATGAGGACCGGCTTATAAAATAGGAATCCTGGGTATGTTAACTATTTTCCATTTTATTTGTAATTATCTAGCATAAAAAATTAAAAAAAAAAAAAACATGATGCCAAAATCCATTCACCAAGATATAACCAACAGGGTTACAATGTCTCTCATATGTCCAATACAGACATTGCTAACTTTTTGCAATGCCATTAAATATATATAATGATGGAGATATCTGCAAGGAATATAGAAGTAGCAGGATGATATTAGCAACATACCAAAATGCAAGGGGAAGTCATACAAATACATGGAAACCAAAGTGGATAAAAAAAAAAATCCTTATTAGCTCTGCTGTGGTCATATAAACTTGGTAAATGCAGTGGTGTGCCATTTCGTGAAGGTGATGGCTTGTGCAAACTAATAATCTTGGGATTGAGCTTGAGTTGAATCACTTTGCGATGGTTGGGGCATTTCATTAGTGAACAGCAACAAGAACTAACTAGGTTCTTGAGGTTTTGAGAATTTTGTAAGGACAGAAATGTTAGCTGAACAAGTTAATAAGATATTAATCAATGGGACTAAAAACTAAACCCTAGACGCAACCATCTACTTACATGGCTTCTACAGTATGATACTCTACTGAAACTGTTTTCTTTTGGGGAACCACCTTGTCCTCTTCTGTGTGATTAAGTTTGAATCTATGAAACTTGATGCAGTTTCATGTTTTTTTTTTTATATCCTGTGTCCATGAAATAATTAAGTAAATTTTCTTCCTTGCCAAATTAAAGGTCAGACCGATAGACCAATAATGGGTGGGGTGATTTTCAATAGTCCCAACGCCCACGCCACATTTCCTCCTGTATTTCTCTCCTCTTTACTATTGCATGCTCTTCAATTCTCCTTGTGACAGTTTTCAATTTCATGGTTGTTGTAAAATGTATTGTCCCCACTCCAAAGTTTTATCAATGAAATACCTGTTACTGGATTTGTTGAGAGGACCAGTGAGTTTATTCTCTAACTACAACTTGAGAAAAATCATTTGATTCAATGGTCTGTGGATGCTGTAATGTGTGAACATACCTCTCAATTAAAGGTAGTAAAACAAACACAATTGGCACGGATCCCTTGTAGCTTGAGTGGGAGGAGCACCTCAGCAAAGACCCTCATGCGAGGAAATCCGAGGAGCAAAAGCATAGTCCATACAAACATGTAACAGGTTTTGTAAAATTGATCATACCTACACCGACATGGAGTAGGGTAAAAAGCAGAGAAAGAAAGGCCAACATAGCTGGATCAAGTGAAAATGTGGATTATTCAAGTACCTAGCAAGACACTATAATCCTGCAGCAACATTCCAAAAATCAAATAAAATTGCCATCTTCTATCTTCAATTAGAAAGTCCTCATAGTAGTGACCAACAAAATCTTCATCTACCTACCTTCCGTTTTACAAAAACCACAACAAAATCTTCATCTACCTTCCGTTTTACAAAAACCACAAAGTTGAAGCGAGCAATCTTGTGAGAGTCGAAAGGATTTCCATGCCAAATTGCTGGAGAGAAGAATGTAGATTGCAAAACCTAGAGATGGGTCTCTCTCTCAAAGTGGCCTGGCCATTCATGTGAATTCATGAAAGAAGTTCACAAAACTTAGAGACGGTTAGAGTTATCATGGTGAGACACTTCAAACTTTGTGTTATCAAGTCACCACAATTCAGAGTTAGTTACTACTTTTATTGATAATTTTGGCAAAGGAGACACTTTACTTTTTATGCTTACTAACAGATGACACGTGTGATGCATGTGAGAGCGAGGGGAAGGAGTTAACCAAAGTTAATAGGAGTTAAAAGGGACATGTGTTAACCCACGGATGCGATTGAACTCTCCCCCAGTTCAATCGTGATTGACTGACTGTGATTCTATTCTTAAAATAGATAGATGAGGGTAGTTTGAGAATGACAGTAAAACATTAAATTAAAGTTTTGTTTTATATAAGAATAGTTTAGGAATTTCAAAAAATTTCGGCAATGCCTGCCTCCCCCATTATAATAGTAAAGATGACAAAGGAGTGTGTGGATTTTAAATTTAATTATGCGGATTTTGACTTTCGGAATTGTATTTTATTCCGAGGTTCAAATTTGAGTAGGATCACTTAAAAACATTTTAATGAAAGCAAAGGCATACCCTTCAATCAAAAAAAAAAAAAAAAAAAAGGGCATACCCTGAATGTGCGTGTCATGCATGTATGTTTAGTCCCACACCAATCATATACTGAGCATTACTAGCCATTGGTGTGGGAGTAGAGTGCAAATTCTCTAGTCGGTCCCTAATACTAGAATTGGAGTTAGGATTGTTGCGTAGTTGACCCTTTGTGTCTTACAAAAGATAGGGCCCATTTTTTTATTCCTGGTTTACCCCTGTTGAATGTGGGGCCCTCCTTTGTAAGACACAAAGGGACATCAGTGTAAGCTGTTGTCCATCCGAACTCCCAGAATTGGTATTAGGGACCCACTTGCTCAATGAAATATTGACAACTCACATAGATTCATTTAATGCACAAAGTCTCCTACCCTAACGGCCTTTTAAATGTTTTGTTCAAACAAAGGGCAAAGATGTACGGTGACCATTAGTCTCCGATTAAATTTTAAACAGTTTCATTTGGTGTTTAAGCTTCCCAATTCAACCGGGCATGTGTCATATTCATCCCCTTTAATTGTGATTAAGCATAATTAACTTAAGTAAAATAATTTTTTTTTTTAAATTTCTAAAACAAAAGTTCGATGGATGGACCTTAGGGGTGAGTGAATCTTAACCACGGTTAGTGAGTGTTAAAAAAGACATGTGATGGCTTGTAGAGTACTTTTTTTTAACTATGATTAAGCTTAATCAACCTAAAGTTAATATTTGTTTCTCTGAAAACCATGGTTAAGGAATGAATCCTAACCACATGTAGTGGGTGTAAAAAAATGGACATGTCGCGGCTTATAAAGGCCCTTTAACTATGGTTAAACATAATCAACCCAAGTTTAATTTTTAAAATTTTTTTTCCTAAAAACCAAGGTTAGATTGGGACTCCTAGGGGTGAGTGAATCTTAACCATGGGTGTTAAAAGGGACACGTGACGGGCCGAACGCTTGTAAATGCCTCTTTAACTACAGTTAAGCATAATCAACCTATGGTTAATATTTTATTTTTATTTTTTTCTTCTAAAAACTAAGGTTAGATGGATGAACTCTTGGGGTGAGTGCATCTTAACTACAATTAATGTGTGTTAAAAGGAACACGTGGTGGCTTGTAGAGCTCCTTTTAACCATGATTAAGCTTAATCAATCTAAAGTTAACATTTTTTTCTCTAAAAACCATGGTTAAATAGATGGACTCTAGGGTGAATGAATCATAACCACAGTTAGTGGTTGTAAAAAAAGAGGACGTGGACTAATGGAACATGGCCGGTTGAATGGTGAGGACCACATGCCAAACGAAATTGCTTAAAACAAGACTAATGGTAGTTACGTTTTGACCCATTGTTTGAACAAAACTTTTGAAACGCCGTAATAGGGAGACTTTGTGCATTTAATTAATCAATATAAGCTTTCAACATTTCATTGAACAAGTGGGCCGTAATACCAATTTTAGTATTAGGGACCAACTACAAGATTTGCACTCATGGAAATCACTTCGGTTGGCAAGCGCCCTGTGACAAGTGGTATTAGAGCCAATCTAGGGATATCGGAAGTTGGAACGGATTCATAGCACGTTAGGATCCAAAGGGTGGACCCCCTAATGAGGGCTTTAGGGATTTAGGCGGGAAAGCTTGTCACACGTGTATATTTAGTCCCAAACCGGTCATATGCTACACGTTACTGGGCCATTGATGTGGGAGTAGGTAGCAGCTGAATTGACTAGTACTCCTTCAGTTGACAAGCGAACAAGCACCCTCATTCTGCTCATAGAAAGAACTCCAGTTTTAACATATGTACTTGTATAGATAAGTTTCATGTTGCATCATTCATGAAAATGATCAAAATGATTCCCATAATTCTCATTTTGTATTGTTTCTTTCCATGTATGCACTTACCAACCCATAGTGAGAAATTTCCTATACTCCCCTCATTAAGTTCTTAAAGCAAGTGATTTGGATTGTAAATTTCTACATTTTAATAGTTATATTTATTTGATATTCTAGAAAGGGGAAGCAATTGCATGGAAATTGGTCCCAACATCCCGCTTGTCCCACCTTGAAGACCTTTTACTAGAAAAAAAAAACTTGATTGCATTATTGTGCCGAATTTCTTCATACAAACTCTATTACCAATATTTTATTGAAGTAGTGGCATCAAATAATGCAATAATTTCTATCAATCTCTCGAGGAAAAAAAATTATATCAAGCCTCGCAATTGTGATTAGCCCATGTTGATCTTGTACACCTACTTAATTATGCGAGAACCCAAAAAAAAATTTATGCAAGAGATTACATATATTTTCTCCTTAACCATCAAAATGTAAGTCAATTATAAACCAAATAATATTACCACTTACACCGAACAACTCAGTACTTATAAACAAACATCACATCATTGTACCATTTATAGAAAGAACAATCTAAATATAGCAAATGGGGTGACTTATATAACAAATACACCTGAAGATCCATTTCGGGTTGCAAAATTCAATGAAAATGATTCTCATAATCCTCAGTTTTTATTGTTTAATTCCATATATGCAATTTCCAACCCAAAAAGAGATCTTTAAAAAATTTCCCTCATAAAGATATTACTTAAAGCTGTTGAACATAAACAAAAGCCTAAAGAGTAAAGCCCAACCTATATATGAAGCCTGGTCCTTGAATATCCCTCCATCTCTACATGGATTCCTTTTTTCATTTGCTTTAGTTTTTTCTTTTTTTTTTTGTGTAAACTGGTGCAAAGACTCGCTTATTAAAAGATAATTGAGGAGTGGAAGGAAAAACTGAGCTTTTCAGATGAACCTGTGGGTTACCTCTGGGTCAGGGTGTTTTCCTAGTTGACTAGGCGGGTTGAATCATCAGGTATTTTACAAAATGAGCACAACCAGTCGATTTTATTTTTTTTTGAAAAGAGAAAGGGAAATGTTGTTTTTAGTAGCTTATTTCTTTTCAGTTTTTGTTTACTAATTAATAAATCCTTGATTTGTAGGTGTGCTACAATAACCTTCCCTCTCAATGGATTCCCACCATGGTTTATAATGAAGAGAGTTATTTCTCTTCCTACCATCTAAAGGTTTTTCTCGTCTCCTTGTCCACATTACATGCTCTTAGTAACTACTTCTATTAGCAATTTTTGTAGTAACGTGAATCTTTTTTAAAGTTTTTTATTGTGGTATTTATAATTCATAGAAGATTTAATTAACTTGATATATTACATGTTCTTCAAGAATCAAATAGAGTAGAAAAGGGACTATAAATACCGCAAATCAGACAAAAAAAAAAGTAACAACTAACTTTGAAATTATGGATGCAGGTATATGCAAGAAGTTCAAATCCCACGGTGGAAATAAGATATTTTGTGCCATGAAGAGGACCAGTGGGGGTGATAACCAGGTATTATTGATCTTGGGAGAAATGGATTAGGTAAGGAACCTTGTCTGTAATATCATATTAATAACTTTTTTCAAACTTGCTCATATTTGTAGTTCCTTACTTTTGTTCTTTTATCTGCGAAGGAGTGTATATAACATCCAGATTAGTCCAGAGCTATTCTGTGATGTATCATCATCTACCTGCTCGATCAAAACAAAAATCATCTACCTGCTTGATCGATTCCATGGTAATAGTCATTGATCCTCTAATGTAATGTCATACGTGTAAATTTAAATTGGAATACACTAACACTAATACAATGCACAAAACACATTGACATATGGATGGAATTGGTGACACAATGTCACGAGACACACCCTGATCTTTACACCCAGCAATGTGTCTTTGGAAAGTTATGGTTCATGGAAAGGCAGACGGGAATCAGAAATACTAGTTCTGGTATTTATTAGCTTATTATTTGCATACTTAACTTATTCTAATTGGTAAGATTTCTTGCAATGGAATGAGGACATATTTCAGGCATAACCTTTGGTACACCAATTTTTCATAGATAAAGTCTGTCAAACCTAACAACCGTTGCCGCTACTATGGATGTTGCCGCTAGTATGGATGGACGCCCAGCATGTGGGCATGTGAAAAGTGTATACCTCTCTTTCAACCATGATCACCATTGGGTGTTGGCTGTGCTTGAACCCCGAGAAGAGAAATCCTACTTTTAGACTCCTTCAAGAACGTGGCGGATAGATATGCAGGCGACATTTGTACCCTCAAAGAGTGCATCCCCACCTTATTCCACATGGTTGGCGACAAGTTGGCTCTCGAAGGCAAGGATTGGGTGGTGAGAGAGATCACATACTTACCGAAACAAAAGAACACGAGTTTCATATAAGCAATTTAACTTCAGTTTGTGTTTACTTATAAGTTATAATGTATTGAGAAATCAATTATTGATGTGTACATGATTGCGGCATTTTCTTGATGAAATATGTTGACTTCCTTTGTACTGATCTACACATTCAATTCATGCAGGTAGTTAAGTCATCTTTTCTTTTGAAATTGAATTACATATACTCACCATGTGAAATGTATTTTCTAACATAGTGTAACTACACCTTATTTTGTAGGTTGATGTCAGCAAGTTATGAAAGCGGATATCTTTCAAGATGATGACAAGGGTTGGCAATCAGTGATAGTTGTTAAGAGAGGAGTTATGTAAATCACAAGAAGGGTGTCTTGAGAGTGGATTTTTTGGATGTATTTAGTTTGTATCGATGTTCGCAAGTTGGGAAAGGATATCTTTTGGACCACAATGTACATGTGTATATACTGGATGTATTTAAGCAATGTTTGAATGTATAATTTCTGGTACAAGTGATTGTTTTATATAAATTGAGAGTTTTGGTTAGTATATAGAATTGCAGGCTTTTAATCATCTCTACTGATGCTCAGATCGAATATTTTTTTTTTACAGAAATCGAGATTTTGTTGATACATATCGAAATTTACAGGCATTAGGCAGATTTCGGGATTAGAGACATTTAGCCAACTTTCGGCGATCACAGATCGAATTTTTGTTTTAAAAAATCTAGATTTTAGGGTGCAGATCGAGAATTATTTAGAGTGCAGATCAAGAAATCTAACTCCAGATTGAGATTTACGAGGAAGTATTTTCGATCTGGGTAGCCAAATGTTGCTTCAAATTCTGCAAATCTCGACCTGGACTGCGAAAAACTCGATCTGACTTATGAAAACTCGATCTGGACTGCGAGAAACTCAGGCCCATTGTTTCCTCTCTTGTATTTCTCTCCTCTTTACTACTGCAAGCTCTTCAATTCTCCTTGTGACAGTTTTCATTTTCATGGTTGTTGGGAAATGTATTGTTCCCCCTCCAAAGTTTTATTAATGAAATATATGTTACTGCATTTGTTGAGAGGACCAATGAGATTATTCTCTAACTACAACTTGAGAAAAATTATTTGATTCAATGGTCTGTGGATGCTGGAATTTGTGAACTTACCTCTCAATTAAAGGGAGTTAAACAAAACACAATTGGCACGGATCCCTTGTAGCTTGAGTGGGAGGAGCACCTCAGCAAGACCCTCATGCGAGGAAATCTGAGCAGCAAGCATAGTCCATACAAACATGTAACAGGTTTTGTAAAATTGATCATACCAACACAGACAAGCAGAAGGGGAAAAAAAAACAGAGAGAGAAAGGCCAACATAGCTGGATCAAGTGCACATGTAGATTATTCAAACATTGCCATCTTCTATCTTCAATTAGAAAGTCATAATAGTAGTGACCAACAAAATCTTCATCTACCTTCCGTATTACAAAAACCACAACAAAATCTTCATCTACCTTCCGTATTACAAAAACCAAAACAAAATCTTCATCTATCTTCCGATTTACAAAAACCACAAAGTTGAAGCGAGCAAACTTGTGAGAGTCGAAAGGATTTCCATGTCAAATTGTTGGAGAGAAGAACGTCGATGGCAAAACCTAAAGATGGGTCTCTCTCAAAGTGGCCATTCATGAGAATTCATGGAAAGAAGTTCACAAAACTTAGAGATGGTTAGAGTTATCATGGTGAGATACTTCAAACTTGGTGTTATCAGTTAAGTTTGATGAGGTTCGAGAGCAAGTCACGACAATCTAGAGTCACTATTTTTCTTGATAATTATGACAAAGGAGACACTTTCTTGTTTATTTTTATGATTATGACAAAGGTGGCACTTTGTTTTAGCTTTCTTTTCCTAATAGGTATAGTAACAAAGTCGATGTTTAGGAATAATTCGGCCGGCTCTAGTTCGGAAAAAATAGGCAAAGTCGGGAAAACTTGGGGAAAATATAATATAATAAATTTAATAATTATAGAGAGAAAGTAACATGCTACCAACCATTGTTACCAAGTCGGAATTCAGAAATTATTTGTCAAGGGGAATTTAGGAAAAAATCGGTAAAATTCAGAATTTCAAATATAAATCGAAAAAATAGTAGGAAGGATATGAAAAATGTAAAATAAGATTAACAATTATGAAATATATAAACAAACATATTTCTTATATTATATATTTATTTGGGACCTTTTCAATCGTGAACAATTCATGAAATTTGCGACATTATTAAAAAGTCATATTTTTTCAAAAAGTCGCGAAAATGTCGTTAACTTATTGTTAGACAAAAAAGTCTAGTAATATTCGAGACATAAGCAGAATTCTTGGTTAGCTAGTGAGGTGGGTTCACTGTCAAATTCTGTTTCTTCCATTTAAAGCTTTGTGGGTAGGAGCAATCTAACACTATGTTACAAAAGAAACAAGACATCGAAGAATTACACTATTGCAACAAAAGAGATGGAAGAAAAATAAGCAGACAAGGAACTAGATAGTATGAATTTTTGTAACAAAATATTTACCTTACCGTATCAGCATATCATTGAGCTTAAGAAGATGAACAAAGGTAAGATAACTAAAATTTAGAATTAACAGCAAAACAAACATTATCTACCCATTCAGCAGGTCTAACATTGAAAAGTCTCATTGTTCTGGGCTTCTTTCATCAAACCATCGCGGGGGATCAAACCCAGAGCCGCCTGGAAATAGAAAGGAGGTGTTGAATCGCGTGGGCAATTAGCAAAGAGTTGCAGTCTACACCATATTCAGAACTAGAACTGGCACAAGCTTATGCAGAGAAAATATTTGGAATTTTAATCTGAACAATGTTCTAAGGAAGATAAAAATAAATAAAACTTGTTTGGATTGATATTCAGAAGAAAAAGAAAAAAGATTTACCAAGGGGATTGCAGCGACAGAGACGCCAAGCTGTCAAGATTGTGCCTTTCATGACTCCATATCTCTTGTATGCTTCCATGGAGTACTCACTACAGGTCGGAACATACCGACAACTGTTCGGCAACAGCGGTGAGATTTCCCCTGATTAAAACTCGAATTTCAGAAATTTAACAACAATTCCTATTTAGAACGACACTAATAAGTAATTATTAAAAAAAAAAAACAATAATTCGCCATTAAAACCGTAGATTTTTTTTAAAAAAATCTTCTTCTTCAAAGAACATGGCAAATAAGACTCACTCTTGTAGAATTTCAGCATAGATAATGCAGCTTTAACCCCCAAATCCTTCACTTCGTCGTCTAAGAAAGAAAAAAAAAAAAACTCAACGACACATCACAAACGAAAAAAGAAATCAAAGACAGAAAAGGGCCATACCCATACCTTGTGAGGTCTTCTGGTTTGAATCCTTCTCCACCCCATAAACGGTTAAGCACAATCGCCTTGATTGAGGTTTCTACAGAGGTGGGTAAGAGAAGAAAACTGGATTGAGATTACAGAGATTCACACTCAATAAATAAATTTGGAAACTGGAGTTAGGAGTTTTGAGAGAGAGAGAAATTACCGTCGGAGCAAAATCTTGGGTTTTGATTGAAGTACAGAAATTCGTCCTATCCTTGAGTGAGGTGAGAGATTTGGGAGAATGGAATTTAGGGTTTTCAGAATGAGATACAAGAGAGAAGGGTTTATGCGAATTGAGGGTGAGGGAAGAAACAACCGCCATGTCCGAAACACTGTCAACTGGTCAGATTGTGCTACTACCACACCCACGATTGATCAGGTGGAACCTCTGTTACTTTCATCACGTGTAGCGGAAACCAGAGGATCTTGTAGCAAACTGGATCATCACTTCATCATGGCCATCAGTTTAAAAAGGCCTTGTAAGACATTTTTCATGCTTATACGTATATATATTTTGGTAATAGATAATAGATGTGGCTTACAATAAACAGAGTGGGACGCGTGAAGAACCAAACCTGATAAAGATGATTGTAGCCGTTGGATTGAGATATCTGCCATACTACTCGGGATTATTCAAAGGATGCGTGTGCATGTAGACTCCATGTAGCTGCTCTCAGTAGACTGTAATAGGGGACTTATGGCTAAGAACTTCAGGAGTGAGAATTGTCGATTTGCCGGGCCAAGTCGTGGTGAGATCTAAGTAATCATGCCTGTCCATGTTGCATTTAGCAGATTTTTATAGATTTCTGTTATGTTTCTATTATGCAAGTTGCGTAAAAGCTATTGCTGGTTTCTTTATTGAAGTGAAGGTTCTGAGTTCTCGATTCTCTTCCCTTTGTTGGCCATCCTTAGGGATTTATCCCTACTTAGTGCACGTGGATGTAAAGAAGGATCTACGTGTGCCTAGGAGATTAGTCGGGTGCTCTAAGAGGCCCAAGCCACCAAAAAAAAAAAGAAAAAGAAGCTTGTCACCTGAACTGGAATTGCTCCTTTTCCAGTCTCCTTGGCTGCTAACAAACCAACTGCCACAGTTTTGAACTTCTTGGATCATTGAAGCGATATTGAGTCTGCTTCATTACTCGCCTTACCCTCTCTCAAGTTATAATCGGATAAGTGAGTTGGGATTTTTATCATATGATGTAGTTCGATGGGTTGGCGTGGATAAATAGGGTGGCAACAGGTCAGGAGCCCCTCAAAGGATGAGATTTTGAGAGTGCCTGGCACAGGATCTTCTTGTTTGTGAAATCGGAGCAGATCGTTTCTCATTCATTTCAGCATTGGAGATGGCTTGTTTTGAGTTCATCTGCTAAAACCTGAGTCTGTTTTAGTTGAGACTCTTGTTCTGCTTTTGTTTTTTCCTTCTTTAGGGGTAACTAACTGATGAGGGATATACATTAGGAATCATGAGGGTGCAACCAAAGTGGTTGACCCTGGTCCCCAAATTGGAAGGGGATGAGATTGCTGTCCTAGCCGCCCGGCCCCACATAGCCCCATTGGTACGTGAATGCCCTGCCACATTTAACATCCACGGCAAATGGCTACAGCATCATCCACCTTCATACATTTGGAGTGGTAAGCCATGGACTCCGTTGCACAAGTTTGACCCAGCCAATCCTAAATGAAGGCGGGCGAATTCACACGACGTCATCACAATCCACCTTAACCCAGCCCTGCTGAGGGGGTTGACACCCAATGAGATCTGAGCCATGAGAATGCTGAGGGCCTTGATGACTAGACGGAGGAAGATGATGGCTTCCAGTCAGATATAAAAAATTTGATGCAACGGGTAGCTGAACGGTTCAGACAAAATGCACAACAGCACAAGCAAATGAGTTTCAGTGTGCTGTAAAATGGATACTAAAGCCAAACTACTCAAATTCAACAAAATGCTATAATTTAGCGATAATTATAAGCTTACCATCATAATAATAAACTGCAAGAAAACCATAAATTTCAAGTTTTAATTTCCAAACTATGGTTGTATGAAGTACAAACCTTTGGATCTTTAATCAAGAGGAAATAATGTAATTGCTGGCTGTAGATGCATTCAGATACTGTACATGGCTGTAAATCCACATTCATTAACCTAGACAATTGGATTGCTGTCCATTCTATTGGGTGGACCATTGCCGAAAATTTCAAACTGCCACCTGAACAAAAACCATAGTTCAGGAGGTCTGAAAATTTTTCCCCAGAATCAGTCAAAAAAATCTATGCTTTGGATGGTAAGGATTGTCAACTCTGTTTGCTATTTTAAAAAAATCTATGCTTTGGGATGTATAGTAAAGCAGTGTAGTCAAGGCGTCTAGGCGATGCCTAAGCGATAAATTTAATATAAATATATATATATATATATATATATATAACATCCAAAAACCAAAAGTCCACACCCACATTCCACAAAAACATAAAATAAAAAGTCTACTACAATCATTCATCACATAACCAAAGACATGTTGGCATAATGGAGTATTAAACACTTCAAAATCTAGGCCAAATACCCAAATTCGTGTCACTGTCCATGTTACCTGTATAATATTAGGCAGAGCCTCCTTGCGATTGCCCGGGGGGTGGCAGGAGGGGCAGAGCCCCCCTGCGACGCACGATTGCATCGAAAACGATATTTTTAGTTTAAAAAAATGATATTTTCAGTGAAAAAACGATTTAAAATCTTGTTACTTCTTCATTACATCTTTTTCTTTTTTCTATTTATTGGGATTTTTTTTAAAAAAAAATTATGGGGTTCGCCCGCCTAGAGGGGCGCCTAGGCGATTGAGGTCCAAAAACGCCTAGGCATCGCGCCTTGACTACACTGTAGTAAAGACAGAAAATTTGTTCCTCATCTTAAAAGTAACCAATGCAACAGGCTAGATAAAATAAGAGTGAGGACTAGTGACAGATTTAATAGGACCTGAAAGAAAATAGAACACCAAAATCAGAGAAACTGTGAAAATAATCACCTGATGAAAGCTCAACCTCCTCTGTTCGGAGCCTTTGGAGGTCTCAGAACGTTCCAGTCCAACTTTCCACGCCTCTGTTGCTTGTAAGAGCCATTACTGCTACTTGGTGTCGATGGTTGAACACCTTCTACATTTTTCTGTGATTTATTTATAAATTCTGTTTCAGGAACTATTTCTGGCTGCTTTCTTTTATGGTCTCCATCAGAATCACCATCAGGTCTAGCTATATTCAATCTCTCTGATTCATTCTGTAAAGACCCATTTTCTCTGTAATAAGGCAGAGAATAAAATCAGAAGCCATGCCTGCAAAACTTAGAATAACTCTTTCTGGAAAAACTGTTGCAAGGGGAGGGGGCTTTCTTACTAAGACCGATAATAAACATCCCTATAAATTACAATGATCTATGAGCTGTTTAAGCGCTCTTTGTAACTTGGATTTCCACCAGTCATGAGGAATTACCAGAAAATAACAGCGCAAGAGAATTCGAGTTTGAAGTCAAACTATTCACCTATCAGAAGTTCTCCCGATCTGATTGCCAGAACTTGTGGCAGAAGCTTGTGGTTCACAAAGGTCTTCTGCTTCTTCATTCAGTTTCTATGAAGACAAGGCTTTTACATGAGGCAGGCAAAAGTCATGAGAGAAGCACATTGTTTCAATTCATTCAACCTTGATACTCACATCAATAGAAGGATTGAAACTTTGAAATGACATCCGACCTTTTAATGCCCCTGGATGGGGATTCCCTTCCATTATGACTATGCTGCAGGTAAAGGCAGCCTTACAAGTTACAAGTGAAACTTGACCCATGCTATTATCAAATTATGCACCTCATGATCAGCAGTCACAATTAAAAGTACTACACACAGAAGTTAATTATCACAGCATGCTGAATCTATATACATTAGGTTTAAAAAATAGCTTGCTAAATTGGGTGTATAAAAAACCCTCCAAATGTTAATTGTAAATTTATTTTATGTATTCAATCAGTCGTATTAATTATTACTGTTGGTGTGCTAAAAGTCAGATTGAGGAAAAGATTTCCTATGAAATAAGGTCACTTTGATCTTCATTTACACCTTTAAGTCATGTTCTAGGTGGGAGTCATCAAGACGACCCACTAAGAAGTTAAAGTCATCCAAAGTTCCAAAATCCAAACACACCCCTCAATACAATTCCTCAACACACGTCCCAGCCTGTGATTCATACCAAACATGCTTGCGAACATATTTACCTACTATATGCTGAAGTCACAACCCTATTTCCATTAACCTGCAAATGCTAGTCTTTTAGGTCACCTTAGTGCCTGGTGCAGAATTTTGGAATCAGATTAAAAAAAAAACCTTCCTCGTGGAGCTTGCAACTTTTTAACACTGATAGTAATATTTAATTAGCAATTAAATCTATTACTAGTTTTGTTAAGCATGAACTTCTTTTGGGGACTTTTTAATTCAAGCAGAGAAGTTAGGATAGTAAGAGGAGTGTAGTTTAGAATTTTGTAAGAGGAGAAATTGTTAGTGTTTGCAGGTAAGGCAAGATCGATGATTGGGAACATGTTCTGAATTAAAGTATCCCATTTTCAATCTTACAAGTATTGTTCATAATTTTTTCCCTTTTATCTTTTCGATCGTTTCTCATGATGTTGAGATTTCTAACGTGCATAATTTTGTGTCTATAGTGCCCAATTCTCTCTCCCAATGGATAAGAAACTGGGAAATGCATCAGTGCATTCAACCATAGTTCGAAAACTCAGCGAGTCACTCGAGTAACTCGGCCGAGTTACTCGGCTGAATTTCGAGTCAAGACGCCTCAAAACTCGAAGGAGGCACTATTTACCGAGTTACTCGATCGAGTTGAGCCGAGTTTTTCGACTCGCTGGACTAGGTCAAGTTACAGAAGGATATTTTTATCAATTTTTTAAACCTAAACTCGAACGTGAACGTCACACTATTTTTGCATCATATTTTTTGGGTCTACAAAGACAACCTACTATGAGTTTTGTTAAACCTAGTTTATAGGTTTGAGGCTTGTAAAACCAGTGTACTTTGAGTTCTTTTAACCCAGGGTTTTTCAAATTATTATATATATATTCCGAGTTAGACCGAGTCGAGTTTTTTTCGAGTTTTCCAAGTTACTCGACCCGGCTAACTTTCGAGTTGAGTTTTCGGGTTTTTGAACCATGCATTCAACTACCCCGTCATAGCATTGTGAGAACAAGACTTAGTACTACTCCTGACATAGATGTGAATCATTATGTCAACAAGAGATAGGTCTGTACTCCATAGTAACAAAATTCTCCGAATTTTTGAAAAAATCCCAAATTATTCGCAAATTTAACTGGGCCTAATTATTTACGGATTTTAGTATTTCCAAATTATTCATGAATTTTGCGAATTATTCCTGAATTTCACGAATCATTCCCGAATAATTCGCAAATTTTACAATAATTTGTTTTGTTCAACAAAGTAAACTGCTTATTTTGAATATTATCTAATAAAATTGTAAGAAATCTTTTTAATATTATTATTTTTTTTCCGAATTGCTCATGATTTTTTCCGAACTTGACCCTTGCCAAATTATTCCCGAACCCTGACTTTGTCACTATGAATAGGTCAAGGTAGGTGCTGCTAACCTACAAGGCTATAACAAAGCTAAGAAATGCGTGACCTTTGGGAGGATCAATTGAAATCTATATTGGCAATTGGTTACTTGTGAGCTAATTGGATAATGTGATGGAAAGGTTGGACTTCTCCAAAAATAAGAAATGGCAGGATGGAGGTAGATGTTGCACATTCTTGTGTCAGGCATCAATTCCAACAATATAGTGTTTTAATTAAAATCTATCTCACAACTTTTTCAGTTGGTGAAAATATAGAATTTTCGATGGGTGCTTGACTTAGCAAACAATCAGTTACATTGGATCAGCAACCATTTTTTTCCAGATGTCATTATCCAAGTTCCAAGGCAAGCAAGTGGAGATGTGATGGTAAGTACCAACCAGATGAAGATTTGGCACGGTTCTCTCTCGCAGAGTATAAAATACTTAGGTTCTCACAATTTAGACCTTAGTAAGTACGAGGCGGTAATACCAAAAGTTCAAAAATGAAAACCTGGGAAAATTGAAAATAATGTCCGGAAATATAAGTGAAATGTGAAAGATAGAACTCTTTAGAAGTATTAAATGTTTTTCTCTCTCCCTGGACCTTGGTTAGCCCTCTATTTACAAATACCCCCAACACCCTCTTTCTACACTTACTTCCTATGTCAATTTTAATGAGCTTACCATCCACTTCAATTAGGAATCCGCACCTTGTATAACTATTCTTACTCTCCATCAAAACTATTGCTACAAGAGCACTCCCTTGTCTTGTTATAGCTGTCATGATTTGATCTGATCTGTTACATCATTCTTTTCTAATGTTAAAATATGCTGATACTTACCGGGCAGGGGAAATATATAAGGAACGAATGCGGAAACACATGAATTTGTGAGGGAAACAGTTTTTTATAACTATGGTATGTCTTCCTCGTTTACCAACTAAACACACATGTCACACAATTGCTTCAATAACCAAAGTCATAATATATCCAACTCTATTATCAAATTGAAAGGGCAAATCAAGAAAGACTGAAATTTCCTGCAGATATTCTCTGTGGTTAATGGAATTTAAAGGAAAACTTTTCCAAACCCAATTAGCCTATGCAGCTTTCGTGTCTGAGGTTGCTAAAAATAACATGTTTAAGTTAGAGGACTGCATATAAACTATTTTCTCTCCTCAATAGTAAGAGATAGAATCCTATTCACCACAATTTTGCATCTGAAATTTCTAATCACATCCCAACCTATATCACATACTTACGCTTAGATATGCATATAAGCAATCAATTCAAATTAAAAAAAATAAAGTCATTATTCACATTCAACATAATTTAAAACTTAGAATCATGAAATATCCCATAGCAAATTTTGTAAAGGAAAAAAAAAGAAGATAAACCATTTTCTATTGTGGGTATTAGCTGATGAGAAGCTCTCTTGGGGTTTGAGCTCTTCTTCCTTCTTAGGCTTTTCCTCTTTCAGAGCTGCTCTTTGCATGAACTGAAATAAGAAAGAATACCAAAATTAGCTCAAGGAATTACAAGGATAAATCTCAACTGGGTACTTGGAAAATTTGAAGGGTTTTCTGAAAAGAAGAAGAAGAAGAAGACCCACATAAATTCAAGTTCGAGTTCAAAATCGAAGAGGTGATTAGAAAAATTGGCTGATAAAAACCAGTGGGAACAGTGATTTAAGTAAAGGGAAGAAAGAAAGGTGGCTCATTTTGGTATTGTACCTTCAAGTTCTTCAAAGTGCTAGAGAGCTCACGCTTAGCCATTTTACAGTCTGGTTCTCCGTTCGAAGATCACAATAGAACTCACACTAGATCTCTCTCTGTTTTTTTTTTTTTTTTTTTTGCTCATCTGCTTTTTTTCTGTAAGCAGAGGAACCGAGGGTTTTGGATGGAAGGTGGAAAGTACGGATATAGGCTCCGTATTATGAAAAAACCTTTGAAAATTTCACTTATGTAGGCTCCAACAGTGATTTTAGTGGAGCACGTGTTTTCCACTATTTTTTTTTCTCCAAGATACCCCTACCCCTATCTCTGTTGACTGCAACACTCTGCAACAGAGGTTAAATATTGCGATTCCCTTTCGTTGAAGCGTTCATCCGAAACCAAGCTTTCCCCTTCATTGCAATGAGCTAAACCTTTCTACTTCCTCTGAAACCCTTCAACACAAATTGAGATAAACCTTTCTACTTCATCCGAAACCCTTTTGAAGAAGAAGAAGAAGAGGTAGAAGAACAAGAACATAGGGTAAGTGTTTGATACGTTTTTTATCCATTTTGCGATGGTTACAGTGGTCATATTCGGTATTTGCTAGGGTTATATGCTCATTTTCGGGATTTTCTGTTATTAAAGTTCATTTACGATGGTTACAGTGACGAAGTTTGATGTTTTTTTGCTCATTTTAGGTGGTTATCTTTGATCACAGTGCATTTTCAATATTACAGTGCTCATTTTCGGTGGTTTTGAGCTCATTTTCGGCGGTTTTGTGGTCATTTTCGGGGGTTTGATGTTATTGCATTTTCGATATTACAGTGCTTTTCGATGATTTTATGCTCATTTTTGGTGGTTTTCTGTTATAACAATGCTTTTTCGATGATTTTATGCTCATTTTTGGTGGTTTTCTGTTATAACAATGCTTTTTCGATGATTTTATGCTCATTTTCGGTGGTTTTGTTGATATTACAGTGCATTTTCGATGATTTTATGCTCATTTTCGGTGGTTTTCTGTTATTACAGTGCTATTTCGATGGTTACAGTGCTCATTTTCAGTGGTTTTCTGTTATTGCATTTTCGATATTACAGTATATTTTCGATGCTTTGATGCTCATTTTCGGTGGTTTATGTTTTTACATTGCTTTTCGATGGTTACAGTGTTTATTTTCGGGATTTTTCTATTATTGCATTTTCGATATTACAGTGTATTTTCGATGCTTTTATGCTCATTTTCAGTGGTTTTCTGTTTTGACAGTGCTTTTCGATGGTTACAGTGCTCATTTTCGGGGGTTTGCTATTATTGCAATTTCGATATGACAATGCTTTTTCGATGGTTTTGTGATTTTTTTCGACGGTTTTCGTTATTACAGTACATTTTCAATGGTTACAGCGCTCATTTTCAAAATTTTCCAGATTACTTTAACGGATTGAGTGTTTTCCCGATATTGCAGATAATATCGATATCAGTAGTTTGTTGTTATGACGGTAAGTGGAACATTGACGACCCTGTTCGAGGGTACGTATACAGTGGTGGAAAATCAAAGTTGTTGCAATTATCTTCGAAAATGACATATGACAAACTATTGGATAAAGTTTATAAATTGATTAACACTCGACTAGAAGAGTATGAGATTATAGTGAGGTGTTTGATTCCTACACCAGCGCCAATCCCTCCCAGTGATATTACAGACGATGAAGAGTTGCGGGCATTTCTTTCACATGTGAAAAAAGTAGAAAATAAATACTTGCTGCCATTATATATATCGAATGTGAGAAAATTTGTACCACAGCCACAGTTTGGTTTGAATGATGCGAGTTGTGAATATCAGCGTATTCAGGAGGTTGTTGATCCTTATATTCAGGAGACTGTCATTCCTTTCTATAAAGGGACTCATATTCAGGAGGCTGAAAATGATAATGGTGATGAAGGTTTAGAAAGTATAGACTCAAGCTCAACTGATGAAGATGAGCATGAATTTTATAGTGATTTTAATCAAGATGAAGATGTAGCAACATACGGTATCTGCGATAAGCTTGAAGAGTTTTTACATAGGGAGGCAACAGCAGAGTGAGACACAAGGACTATACACTCTCATACCCCTCATGCTGATATTCCTAGTTCCTCAGCGTCTGCTTTTTGTCGAGTAAGACAAGTAGATACAGAAGCTCATCCAGAACCATCACCACAAGCTCCTCCACAAGCTTGTGTAGAATCGTCAGCACAAGCTCCATCATCACCACAAGCTCTAGTACAATCACTGACAAATGTTGGGATCCAACTAAATGACTATATAGATGACTATGTAAATTGGGAAGCATCAGAGTTTGAAACTGGAGTGGAAGCTGGTGAAATATCGCTTGGGCAATTATTTAAGTACAAAAGACGTCTACAAAATGTACTGTCTAGATATGCGATGCGAAAAAATTTTCAATTCAAGGTTATGGATTCAAATCAACAAAAGTACACAGTTAGATGTCTTATAGATAATTGCAGCTAGAGATTGCGTGCATCGAAAGTGAATGAGGTTGGTGTCTTCAAAATAAAGACTTATAATTCACATCACTCTTGTGGATATCCCTTAGGTGGTACCGATCATCGACAAGCAACCAGTTTAGTTGTGAGTGACATGGTTGTGGGACGTATTGAAGCAAATGTCTCGTATAAGCCCAAAGAGATTATTCATGATGTGTGGGAAAAATATGGGGTTAGAATGAGTTACAGGAAAGCTTGGAAAGCTAAGGAGATTGCCATTGAAACAGTTAGAGGTTCATACGACCACTCTTATGCTGAACTCCCTGCTTATTTTCATGAACTTAAAAGAACTAATCCGGGCACAGTAACAGCAATAGTGGCTGGCCCTGAAAATGGGGCATTTAAAAGATGTTTTATGGCTCTTGGACCGTGTATTCGAAGTTTTCAGACGACTTTACGGAAAGTGATAGTCATTGATGAGACACATTTAAAGGGAAAGTACAAAGGAATACTAATCGCCGCAACAACTCTAGACGGAGACAATCACATATTTCCAGTTGCCCTTGGGATAGCGGAGTCGGAGAATAATGTTACTTACAATTTTTTCTTAACTCAATTATCAAGAGCACTTGGACACATAGGTGATCTAGTGATTGTAACAGATCGACATGTCAGTTTGATAAGCCAAGTCCCTGTTGTATTCCCACATGCAATTCATGGCTACTACACATTCAACATTAGCCAAAATATGTACGCAACATTCAAGAATAAGCAATTGTTTTCGTATTTCTGGAAAGCCGTGAAGACATGTAGAGAAAGCGAGTTTCATGAGATGATGACAGAACTCGCAGCTGCAAACCCTCTCGTTGTGCAATGGTTAAATGCAATACCGAAAGAGAAATGAGCCCGAGCCTTTTATTGTGCGAAAAGGTATAATGTGCTGACTACGAACATAACCGAGAGTTTGAATAGTTTGCTGAAAGAAGCAAGAGAATATCCAGTCACTATGCTTTTGAAGAATGTGGGACTCAAGATACAAAATATGTTCTACAACCGAAAAATTAGCGCTATACAAATGAATGGCAAGCTAACAACATGGGCCGAAGAGCAAATACAAAAGGGACAATCAAAGACACGTTATTTAGATTCTCATGGAATTGCTATGTATCAGTATTACGTGGTTGGGAAAAACAATTGAGATACTGTGAAGCTTCTTGATGAGAATTGCACTTGTGGGAAATTCTATAAAATAGGGTTGCCTTGCGAACATGCCTTGACTGGATGTAAAAAGTATCGGGTAGATCCATACAACTATTGTTCGCCATTCTACACATCACTGACGAACCAAGCCACCTACCAAAAGTCAATATAACCACTGCTTGACAAAAAATCATGGGACCTCCCACCTGAAATCATAGTAGAGATGGAGATGATTAAACCACCGGTGGGAAGAAGACGTTCAAGAAGGCCGAAGAAGAATAGAATTCTCTCACAGGGTGAGGAAAGGTACACTGTAAGATGTGGAAGATGTAAACAAACTGGGCACAATAGGCAAACATGTAATAATTTTATCCCCCATGGTGGTTGAGTGTAGTCTCTAATGTTGAATGTAATGAAAAACATGTAATGCTTAATAAATGGTTGGTTTCAAGGTTCTCTATTATTTATCTAATATTAGAGAATCTCCAAAAAGATGGAAAATGACAGACAAATGCTGAAAATTGATCTGGTAATGCCGAAAATGACAGGAAAAGTACCGAAAATGGCTATAAAATGGCGAAAATGGCTATTGGAAATAGCAAAAATACCGAAAATGGCTACTGGAATGCAACAGAAAAATACCGAAAGTGACAGAAAATACCGAAAATGGCTAGAAAATGCCTAAAATGGCTACTGGAATTGGCGAAAATTGCGAAAATCTGCACTGGAATGCAACAAAAAAATATCGAAAATGGCTATAAGTTGCCGAAAATGGCTACTGGAATGCAACAGCAAAATGACGAAAATGACAGAAAACTAACGAAATTGGCTACAAAATGTCGAAAATGGCTACTGAAAATGGCGAAAATGCCGAAATGGAATGCAACAGAAAAATGCCGAAAATACAGTACTGCAGAATACCGAAAATTGGACTGTAAAATGCCGAAACTGAGCCCTGTTATGCCGAAAATGGCTACTGGACAATGTAAAATGCCGAAAATGAGCCCTGTTATGCCGAAAATGGCTACTGGACAGTGTAAAATGCCGAAAATGAGCTCTGTTATGCCAAAAATGGCTACTGGACAGTGTAAAATACTGAAAATGAGCCATGTTATGCCGAAAATGGCTACTGGGACAGTGTAAAATGCCGAAATTGAGCCCTGTTATGCCGAAAATAATGTGTAATATGGTGAAAATACCAAAAATCCGCACTGGATATTGTAATTAATGACAAAAATCATCATCCTAAATACACAATATTACAGGACTGTACACAAATAGTCCATAAGAAGTCAATATTACAACATTACAACATCATTGTAACAATCCATAATAGTCCATAACAATCCATCCATTCATCCATAACAATCCATAATAGTCCATCAATAAACTGCACCCCGGCCTATCTTCTCCCTCCTCTTCATCATGGGACCTCAGCATCCAACATCGAGACGTTATCACAGCCCATCACTGACCCCGTCATAACATCGAAGGCTATTCGCTTCCGCATTGAAGATACATCGTCCTACAAAAATAGGTAGACAAAGTAAGTATGCTACAAATGATTGATGATATTCACCAATGTGAGTACAAATACCTGAGTGAACCTAATGGGTAAGTCAACGCATAAGAAGTCAATATATTTCATAACGAATACTCCACAATCTCGACTGAATATGCAAAACAAACAGTTACAGTTGCTTAGGATGAGTTATGTTAGTGTATTGGTAAATATAAGATTAAATGTTTTGGAAGACTTACGTATTCTTCTGTTTTAGTATATTTTTGACTTCTACGACTTCCCATTTTTGACCTACGAAGGCTGAGTTGTCACCGCACATGTAAAACAGTGCAGGCATCCTCACTGTGATAACTGAGATATGATCTCCATGTTGTAATGCCGGGTGTGGGAAGAATGAGTCCAGCAGGAGGATCCGCCTTGTGGGGGGTTCAAGCACAACCAGCAGTCAGTGTTTACCGGGGTTCAAATGGAAGTATACCCTTTCACATTCCCACATGGGGGTCCCTCCTCGAACCCCCATGATAGCGGCCTTCATATCTGGTCCCACCCGGCTAGTCATGTCCGCAGTCAGCTTCTTGGAATTCAACGTTGAATGGTAGGTGTCCAAAAAATGACACTCCTTGAATAACGAATACTGAAACATAACAAACATTAATACATTCTAGAAATTGCGGATATACATTGGATAAATGTATATATTGGATAAACTAAAACATAACGAAAGTCTTATGAGTTACCGTGAACCAAGTTTTCCCAAAAGCGCAGACTTGATTGTATTTCGAGGAGTATTGCTCCTGTCTTCGAGCCAATAACTCCGTATATATGTCAATATGCTGTCATATTTATCCAATGTTAGATAATCTCACAAAAGAATAACGAAAATAACGATAATGGATTCATCATTAAAACAACTGAAGTACCGAAAATGGCACAGACAAATACCGAAAATGGCTCTGAAATACCGAAAATAGCTACTGCATTCATCATTAAAACCACTGAAATACCGAAAATGGCTACTAGATTCATCAATAAAACAACTGAAGTACCGAAAATGGCACAGACAAATACCGAAAATGGCTCTGAAATACCGAAAATGGCTACTGGATTCATCAATTAAACCACAGAAATACCAAAAATTACACTGAAATACCGAAAATGGCTACTGGATTCATCAATAAAAGTACTGGGTTTACCATTGACTCAATCCACCTAGCTGAGTGAGCAATCCCTCCCACAATATCCCCTGTGACCATCATCTTTTCAATATAAATTGAAGTTGCTCCCGACTTTATGAAATCGCGCAATTGCTTCGACTCCTCTTTTGATAAAGGATTTTTGGGGTTAGCAGCTTCAATTGTCATTTTCCTTCTTTTCATTTGAATGAAAGGGGATCGCAGATATTGAGACTTTACTACCGGTCTATTTGACACCTGCATATATTGCCAAATATAAGTTCCGGCTTGATGAAAACCCATTTCACAGACTCTCATTACACGTCTTAGGAATGTAAACACACACCTCTAGAGGGTCTTCAACCCCCTTTGAATCTGCACCCCCCTTAGAGTCTACGGGAGTCAACTCAATGATGGGATCCATCTTCTCATCGATGAAAGAATGTCCCTGTGTCGGCGTAGCTTCGGGAGTGAAGATGTGATCCATCTTCTCATCAACGAAAGAATGTCCCTGTGTCGGCGCTGCTTTGGGACTCAATATGGGATCCATCTTATTATCACTGAAAGAATTTTGATCACAAGAAAATTTTTCATCTTTTTTCTGTTGCGCTGCCCATTGCTCAAACAAGCTTTTTATTTGCGGGGATACTCGCTCAACAACTCGGTCGACAACTTGGTCGACAACTCGGTCAAAAAAACGGTCTAAAACTTTCTCCATTGCTCGGTCAACGGAGGAATTGATATCATGAACCTAAAAATATTGAACATCAAACAACTAGTAAGTAAAAATCCCGAAAATGAGACAATTCAATTCATATGTCAAAATGTTGAAAATAAAAAAAAATAATCACTATCAATATTCGTACCGTTTTTGACCTCTGCTCGAACTTTCTCTTCTTCGCCGGAGATGGGGCTGGACTGACATCATCATCACCATCACCCCCATCGCTATCACCACCATCACCCCCATCACCATCATCATCATCCTCCTCCTCTCTCTCCTCATCATCCTCCTCCTCCCCCTCCTCATCATCATCATCCTCACCCTCAGCACTCAATCGTGCGAACACATCCTTTTCAACCTGTTACTCCTTCTCTGCAGGGGTAGGCTTTATATTGCTCAGCTTGATCTGTAAAACAATAAAGGATATGTTATAAAACAACAAATGATATTGTTAATGAAAAGTTGCAAGTTGAATATTGTAAAACAGCAAGTCCAATTACATACTTTACGTAAATTGAATATGACATTTGCGAGTGACTTGTAGCTGAGATAGGATGTATTCGCCCACCGCAGAACGCGTGGGAATGTCATCGCACCTAGGGGTGCATTACGAGAACACAGCCTCTCAAGTGCTGGGATGCACTCATAAGCCCAAATCTTCATCAGTCATAAATTTTACTATTAGTTCAAGTAGAAGTAAACACAAATTAGCTAACACGGAAAATTTACAAAATTTAGGTAATCATATGTTTACCTGGAAGGCAAGAGCACATCCGTTGATATTGTATTGCTTCTTCGTATAAAGAGCAGTTTCTAGGCCAACCTTGCACAACTCAAAACCCAAAGTCCCCCATAGGTATTTGTTGAAGGCCTCCCAATCATCCACTAGGCATAAATGGCCTGTGTTAACACCCACATGCGTGCCGGTGCCTATGAGCAACAACTCAATAAAGAGGATCAGTGATAGCTTCACCGCATTCATATGATCATCAAATCCCTTCAACTCCTCAAGAAGCTTCGCATTTTTAATCACCGCCAACTTTTGAAACTTCCGATACTTGAGAGAGGTTGGTGGCGCTTTATGTTTAAGAACCGGAGCCTTAGACACTTGGGCATTAAGGCCCATGATCAGCGTAAAGTCCAACACTGTGAACTCTACACTCTTCCCGCATATTTCGAAGCGTAACCCTCATTTACGCCTCTGTAGAAAATGGTGGATTGCTTGGCCACACAGTGGTATTTTAGGTATGTTGTAAAGGTGGGCAAAACAGCTCTCCATCCAAATTCTTTTTCTCTCTGGATTGGCCTCCAGTAATGGTTTTATCTCGTCAAACCATATTGTTTGGGAGCATTTAATCGAGGGAAAATATTTATCTTCTTTATCTTTTCTCTTTTTCTTTTCCCTACCGACTTTTCTCTTTATACAAGGCATCTTGTCGCTGCAAAATTGTAAAACAATAAGCACTATCATAACAATAACCATCGAAAGTACTGTCAATAACCAGTCATAGCAAAAAAAATACCGAAAATGCCCACTGGGATAACAGAATAATATTGAAAATAGGCACTGGGATAACAGAAAAATACCGAAAATAGGCACTGTCATGACAAAAAAATACCGAAAATAGGTACTGTCATGACAGAAAAACACCGAAAATAGGCACTGTCAGGACAGAAAAATACCGAAAATTTACTGTCAGGACAGAAAAATACCGAAATATCGAAATTGCAGTGTATTTTTCCTGAAATTAAGCACAAATCCATCGAAAATGCACTATAACATAACAATTGAAAATCACGAAAATGAGCTCAACATCAACAATAATACCGAAAAAACAATGTCATAATTGAATAATACCGAAAATAAGCAAAAACATAAATATACCGAAAATAAGCATTGATAACTGAAAATACCGAAAATAAGTAAAAATATAACGAAAATGGTCGTAAGAACCATTGAAATTGCACTGTATTTTTGCCGAAAATATACCCAAAAGGGTCGAAAATGAGTAAAAAACACCGAAAATGGTCGTAAGAACCATCGAAATTGCAATGTATTTTTGCTGAAAATAAACCCAAAATGGTCGAAAATGCACTTTAACTTACCATTGAAAATCACGAAAAATGAGCAAAAATCAACAATAATACCGAAAAACCACTGTCATAACTATCGAAAATGGTTACTTGAAAGCATCGAAAATGAAGTCGTTAACTGTGGGGCCCATTTTTAGGTTTGAATTTTTTTTTTAAAACCGCTAAAACTTACAGGGTTCTTCTTCTTCTTCAGGGTTGTTCTTCTTCTTCTTCTTCAGGGTTATTCTTTTTCTTCTTCTTTGGCTTCTTCTTCTTCTTCTTCTTCAATACGAAGCCCGTAGAGTTCCGGATGTCAAGGGTAACGAAGGGTTTTACTTTGGGGAAGGATTTGCAGGTTTCAAGGATTTTGAGAACTGAGGGTAACCGAGGGCTTCAGTTGGGGAAGACAGCAAGGGCAAGGGTTCGTAACCGAGCTTCAGCTTGGGAAGAAAGCTAAGGTAAGCAAGCCAGGGGTATTTTGGGGAGAAAATGAGAAGGGGCAACACGTGCACTTGGCTCCCACGCGTGGGAGCCTACAAAAATATGTTTTCAAAACCGGAGCCCATATTTGGGTTTATTCATAATACGGAACCTATATCCGTATTTTTCTCTTTTGGAAGATCAAAGATTCAACAGATTCAATTCCAAAACAAATGGCGAGCATGTCCCTAAATTCCCTAGTGGCATAAACACCCTCGATCATTATCCAAATTATGACAAGAAGCTAGGGTGGAGTCAGGATTCTCTTGCAAGGGAACAATGGGTTCCCAAAAGAGTCTTAAGTTCATTGGTCATCGCGTTTGTTTGTATCCGTTTTTAAGGAATATATTTTTTCTTATGAGTTTAGGGAGGGCTCCCAAGCAACACTACACCCATACAAGTACTATAGGTAAAAAAAAAATTCAAAATTTCAGCTCTCCCAGGCTGCACTACACCCCTATTAGTACTATAGGTTTAAAAAATTCAAAATTTCAGGGTGGGGCTTCAACACCCCTGGCCCCATGTGGCTCCGCCCATGATTACAAGGAAGGTCCAAGAAAGACCTAGGTGGAAACTGAACAAAGCTAAAGATACAGAGCCTAAAAGAAGAATTTTAAGACCTTTTGTTACAAGATAGTGAACTATTCCATTAGTTGATCTATGAACATATCTAAATCAAGTGAACAACATCAGATTGCTAGTTGAGGGAGGCTATTAAACTTGTATCATCATTTTTCACCAAAATACAGGGCCACTCTGCAGATATAGCTATCTAAATGCCACATTTTACTGCCAAAGCTTTCAGACAATCTGCTATTGTTATTACTCTCTTAGCAAGCTGCACAACTATTCGATCATGGGAGTTGGGAGTTGCGAGTTATGATACCAATTGCTGCTTTGTAAAAAGACGCATCAAAAGACTCATCACAATTTATCTTAATCCATCACAAATTATCTTAATCCAACATTAGGGAGGAGTCCACTCCACCAAGAGATTCATGTTCTCTGAACGCGTATGAGCTAGGCCTGGATCTGAGGGTGGGACAATTTCTTCTGTTAAACACGATACTCTTTTTACAGTGCAGTAACTGGTTTGGAGAAATGTTATGGAAGACCTTTTCATTACTGCTCTTCCATATGAACCAGAATTGATAACAATTTTGTTTTACAACTTGCTCCCACCATTCCCCTAGGCCCTAACTGAAAATTGTGCTAATAAAAGAAAAGTTTTCCAAAGTGTACAATG
The DNA here is from genome assembly GCA_015143295.1 of Tetracentron sinense. Lineage (NCBI taxonomy): Eukaryota > Viridiplantae > Streptophyta > Magnoliopsida > Trochodendrales > Trochodendraceae > Tetracentron > Tetracentron sinense. The sequence continues at coordinate 7,622,406 of CM026563.1, forward strand.
CACATAAAGTAAATTTCCATTGGCTTTGTTTGTTTGAAGGGAAAACATTGTGGAAAAGGAAATTGTAATCAAAAATCATTTTCTTAATTTTTAGAGAAAATTTTCCCTTAAACATAAAGCAAATTGCAGTAAAAGCTCATTTTGCAACATTCCTAACATGAAAATGAACTATTCTCCTGAAAATAATTCATTGCACCTATTTTCCCTCCAAACAAACACAGCCTCAAGAAAACATTTGTATTCCCTCCAAACAAACATAGCCTCAAGAAAACCTTTGTATGCACCTATTTTCCACCCAAACAAATGGAGACAAGCAAGATAATGCCCATGCTACTTGTATTGGATTAAACCCTCAATCCTCCAAATTTTGAGACACTTGAAGGAACATTTACAGAAGCCAGGGGCTTTTCTTTCAATGCTGTGACCTTTTGATCATGAGTTTCAAAATTACCCATATACAACATTCACAAAGTTCCTTTCATGAATGATGCAAATGTTGATACTACAGCTCAATTGCTGGTACTCTGCGTCACACTTGCCAGTTGCTATTCTGATTCCGCACACACCTATCAGATGACCCAAATGTGGGGTAAAAATGGCCCCACAGGATTTGGCACAAGTGCACCCTTGGCTTTAACTGAGGAACAAAATTAAATGAAGAGGGCGTGTGTAATCGATATTGGATAACATACGAAATGGATTCTGTTACACTACCAAGGGGTTTGTTCACATGCCGTTAGCCATTCTTAACACAATTACAAAGTAAGTGACCTACTGAATTTGAGGACATGTTTGAAAACTGGTATCAATTAAAAACTGTAAACCTTAAGAACTACATTGATTTTTATGTCTCATTCACAGGTTCTCACGAGGCCATGCAAAGCTAATATGCTTATTTGCATTTTCTGTTGTCCTTTCCTCTGATCAAAATATAACTAGTATAACGATTAAAAGGTGTAAGACCCGAGTTCTGAATGAGTTCCATTCAGACCTCAGAAGCGAGTAGAGATTTGGGAGAAGAGAGTCTTGAAATCCTTTGTTGGCGTACCAGTTCCCTCCGGCTTTGAGGCCACATCAAATGCCTTAAACTTAGCCTCCTCAAACTGTAATGCCTGAAAAAAAAAAAAACTACTTAAAGTGATGATCCAATAATGAGGACATTATCATATAGGCTTTGATAAGCAACAAGTATTTGGAATGTAAATACACAAAATTGGAAATTAACGTGATTGCACGGGTATAAGCCCATAGTTCTATATACCTGAATGCAGACTTCTGCAACATCGGCCCTGGCAATGGTTTTTGTTTCAGTCTGAAGAAGTTCATCATCCTTCCCAACAAGTAATTCCCGAATACCCCCTTCTTTATCTTGTAAGCCTCCAGCCCTGTTTCAGCCAAGAATAATGCATGTTGAGTTAAAATGAATAACTACACCAAGAACAATTATGCTTTGATAAACCTACTACTAAAGAAGAGAAATTTACTCATAGCGCAAACTGATATGCGTGATTGATAAATTAAGTGTTTGTTCAATGTCTAGCTTCCATCACTGAGTAAGAATAACAACACTAATCAATGTAAGTTGTGGTTGGAATTTTGAGAAAAGAGCCAGGAGTCCCCCCAAAAAATATGTTTTGGGGAAGGCCACCCAACAATTGCAGGTTCCAATCAATCCTGATGTATATTGCAGTCCACATACAATAGCACAGCCTAACATAACAAGAACGATGATAACAATACCAGATATTTAAACATATCCCTGAATAAACAAGTTATTTAAAAGTAAAACAATCTTCTAAGTATATACCAGGCACTGTGGAAAGGCATGGATGGCTGCAGAACTCCATGCTGATGACCTTATAGTGAAAGGGGACTCATGGGTCGAGATCGACTACATCAAGGGCAAAATTCAAGCTCCCCGGCGCTTGTGGACCCATGTACCAAAATCCAACATCTATTGTGTGAGGGGTTCCAAAAATATAGACATCGGATGCATAAAGAGGGAAATCAACCAAGTGGTGATGCCTTGGCCAATCTCGGCCACCAGAACAGACAAGACTGGGTCAACTTGACTAATATTCGGAGCATGTGAGACCTATTCTGCCTGAGAGCCACTCCTAGCCTCTGTGTCCTTGGGCTTTTGTTTTGGTTGTCTTTGTTGGAGGTACCCCCTCCCCCCTAAAAAAAATGATATTGTATAGGTCCAAGCAAACGGACCTGATGCAAGTTCAAGTATTTCCACCACAGTATTGAGGTGGTCACTTCATATTTTTAAAACGTCAAATAAGATTGACAACCCTGAACCAAACTTGTTAAGTTGTCTTGTTTCGACTCTCGAGTCCATGAGAAACTAACCAGTTGTAGAGATTGTGTAGTTAGAAATTGAGTTACCTTATTATTGTGTAAGGTATTCCAGAGTCAGCGAGATACTGTTCCGCCTTTCTCTTCCAAACCTGTAAGATCATAAATTTAATAAAATATAATTGACTTGTCAGTTGTCACTCGTTTGAAACATTTTCCAGAAAAGAAAAGAATTAATGAAACAAGATATCCTACCAATTAACTAGCAATCACAAAAGCGTGATATAGTTCACAAAAATGAACATAAAAGAGGAAAAGTCATTGCAAAACAAAAATCATGTCAAGTTATCTTTTTTTTTTGGAAGGTAAGCTAGGGTTAGGCAGACCCCTAACAGAGAAACATAGGCGGGATTCGATCTCAGGTCCCTGGTACGACACTGAGCGACTTTACCAACTAAGCTAGCTGGCACCCATATTCCACAGATAACTTGAGTGCTGGAATTCCATTATGAAGGATTCTAAAACTTGTTTTAGACATCTAACAGCGAATAAAGTGGTGAAACCAAATCTTTCCAACAAAACTGTCACGTTCTATGATCGCATCATAATTGAAACATGATGTTAACAATATTCTTCATGCATACACCACAATAACTCTCAAAAAATGGGGTAATGGTACACATGACACAGATGCTGGCGCCTCCTATGCATAGTTACCAAACACTCGTATAATACTTTTAGAGGGGGTCGTCATTTAAAACTGCGTATTTTTGCTGTGTTACGTGTTTTACGCGTATCGCAGTATAATACCCGTTTAATACATGAATTACGTATTAAACATGTACAATATGCGTGTTTTTGCCATACTTTTACCGTGTTAAACATATATTCCATTTTAAATGATTGTTATTAATTAACGTCATGATTTTTATTTATTTATATTTATTAATTATTTTAAATTTTCCCATAATTTGACTGTGCTTTTGCCATATAACACTCGTACTTCCCGAACGGATCATTGCTGTATTATACCCGTACCTGTACTTGGTAACTATGCTCCTATGTAGAAAAGATTCATTGGGATGGCAAAACCAAAGGTTTCCAACAAAGTAGGTATATTCTATTCCTATGTTCACATCGTATCTAAATTCACAGTATCCACCATGTATATCACACCGACAGTCTAAAAATGGTGTAGTGGTGCACATGACACATACCATGCCTCCTATGTAGAAAAGGAATTCATTATGGGATTGACATCTGAAATTTAAATTTAGATCCCTTTCTACCATCAAGTAAAAGATAAGTTAAAAACAATCAGTTTCTCGTTTGAAGTCTTTTCCATGAATATATTTCACGGATGAAAAAATATTAAGACATTAATTATAGAGGAGCACTAGGCACTCCACCCTTAGGATTCCAAGTTCAATGCTACAAAAAAACAAAGGCTGGGAAACCCAGACAAATTACAGTAAGGAAACAGCTTTCAAAGGGAACCACGAGACACTAGACACGGCACCCTTAGGATTCCAAGTTCAATGCTACAAAAAAAAAGGCTGGGAAACCCAGACAAATAACAGTAAGGAAACAGTTTTCAAAGGGAACCATGAGAAATTAGTGTGTAGATTTAATAGAACAGTATAAAATAAGAACCCATCTTCCACTACCACAAGAAAGAGGAGGCAATTTTGTTGTTGAAACCCAGACAAATTACCTACCAATATATTCCCATTCCCCAAGCTGTTCAACGGATGGTTAGGGTTCATTCCACCCATAGATCCAACCAACACAATATGCTTCACTCCCACAGCTTTAGCTGTATGGATGGATCATATGATTCAACAAAAAGTATATCAAAGTCAATGAAATTTTGAAAAAATAATAATAATAAATAGACAGACAAATTTTAAGAAAGGAAATTCTTACCAACATCTACTTGATTCTTCTGCCCAATCCAGTCAACCTAACATGGCAAATTTCACCAACTGACGTAAGGAAGAAATACAAAACAGTAACAGTATCTGGAACCAGAAATCAGACAAAGCAAAATTTACCTGCTCAGGATATGCTCCATCTTCGAAATAGAACTCAGGCCTCCCACCTTTGCTTGGATCAAACCCGGGTTTCATCTTTGGCACAGCACTAGTGAGAATTATGAGAGTATCAATACCTTGAACTGCAGGAACAATGCTTTCAGCATCCCTTACATCTCCAACAAAAACATCATCTGCACCTCCAATTTTTTCCTTGCTCTCTTCTGTTCTAACCAAACCCCTTACGGCATACTGGTCTGCTCTCTCCTTCAATTTCTTATAAGCTATTTGACCTGCAACAACATCCATGAAGAAAAAACAAGAAGAAAAACTCACTACCCCATTTCTTCATCGATGAGAAAAGAAGCAATGTATCCTCTCTTTTTTTACTTCCACAAAGAGAGTCAAATGGAATTTCAATCAGAAAATCATGATAACCTCGAAATCTAAATTAACGATACAAACTAGTACCAAGAAACCATATTCGACAATTTACTAATTCTAGCTTTCATACAACATGGAATTTAAGTAATTTTAAGAAAATGAACTAATAAACTACATAAGTCTGCAAATTAGTTGAGTATACAAACACTTAAAAATATGGAAGTAGTAGCAACTAGCATGCCCTCTCTCTTTAATCTCTCTTTAAGTCATCTAAGGGTCAACTGGGGCATCTTGGGTTTATCCAATTTGGCACTGTCCAACCATAAATTAGCTTTTCGTCCCAAGATGAAGGAACCCAGTAACAGTTTTTTATTGCCAAAACCCAATTTCAGGAAACTTTAGTGTTCTATTGAAGTTCTCAAAATTGAAATTTCCCTAAGGCAAAGTATAAAAATCATTCACCAAAATGACGTTTTCTCTAATGAGTTTTCCAACCACATCAATAGACAATTATGCTGTTTCATTTCTCTTAAACGTTATTTGCCCCTCATTTTTGAATGTTCAGTACCCAGACATGCCCTAACACATTTTCCGACAGCCAAAACCCTCACAAAGAGGAGCAATTCTCATGCTACAGAGAAAAAATCTTTTTTTTCTTATTAAATGATATTTGATGTTTAAAAAAATCGAATTTCCTAAGAAATAGAGAGCACAGAAATGAATTCTTACGGGAAAAAAATGAAATAGAGGGAAAAGAAGGATTAGTTGTACCGGTTCTACCGCCAGCTCCGGTAACAAGAACAGTGATTGGAGGCAAATTCGCCATTGCTGCTGCAACCGCTATAAGTCTTCTGGAACTCTTTTTCTACCGTTAGGAAGAAATGTCGAGGGAAAAAGAAGACGAAAGAGTTGATATTTTTATTTTATTTTTTGCAATCAGAGGAATGAGAATAGAGATGGCAACGGATTACTTGACGAAGAAGTATATGAAGCGCAAATGAATTTATGACACGTGTCCACATTTAATTTGCAAAGACTGGTGGGCATGACTGGCACCTGGCGGTATTCATCCGGTCCCTAGTGGGATGAAGAGTCTAGAAACAGCGAGAGTATACGTTCAACTTCCAAAGCTCCTAGTGGCGCTATGGAGGACAAATCTTCTAGTCGGCAGCTAATACCAAAAGACTCAATATTCTACGGTTTGCTATTTAACTGTGGTTAACATTCACTCATATAGTTCACCCACTTATCTTTAGTTTTTAGAAAAATAATATTCAAAAAAATTTAATCTTAGGAGTTAGTGAATTTTAACCATGGTTAATAATTTTTTTTATTTTATTCTAAAAACTAAAAATAGGTGAGTGAACCCTAAGACTGAGTGAATCTTAACCACAGTTAAGAAGTGTCAAAAGGGACATGTCGCTACCCTAGGAGCATACCGAATTTGGCAAAACTAGTTAGAACTGGAGAAGATTACGAGTTATACGTATCAGGGGCCCACATACTCAATTAAAATTTACGAGCATCTTCAACGGTGAATGCTATATTGGCTGTGTCAATTTCAAATTTGGCATAGTTTACAGTGTCAAAATGTCATATTTGACATACACTGCTCCAATGGTTTGTGCCAAATTGGCTATGTCAATTCCATTTCTTTTACAATCACAACCCTTGAGGTCGCCACGTGTCCCTTTTGACACCCCTTAACTTTGATTAAGATTCACCCACCTCTAGGGTTCACCACCCCTAAAAATAATTTTTTAATATTTAAAAATAGAATTAATATTTTTTTTTCTACAAACCAAGGATTTGAGGGTAAAATATTAAAACAATTATAGCCGGTGGAGGGAAAAATAGTAAAAAAAAAAAAAAATCAAATATAGCCGTTAGAGAGTAAAATGGTAAAAAAAAAAAAACCGTTGGAGGACGAAATGGTAAAAAACAAACAAAAGTCATCCGGTCAAAGGGTGTGCCAAATTTTGGCATATGTCATTTCTTGTGTCAAATTTGGCCCAAGAAATGACAAATGCCAAATTTTGGCACACTCAAAAGCAACCGTTGGAGACCAGATTTTTATTCTCAATAATATAATATAACATTGAGACACCATATATGTGAATGCTATATTGGTTGTGCCAATTCCAAATTTGGTAAAGCTAGTGTCAAAATATCATATATGGCGTCTGTGCCAAATTAGTTGTACCAATTCCATTTTTTTCACAATCACAACCCCTGAGATCCCCACGTGTCTCTTTTGACACCCCTTAACTGTGGTTAAGATTCACCCACCTCTATGGTTCACCCACATCTAAAAATATTTTTAAAATATTTGAAAATAGAATTAATAATTTTTTTCTAAAAACCAAGGACATGAGGATAAAATGATAAAAAAAAATATAACCGTGTGAGGGCAAAATAGTAAAAAAATCAAATATGGCCGTTGGAGGGTAAAATGGTAAAAAAAAATAGTCGTTGAATGACAAAAAGGTAAATACCCAACAAAAGCCATCTGGTCAAAGGGTGTGCCAAATTTGGCACAGGAAATGGCATATGCCATAATTTGGCATTGCCATTTCCAACCGATGGAGACCACTTTTTGTGTTTCAATGCTATAATATAGCATTGGAACACCAAATATAGCATTTGAACACCAAATAGCACACTGTTAGAGATGCTCTAACACTTCAAATAGCTACTAAACAAGGTTGAAAGTATAATTTGCCTTTTCATGCAAAGGCAAACTGATGGGAACTGATGTTCTTACCGTCCTACTAAACTGATGACTCTCATAGCTAAAGTAGTTATGTATGAAAGTATGTCTCTTTTTAATTTTAGAAAAACAGTTCTTGGGGGGCATACATCGAATCCCAAGATCTGACTAAGATTCTAATTGATTTTATTCAATGAAGGTTAGAATAACATTCACCTTTGTGACTTTGAAATTGTTAAGTCAAATCCACGTTAGAATAGTACTCGCAAAACTTCACAAGTGTCAAGTCTCCTGTCGATTCACACAAACCTTCTTTTTCTTTTAAAGCTTTCTCTAATGGAAGCTAATGGCCCTTCCAAATTTCCAGCTTTAGAAATCTTGAATAAAGATCCAATCTTTATTGATCAAGAACCTTTCTTGATGAACAAGATGAATTCTTGCTTTTCTTCAAGATCCAATCAAGAAGACAAAAGAAGAGAGAGATGGGTGTGACCGTACACCTCAATGAGAGAGAGGGGAGGGCGTGAGGTTTTTAGGAGAGAGAAAGAAGAAAAAATTCTGGAGAATTATATATCTTAAAGGGCTGGGCATCCAATCCTTTATATAAGTTCCCTCTTGGTTGCTTGAATTGTAATCCAATTATAATTCATTAACCTTATCCTAATCCAATTAGGATTTCTCAATAGTTTCCTTTATTGATTATTCTCCTAATCCAATTAGGATTAATCTTAAAAGAAACCAACCTTATCCATTAGTAACTAATCTTATCCTTATCCAATAAGGAATCTTGAATTAGTAACTAACTAATGGAATCTCTAACAATTAGGGAATCTTTAATTAGTAACTAACTAACTAACTAACTAACTAACCTTATCTAATAAGGATATTAGTTATTAGAAACTAATTAAAATAAAAATTCCTCCATAAAGTGGGCGTCCCACCCTAGGTGGGTCCCACTCCACACGCCCAAAGGGTTTCCAAAAATCCTCTTGGTCACTTGAATTATTCTTTTATAATAATTCTCAATGGGTCCTACCCATTTGGTTTTTCACATCTAATGTGATTCCACCTTTTAGAGCTTCACTATACCATATAGTGATTACTTAGAGAAATTAATTAATTTAATTATCAATTAAATTAAATACTTTAAGAAGGTCCTTGTGTGTGGGATCTAAAGGGATCTCCTATTTCCGGTTGTGGGACCAAATACTTCACCTTTTTGGTTGAAGCATTGTTACTAGGAAACACATTTCCTAAAACTCTATTAGGATCATAGAATGTTATCTAAGTCTCTGGACTTCCACAAATCACAATTAATGTCCATTAACACAATGTGATTAACCTCCAGAAATTAGAGAATTGCTTGTAAGTACCATCTCACAATATATTTACAAATAAATTCTTCCACATTCCGATATCACATGTAAGCTTCCGGGATTTGAACAATTCCACTGTCTTAGTCCCTAGCTTATGAATAGAACTCTTTCTCATGATTACTTTTCATTGAACTGAACCTCCAAAACACTTTTGAAGAAACATTAGAAAAGAACTGACATATATATATATTTATATATACATTTCTATATTGAAAATATCAACTTCGATAAAGACCATTTTACCGAAAAGCACCAGTACTGGATTTAACAGTTCAGTTCAACAACTATTACCTTGATATCATTATCTCCAATTAAGGAGTTGTGGATTCCTTATTGAGTGTTTACACACTTCTCCAAACATAGTGTACATGACCCAACGTACCCGAAGTTAGTCCTGTGTATTGGACATTGCCGATTGGCACATCAAAGCCATATAGACAAATGTCTGAGAAGATGTTAACCTCTTAGGTCTAAGGACAATTTGTCAAATGGATAACCCTAATACAATCTGACAGTATATTTCATAGGGTATCCACTAGTGACCCCGCTCAGTATTATGTACTTGCTACATATACTCACATTTTAGTCAAGAGTCACCACTCTCTGTGAATGAGATTCATCACACTATCTCATAGAACTACACATGTGCAAGCCATGATGAAGTACGGCGCCCAACCAGTACTCTAGAGGCTTCGAACAATATTAGGTTTACAAGGAACCGGAAAATCATATCTCCTCGCAACCTTTGCATGATTTTCTTACAATGTTACATATGGAACTTTATGTCATCATCATATGAGACAGTAATTAATATAAATACCCTTTATAGTTGGTTGTGTGAATATGATGTTTGTCTAATCAACATAGAAAAGTCTCTTATTGGCTTTCGAGGGCATATATGTCCAACAATGTAGACTGTAAAGTTTCGCAGGTTTTGCAAACCACAGTATTTTGAATCTGACAAACAAATGGCGAAAGCACAAAGAAGAGACTACAACATTGGAATGGCTCGTCCTGGACTCGCCTCTTTTGCAACAACAATAACATCTTCTTCATCAGATGATCAAATCAAAAAGATTCGTGTTGGGGAGAATACCTCATCTTAGCTGTAATCCAAAGGTTTCGAGCTAATTGGTTGAAGAAAATAATTAGAGTTGTTAGAGTGCGGTCATTAGACCTGTAAAGATACTCCGAAGCTTAAGTCAAAATGAGTGAAAAGCACGGATTTAGATTTATCGCTGAAAGAAGTGATTATTTCTTACGTATTGATCCGTATATTTATAGATGAACATTCGTTCAAGTGTCATTGTTGGAGAATGCTGATTGTGCATGTTCGTCAATTGATTGACAGCTCTTGGTAAGGCTCACATGGTGTTTGCCACATGTCAATTATATTATATATTCAGATAATGATTACCCATAAATATTATCATGAATGCATATGTATGTGCTACATGTCAACAAATTAAGAATCATCATAACTATTGAGTCGGATAGCATGTGCATATTTGTGGGATAATGTGATAGCATGTATAGATAAGTGAGATAAAGTGATAGTGGCTGCGGAATTTATCGTTTTGTATATTTGTTTTTTAAGATGACGTACATATTGTCTTATTCGTACTTTTGGTCTTTAAGTTTTAGCTGGTATATGTTTGAGCTACATAATAATAAGTTATATAAGTCGTTGGATAGCAATAGAATATACAAGCTAAAGATAGCATCTGTTAACATTAAAAGATATACGAGCTATGGATAACAATAGAATATATAAGCTAAAGATAGCATCTGATAACATTAAAAGATATACGAGCTATAGATAACGGTTGGTGTGTACGAGCTACATATGATAGCTGGTGTATACAAGCTACAAATGATAGCTGCTGTATACGAGCTACGTGTGATGGTTGGCGTATACAAGCTACAAATGACAGCTGGTAGAACTTTTATCCCCACAATTCGAAAGCCCTGCACCATCTCCAAGTATAGAAAGAGCTGGACTGAGCAAGTAATAGAGTACATGTATGGTAATGATAAGTTTGTTTTTCAGCGAGAGCATGACAAGTTCCTCGAAGCTCTCAACTGTGAGTTTTCAGTCCACCTTTCTACCTTTTTGATTTTTCTGGAAAAAAAAAGATTGGTTTAGCAACTTCGTTTGGTTTCTCTTTTCGAGTTATTGAGGATGAATTTGGTTCTCAATTGGGCTTTCAGTTTAAAGAGAATTTTAGTTTTTTCAGGTTATATCTGTGTTGAATTAGAGTAAGCATGGGTGTTTGTGGAGTGGGGAATTTAGTACGGTTAGTGGGTAGTAGTAGTAGTATGAGAATTTAGGGTTTTAAATTGGGTCTGTAATGCGTTGTAGTGAAAAGCTTCATAGACATTGGATTTTCTTGGGTAGATGTCTCATGTCTTTTAAGTTTTAACTGGTTGGATTTAGATATGATTGATGAAGTGTGTTGTGTTGGAAATAGAATAATCGATGGAAATAATAAACAAGCATGCACAAAACAAACACAAGAGATATACTTGGTTCGACAATAACCTGTCTATGTCCACGGGTTAAGATCTAATTACTTCTTTCTTATTTAGAGAAACCTTGAAAAGCCACTAAAATAATACTCTCTTCTCATACTAAATACAAACCCAAACCTAGAACCCCTTGTACACCCCACTCAAGTCACCATCTCAATGAACTCGAAGAAGAATCTCTATCTATCATCCCTTAAACCTTTTCACAAGCCCTGGTGTGGTTAATCCCTTTCTCTTATCTCTCACTTCATTGCATTACAAAACCTAGACCTACAAGCACCTATTTATAAGCTTATACAAGAATCCTAGACAAAAAGAAAGTCTCTAATTTGCGTAACATGTCAAATTCGTACTCAGAACGCAAATCTTGCGCAAGTAGATCGACCGAGATGCAAAAGCGGTTCAACCGACTTAAAGTGTGGTCTCTGGAATTTTCGGTCATACAAAAATCCGCAGCTCGATCGAATGAGATTCAAGTCGATCTCCCGACTCCATTGAAGTTTGAGCCACACGCTCAAGCAAACTCCACCATGGCAAACAATTTCGAGTCACCACCACTAGGGGTGTATCTGAACCAGGCTAGCTCGAAGTTCGGCTCGGCTCGGCCCGATATAGCCCAGCTTAAACTTGAAAAATAGGCTCGATCGGGCCGAACTGAGGTATATTTTGAATTTGAAAATGTGAGCAAAGGCCTGTTTGCTTTGGCTTGAACTCAACTTGATTTGAATATTATAAAAAAAAATAGTATATTATATATATAAATATAATTATTATATATATTTTATATATAAAATAAAAATATTATTATTTTTACTTTAAAATAATTTTTTGATAAATGAATCCGAGCTCGAGCCTAGCCAAGTAGATTTGAGCCGAGTTGAGCCGAGCCAAGATCGAGCATAGATGAAAAAATTTCAAACCGTGCCGTGTAGGGCTTGAGAGATCGAGTATAAATGAAAAAATTTAAACCGAGTCGAGAAGGGCCAAGCCCGACTCAGTTCAGCTCGAAAACAATCTTAACTGCAACAACATCATTCACCTTGAACCGATTGCCACCACCAAGAGAACCGATTTGCTAATCATCAAACAAATCTTCAAGACATAACACCGCATCACTCATAATCGGGATGCTTCTCCACCTCGAATCAAAACCTCTCTCAAAATTTTGTAATCTCGTTTGTAAATACCGCAAACAACTCTTTTGACCTTGCCCACCTCTGCACAATCTGCAAAAAAACCCACCAGCTACACACACCCTCAAATCATCCCGGAAAGTCATCCACCGGATTCAATGAAACACTGTCAAAACTCGTGTGTAGCTTGCAAACCATCCTCCTTTTTAGAAAAACTTTAGATGAGGGCATAGACTCGTCCTCTCTGCTAAAGGCACCTCGCCCTTTTGAAAACCCTTAAGAAGAACTCGTAGTAGCTTCACCTCTAACTGTATCCACATCCAGGAGATACAAATCACCACACTTCTTCCCCTTCATCAAAACTAAGCATTTGCGCTTCAACTTGATAACTTCAGCTCTTGCTATGTAGTAACAACTGAGGGAGTCTAACTGGCCAAGTGAAATTAGGTTTTTACACAACTTGAGGACATAGATACCCCTCCCAGTTTGAACCACTCCGTCAAACGAAGCCCCCGAATCTAATAACCGTTTTATTGGAAAATTGTTCATATTATTGGAGACTATGAGAACATCTTCAAAGTATTCTCCTCTATTTTTGTACTATTTCAGCATAATAAAGCCTATTTTCTGTCAAATTCCTCCACATAAACTTGCCCAAACTAACTTGTAGCTCTAATATCAGTTGTTGGGAATAGAATAACCGAAAAAAAAGATTTTAAAAAAAAAGTACACACAAAAAAAAACACAAGAGATATACGTGGTTCGACAATAACCTGTTTACGTCCACATGTCAAGATCCGATTACTTATTCCTTATTCAGAGAAACCTTGATAAGCCAGTACAAGACCATTCTCCTCTCATATTAAATATCAACGCAAACCCAGAGCCCCTTGTACACCACACTCAAGGCACCTTCTCAATGAACCCGAAAAAGAATCTCTATCTATCATCCTCTAAAATTTTTCCCAAGCCCTAATGTGATTAATCCCTTTTTATTATCTCTCACTCCCTTGCATTACAATACCCTAGACCAATAAACACCTATTTATAAGCCTATACACAAATCATAGACAAAAGGAAAGTTTTCAATTCGTGTAACATGTCAAATTGCAATTAGAACGTAAATCTCATGCAAGTCGGTTGTCCGAGATGCAAAACTGGTTCAACCGACTTATAGCACACTCTCTGAAATTTTCGCTCATACAAAAATTCGCAAGTCGATCGACCAAGATTCAAGTCGGTCGACCGACTCCACTGAAGTTTGAGCTACATGCTCAACATGTTGTTGGAGGTGGGGATGGGGTTCCATGTGAAACAAAAAGCAAATAGCAACTTATATTTTTGGGTGGGGACAAGTTCCATGTGAAGACAAAAAGGAAATAGCAACTTATATTTTTACCCTGCCATGAACGAAGACCCGGTGCATTAAGTGAGTAAATGAGGTTGTTATTTGAGGTGTCAAATTTCAATTGGGTATGTGGAGCCTAATACCAATTTTGGTATTAAGTGTCGAAAGATTTGCTCTCATATCAAGCGAGTCCAATAGTGGTTCAAGCTTGTTATTCGTTAATTAAACGGGTTTCAAGTTGGAGCTTGATTTATTTACTAATAGGAAGTCATTTAAATCGCTCAATATTAGAAAGGGCAGTGATTAGTACACCATGCATTTGACTATGTTGTATAATGTCATGACCACGTGTCCTTTTTAAAACTCTTTTAACTATGGTTAAGCTTAAAAATATTAAAGTTAATATTTTTTTTAAAAAAAAACCAAGATTAGTTTACTTAATCGTAGGAGTGAATGAATCTTAACTAGAATTGATGTGTAGTAAAAAAGGGGCATGGACCAAAGATCACATACTATCATGAGTTGGCCGGTTGGATTGAATCAAATGTAGCCCACCGTTTAAAGCATGTATGTCTCGACTCCGTTGGGTTTTCAATCGGGCTCTCAATAGTACATAATATAGAGAGAGTACTTTTTAAATAAGCAAGTTCTCTTTTAATAAGCCGAGCTCGAGCGAGCATGGTGGATCGCTAATCAACCCTGTGGTTGATAGCTATTTTCTCCTTTGTTTATTCCTAAAGATTAAGGGTGTTAACCCTCCCACGACGATATACGGTCCTATGTGACCCAAGAAAAACATTTTTTTTCTTCTTTCTAATCTCTTAAGTCCAAGAGCTAGGTTGGGATTTTATATATAGTTTGCCTATTTTAGAGACGGGCTTGATAAAAGTCTTGTTGAGCCCGATATAGCCCTTATGCTTGTACATATACTTTAACTTTGTTTGTCTCAATCATCATATTTAAATTTATATCATAATAATTAGTAAAAATTCACATACATTGCACATAAAATATAGGGTAAATTACATTCACCTCTCCTGAGGTTTGGTGAAATTTCATAAACCTCTCCTCTAGTTTCTGAAATTACATTGCCCTCCCTGTCAGGCTCATCATTTTAATATTGTTAACTAATATTATCATTTTTTCTATTTTACCCCTATTACAAGAAACATGGCTTTACGGTTTGACCGTTTGAAAGCTCAATCAAAGAAAAACATAAACTCCCAAGCAATCACATGTCCCTTTTAATACTCATTAACTATGATTAAGATTCACTCACTCCTAGGGTTTATCCATCTAATCTTAGTTGTAGAGAAAAAATAACCTTAGGTTGGTTATGCTTAACCGTAATGAAAGAGGGCTCTAGAATCCGCCATGAGTCCCTTTTAACACCCACTAACTATGGTTAAGATTCATTCATCCCTAGGATTCATTAATCTAATTTTGGTTTTAAGAAAATAAAATAAAAAATATTAATCTTAGGTTAATTATATGTAACCACAGTTAAAAGATCTTTATAAGCCGCCACATGTCCCTTTTAACACTCACTAACTATGGTTAAGATTCATTCACCCCTAGGGTTCATCCATCAAACCTTGGTTTTTAGAAAAAAAAAAAAAAAAACCTTGGGTTGCTTATGCTTAACTACAATTAAAGGGAGCTCTACATGCCACCATGTGTCCCCTTTAACGCCCACTAATTGTGGTTAAAATTAAAATTCACTCACCCCTAGGATTCATCCATCTAACATTGATTTTTTGAAAAAAAAAACCCTTAGATTGATTCTGCTTAACCACAATTAAAGGGGGCTCTATAAGCCGCCACGTGTCTCCTTTAACACCCACCCACTAACTATGGTTAAGATTCACTCACCCATAGGATTCATCCATCTAACATTGATTTTTAGAAGAAAAAAAAACCATAGGTTGATTGCTTAACCACAATTAAAGGGGGCTCTACAAGCCGCCACGTGTTCCCTTACACCCACTAATTGTGGTTAAGATTCACTCAGCCCTAGGATTAATCTATCTAAATTTGCTTTTAAGAAAAGAATAAAAATATTAAAGTTAGGTTAATTATGTTTAACCTTGGTTACGAAACCAATTACATTTATTTTATTAGCTAACCTTGCGTTTAAAATGGTACTTTTGACATTTTCAAATGTTTAAAAGATGACATCATCAAAATCTATTCATAAAGTAACGGTAAACTTAAGGGAATGAGGTATATGTTATAGACAACCAAAGTTAAGGGGAGGACAGTGTTATTTCAGAAACTAGATGAGAGATTTGTGAAATTTCACCAAACCTCAGGGGAGGTGAGTGTAATTTATCCTAAAATATATTAATTTATTTCATTTTATGAAATCTAAACAAAGATTTTTAAAAAATAGTTAATTCGGATGAATGAGTTCATAGAATTACATTGGATTTGTGAAGTTCAATAATACACAGTCTAGTTTATATTGCAAAAACCCTAAAAATCATTTATTCTCTTCGAGTCATAACCATAATTCCGTCCATGTAACAGTAAAAGCAAATTGAGACCCACAGAAGACACACATGATCCAAACCCACCAAAGAGACATTTAATACATTCATACCATGGCTTGTCCCAGTCGTAGTGTATCTCCCTGTGGGGAGTTGCGACTCGTATTCGAGTCCTTGGTGTAGCTATGACACCCACCATGAGTGCTAACCCTAGTGACCTCCTAACCCCAACATCTACACTTAGGTTGATAAATGATTAGGACCAACCAAAAAGAAAACATAATTACATTTGGATATATATTTAGTGTAATTAAGGAACCTTTTTAGAGATTCTAAATAAGAATATATACATTGTAAAACTATATTTATAAAAAAGCTATTACTAATATTTATAGAAACTCCTCGTAGGTAGTGGCGGGTTTCGACTCATTACAAAAATATTAGTGCATGAGACTATATTTTAAGGATAATACTAAGTCCACTTTCTTTCTTATTCATATTCTCATAATTTCTTTACCAAAAAAAAATATTCTCATAATTTAAATATATTGTATAGTGTGTATTGTTACTTGTAGTTAAAATTATTGTCATGTTAATGTAGAGACCTAAGTTCTACAGCCAGTCACCTAGAACCTAGGCAACTACATTGGATCGTTTACTCTCTGCGATTCACCTCAAAGCAACCATAAATGCATGACCTAAAATTTTGAGGTTCGGCATCACTGAACAATTAAAACTATTTTAATGATTTCAAACAGACTCCTCTTCCCCATTGCTCCGCATCTCAAAATTTCGTGGGAGCATACAATAAATAATTTGTAATTTGTTTAAATTATAAAATATTTTTAAAATATTAATCTGAGATCATTTTTCATTAGCTGGCTTTGTCATTCTCCTCATTTTAACGGTTTGCTCTGCAGGAATAGAGATCCCCAATTATGTTGACACTAAAGTTTGATGCACTGGTGTGAACCAACGTGATACGCTATGTTTTTTGGCTCATTGGAGGTCACACAGACTTATAGGCTAAATGAGGGGTCATTGGAGGTCACACGGACTTATGGGCTAAATGAGGGGTACCCCCCCCCCCCTCGCGAGCGATGTAGGTGGAATTCGAAACCTCTTCCCACTCTTGTATATGGATTCTTCCCACTCTTGTATATATACGATGTGGGACTAAAAACCAAAGGCAAAGTTTTGTTTTAAACTTTACAAAAAGATGTTTTTCGAACTTACAGCAACAACAGTAACTTGTATAAGTGAGTGGTTCCAGGTCACAGAATTGGTTTCACCATGAGATGGGTATGACTTAGAGGAGCTGATACACCAAAAATTAACCTCAATTGGATGACCATAACAATCCAACTAACAGCCTTGTTTTGGTGTGTTACAGATGCTTTGATGAGAGAAATAAAGGTGTACAGATTGGACAACTCTAAGGCCCTTACCTAAGATCTCAGCCCCACTCCTATTGTCAGGTATGTTATTTCTCATTCATAATCTGTACACACAGACACACACACTGGGCTTGTCCCAGTGGTAAGTGTTTCTCCCCACACGGGTAGGTTCCGGTTTCAATCCCGAGGGGGTGTGATGGTTGTATCCACCCTCTTAGCCAAGATTCAAATGTTAGGCATTAATCCATTAACCTTTAGAACATATACTAACCCAGTAGACCATACACTATACAATGATGATAGTGTCCCTCGATGCTGATAGCTGATGAGGGCTTTTGTGAATTATGATTTAGGATTTGGAATTCTTCATGTGATTCTCTTTGGGAGAAAGATATATAAGAGCAAAGATAGGCTTAAACATTATGTATCGGTTCCAGGACCTAAACATAACAAGGCGATCCAGTATATTGTAACCATTCATCCTGTACAGTCAATTAGTAGCAATGAAAATCAGGAACTTTTGAATTTTTCAAAAACACCGGGTACTCATTTAGTTATTCAAAATCAATGTCATTCAACCAAATAGTTCGAATCAACAGATTTGGGTTGTTGGAGACATCTGGTATTATCTTACAGAGGTACCAACTTGAAATGGTTTGGGGTCAAAAGTCCAAACCGTGACGATCCTGCGACCTGTTAAGTGTTTTTTAATTGTTGATGTAAACTACAAAGAGAGCGAACTACTGCTAAGCTCACAATCAATCAATGTCTTGGATGCCAGGACGTCACGGGTTGTATCGCTGTGGGCACATGCTCTATTACACAGGACCTCTGCATATTTTATGCAAAAGAGCAAGGATAGCCCATGCCAGCTTGACCTCAAACGCTTTGCCTTTTTATTTTATGTTCATTTCAAAGGTAGTGGTTGAAAGACACCAAATTGAAAAGAAAAGAGGAGACATTTGTTTATTGAATGATGATCACATAACATCTACATTCATTAACAAGGTGAGGCAGATGATCACATAACATCTACATATATTAACAATTTTATGTCCTGACCACATAAAATTTTCTTCCTTCACATTAACAACATAAGTTAAGCTGTCACAAATGTCTCGATCGCAACATTGCAAGAGTATCCGACCTTCTCTGATTTCTCATTGGTTTCCCAGAGCTCCGGCAATGCTTCCCTGATGTTGTGGATGCTCTCTAACACATCATCTGCACCTTTTGTCCTGTGAGATGTGCCTACCTGCACACATTTTCAAAAATTGGTTAGGATCATATTTAACTAAGCAGTGCAGAAAGATATAACATCCTTTCTGTAATTATTCACAATTTGACTGAGAAATGCTGTTAGTCACTGCAAATTCCAATTACTTACCAGCACGGTGTGGAGGCCCACAAGTTTTCCAGATTGTATGTTACGGACACTATCTTCAAAGAACATCTGGAAGAGCAAGATATTACACCACTAATATCATACAAGTTGTAAATCAATGACAATAGAATGTTCAACCATCCTTTCAATGGAATAATCATAGTAATAGGTTGGTACCCTCCATTCATGTATCTAATCTAGATCTAATTTTGACAATTCAACGCTCACATTCTCTGGAGTGCACAGAGGAGAAATTGTGAACAATTCAGAAATATGTCCACAGTCGATTGGAAGATTATGATCACCATAGAGTTACATAATGGTATTAAGATACCCTAAGTGGGGGCTCATTTTATGGTTAACCAGAGCACATTGTTGTAAACCACTCCTATGGCTCTCTGTTGGTGGTCTACTGTCTTAAGAGTTTTTCCCAACATGTTCATAATTCTAGTCCAGTAATTACTCTCTAGAAAGAGTTGATCAGCTTACTGTTCTCTGAGGGTTGATGTTGGCTATCTGGAGAGCTCGCTCAATGGCATCTTCAGATGGTTTGCAGATAATTGGTGTCTTTGGCAGTTCTAACCCAGCAATAGGTTGAGAAAAATGTCCGATAATATCGAAAGGTTGAGTGGTGGGATTAGTAATTTTCGAGCCTTCGACCTCAAAATCATCATTGTCACCAGAAATAGTGTTCTTGTGAGTAGGATTCAGAGTCTCAAAGCAGATAATCCCTTCGAAACAGTCCTCCAACTCTAGTCTGCTAAGAACTTTAGCCGCATGGACCCTATCCGCGTTTGTGAAGATCTATGGTACAGACAGAAAGATGGTCATAAGAAGACAGCATTGCAGCTTAACAATTTATAAGTCTATCTACTTGGTGATAAGAAGCTTACAATTTTCCGAAGAGGCAGGCTTAGGAGAAGGCTCCTTAGAACAGGGTCTGGCTTTAGCTTCTCATAAGGTAATCTCCCATGAACAAAACTGTAAAAGACGCACTATTTAAGATTATGACCCTTTTTCAAATAAACATGCAAAGAGGAAAAAAAGGGGGAAATTGGCACCTGTGGTATTCATCATAATTGAAATCAAAACCGATGGCCTGCAAAGGAGAAAATCGGTAAATGACAAAAAAATTATGAATATGCTTTGTTTTAACAATTAAGAAGATTTTGAGCTGGAGGAGAATCAAAGCCATACCCTAAGACCCGCCATCGTCGTTCCATAATTCTTGTACAGTAGATTACACATTTCAGGGATTTTGCTCTCCTCTATGCCAAGCTTTTGAACCATATAATCTAGAAAAGAGCATACAGAGAAGAATTATGAATACCAAAATTCAACAATACGTAGGATAAACCTGAGGAATAAAAACCATATCTACATACCTTCAATATTCTTGCGGCATGCTATTGCCAAACCAGAACTGAGAGGATAAAGGGTATCATCTAGATCTGAAAGTAAAAATAAATATTAATAATCCTCCTCACAGGTAGTCAGTTTGACAATCAAAGGATTGCAACCTAAAGGCTTACCAAAAAGAAGGCAATCATATTTAGGCATCTGAACCTGTTGGTACCGATCCACATATTCCATTTTGATCTATGAAGCTTCAAAATACAACAAAAAAGTGTGACCACCAATAATTAGATATGCATGATCCCACATAAACTAATAAGAATATAACTGATTTCTTCTTTGAACTACAAAATTTCTTTTGTGTCTTGTAAAATGATTAAGTTTACATGCTATTACAGGTTACCACCATAAGGTCCAAGATGAATGGGAAATCCACAACATTCCCAATAAATAATTGGATTAATAGTGAGCAGACCAGTAACAAAAGGGTGATGGAATTTTCTTTAAAGAGTATACAGCTCTAAAAGCTTTTAATTAAGATTAAAAGCTCAGTCGTTAACGAAAGAAGCACAAATTATAGAGTTGAAGCTAAGAGAAAATGCCTTAAAAATATTATTTCAATTTCCAAGAGTGTGACTAAAAGCCATGAAACTGATGAATAGGAAGAAAATAATGAAAGATTTGATAAAATGGGATCATCTTTGAACATCAAACTGTGATGCTGAAGAGAACGAAGACAGCCTCGCAACAAAGGAAGTTGAAATCATTAAGCATAAGAGACTTCATCATAATTGGAAACATATATTTGACCCCAAGTTTCTGACCATTTAGACAGAGCCAACTTTCAGCTAAAAACAGATTAGAAACCACATTCTGAGGATTCTCCATATAAATGACAAACTCTAAAACAGAGAGACAAACTCCTAAATTTTTTTTGCCCGAATCTCTGAAGCCTCGTTCAAGCAGATGTGGAAAATATTAACAGGAACAACTACAATTCAACTTTAAGAACTTAAATTGACACTCTAAATCCATACTAAGCTCTCAAAGCAACATTAAGAGAAATATTAAAGCTTTAATCTCTACATCTGAACAAATTTTTCGAGCAGCAAAACCAAAACTTTCATCCGCGGATTTCAAACTCGAAGTATCACAAAAAAGGATCATAAAACTATAACAAGTGAAATTTTAGAGGAAAAAACAAAAATAACTCTGCAGTTATCAAATTTAAACAACATTTAACACGAAATGATGCAAGTTTAAGCCTACCCTGAGACATCCAAGCATCATTTTAGAATCCAAAAAAAACAAAGAAACAAAAGAATTCATGATTCAATCAACATTGCAGAAAAAGATCTTTAGGCAACTCCAAGCAGGAATAGAAATAAATTAGAAACCGAAACCTTCAAAGAATCATCAGAAGACTTGAAAAAAGGAATCTGCAATTACAGGAGAAATGTAGAAACACTCAAACACCATTGTAAAGAACAATCTTTGAGCTTGGAGAAGAGAACGT
Organism: Tetracentron sinense; assembly: GCA_015143295.1. Lineage (NCBI taxonomy): Eukaryota > Viridiplantae > Streptophyta > Magnoliopsida > Trochodendrales > Trochodendraceae > Tetracentron > Tetracentron sinense. The sequence continues at coordinate 7,644,362 of CM026563.1, forward strand.
ACCAGATTCAAAAGGCCAATGCCAGAGACAAAATGCAGAGAGAGAGAGAATAGAAGGACGCAAGAGGGAGGAAAAGGAAGGAGGGGAAGGTGGGTTTAAATAGGCAAACCGTTGCTTCTCTCTCTACCTCTTTTCCAATAATTGGAGAGTAAATTAACTCTCTCTCTCTCTCTCTAACCATGATAGCTGTAAATATTCCTACTTTCTGGGGTCTTTCTGCTACCCCACTTTCCCACTCAAGGTCAGGACTCAGGGTGTATAGTATAGGTTGCTCCACTGGTAATAGCTATTTGATTATTTTCCCTTCACAATAATTCGCTCCTCGAAGGTCGGGTGGTTAACTAATCATGTTGCTCCGGCTCCTCTCGTTAAAAGTTTGCTCCGCTTGTTTATTTAATAAATTAATTTAAATACAAAGAGGAACTCTACTTCACGGCATTGAGGGGCCTTCCTTTTAACGCATTCCCGGTGATAATCTTGTAATTTGGTGAGCTCTTTCAATAATTAATTATAAACGTGTCACGACCATAGTCTAAAAAAGGGGAGCTCTGCATCAATCTCTTGAAGCTGAGCTTCAACTCAAAATTAATCTCTTATTAACTAAGTCAAATCTTGTTTAATTATATATATATGTACTAGTGGGTTGCACGGGCGATGCACGTGAGATAGGGAAGAGGGAGAAAGAGAAGGAAGTGTGAGCCACGCTAGTGTGAGTAACGTGATGCATGTTGGCCTCTGACTAACTTAAGGAGAGCTCAATCACACCCACAGGTCAACACGTATCCATTTTAACTCATCTTAATCGTGGTTAAGATCTACTAACTCTTATGATTTAACAATCTAACCTTAGTTTTTAGAAAAGTAATATTTTAAAAAAGTAACCTAAGGATTAAGAAATTTAAACCCTAAGTTTATTTTTTTTAAAAATAATTTAAAAACCAAGATTTGATTGTTGAACCCTAAGGGTTAATAAATCTTAACCACAGTTAATAAAGATTAAATGGGACACGTTAACCTAAGCTTATTTTTTATAAAAAAAATAATTTTTAAAAATCAAGATTAGAATATTGAACCCTAAGGGTAAATAAATCTTAACTACGGTTAATAAGAATTAAAATAAGCATGTGTTGACATAAGGGTGCGATTGAATGTGAGTGCGATTGAACTTGAGTTCAATCAATATCGGTTGATTCAATCTCTATACAAGGAGAGAGTGGGGTGAAAAAGGAAGAGAGGGTAAGGGAGGAAATGACGTGAGAGTGATTGAGACTTGAGATAGGAAAATGGAAAGAATAAAAGGACAAATCTACCCTTACAAAAAATTTAATTTTTTACAAATTTTCTTTTGCACCTTTAGTTATAATCATTTCATGTAAGGGTATTTTAGACATTATACTTTCAATTACGTTTTGAACATCCCGAATTCTCTTTATTTTAGTAGATATATATATAATATACTGAATTCATTTAAATATTAAAATTAAGTATATTTATTATATAGTGATAAAGAATAATAATGTATAATTTATTCTACATGATAAGAATATCTTTTATATAATTATAAATTTATACTAAACTTTTAGTTAATACCGTAATTTCTTTACTTAGGATAATAAAATAAAATTTCACTCAATGTAATTAGTTATATCCAATGAACCTGTTCACGAATGGCTAAAGCTCAAACTTATTTATTTAATAAATAAGTTAAGTTCAAGCTTGATTTTTTAATTCGATTTTTTAATTCGTTTAATTAACAAACAAATTTTAACACATCATTACTTGGCTTGATTCGACTCGATAACACTCTTACCTCACGAGGTGTCATTAGACACAATGTCTCGTACCCTTTTCTCGCCGAATATCCTTTTTGAAATAAAAAAGACAGAAAAATGGAGAGTGCATCCTGAGGAGAGTGTGGCAAGCAAAATTTATATCGAAATTGTTCCAATAACAACACTTGGCCAATTCGGAGCCATCTTTGTTGAACCGACCTCGCGTATTGACCTTCCTATCCTTGTTCCCTACTATTATTCGCCTTGTCTCTGTTGTGACGTCGTAGGGCATTTTGGGTTTTTTCATAATCATAAAAATTGTACCCCCAAAATTTCTAAATCCGTGCTACGAAAAAGGCATTGTTTTGTCGAGAAACGGACAAATTATGCGGGTATATACACCAGCCCCTTTATAGCAAGGCATATCGGGTTTTGCAGAATCATAAAGATTGATGGACGAAAATACCGATAATTCTAATTCCTTGATACGAAGAAGGGGACAAGTTTTTTTTTTTTTTTTTGGTAGTGGTAATACGGTTAGGCCGCACCCCAGTTAGTGGGTTAGTATCTGCTCAAGTTAGTTGGGCGGGTGGAAGACTCGCACCCTGACGGGAATGGAACCCGGACCACTTCCTTACGGAAGGGATACACTTATGTAGGTAAATAATACACATGCACCCTTGTAGCAAGGTGTACCTTTTTTTCGAGGGCGTCCTAAATCAAGTCTAATGTAACTTATATTCGCAATGTGACTGATTTTGCTGTATGCCCAGAAGAATTACCATATTTCATTAAGCCTCAAGTTTCAGCCGACACTTCGTAATGTTCTTTTTTTTTATATATTTTTTAGTGATAGTTTCATTATAAAAAAATATACAATAAAGATAACATGGCAAGCACGAAGCCCACTCAAATATAAGCGATGCCTTGTTGGAAAATGACCAACTTACCAAACCATGACACACCTGTAAAATTTTGACTCGTTCTGAACTCATCAAGGAGGGTCGATCGATCGGCCACTTATGGCCGATCGATCGGTAGCGCGATGGGACTTGAGTTTGGGCTACCAATCGATCGGTCAAAGCGGGAATTTTTCAAAGATTGTTATTTTAAGTTAGTTTTGCTTTGGGAAACTCCTATTCCGTGTGAGAGACTTTCTATTTGTCTAGGTTTCTTGTTTATGCCTATAAATAATGGATTATGGGTTTAGGGTTCGTATCTAAGGATCAAGAGAATGTTTTTGCATTGGGAGTGGGAGAAAATAGATAGGGTTAGAGCATACTCAGGCTTGGGAAAGGTTTAAGGGAAGATAGATAGGGATTCTCTTTTGAGTTTTCATATAGAAAGTGAGTTGAGTGCATTTGTACTGGTTCCTCAATATTTCTGTGAATAAAGAAGTTATCGGATCTTGACCCATGGACGTAGGCAGATTGTTGCCAAATCACGTATATCTCTTGTGTTCCTTGTGTATTTGTTTTGGTTTATTTTTTTCCGTATGTTTATTTTTATTGGTACTTTTCCCACAACAATTGGTATCAGAGCTTCAGGTTAATTATTTTTCAATGGCGTTGCAAAATTCTAGGCAATTTTCCCTGGAGAAGTTTGACAGAAAATGAAGTTTCAATCTGTGGCAAATGAGGGTTAATAATGTCCTAGTTCAACAGGATCTCACAAAGGCGTTGAAGGGGGATTCCGGTAAACCAGAAAAGATGTCAGATGCAGATTGGGAAAACATTGAGGTGAGGGCGGTCAGCACAATACGCCTTTGTCTTGTAGATAACGGGATGCATAGCGTTATGGATGAAGAATCGTCACCAAATCTTTGGAAAAAGTTGGAAACGGTTTATATTGGAAAGAGCCTTACCAACAGGTTATACTTGAAAAATGAGTTCAATACCTTAAAGATGGCGGAGGGTGCAGATCTCATGGAGCACATTAATGTGTTCAACCAGATCTTGAATCAACTGTAGAAAGGTGGTGTCAAGTTGGATGAAGAAAACCAGGTCGTGGGGCTTCTTGCATCACTTCCAGACTCATGATCACTTGGTGACAACCCTCATGTATGGTAATGAGACATTATTGATGGATGAGGCACTACTCTCTTACGAGATTAGGCGAAAGCCATCGCATAATAGAAATAATCATGTCATGGTTGTTCGAGAAGGTGGAAGGGACTTGGAGAGAGGATCTAGAAAAGGCAAGAGCAGATGCAAATCCAAGGGAAAAGACGAGGTCCAGTGCTATCATTGCAAGGAATTATGACACTTCAAAATGGAGTGTCCAATGCGTGCTGATGGGAAGAGGAATTCTTCCGGAGGAAATTCTTCGACGGTAATAGCAGCGGATAATGAGGAATACATTTGAGATGTTTTCACAGTCTCCAAACGTATGGACAATTTTTCTAGTGAGTGGATTTTAGATTCGTGTGCTTCATGTCATATTTACTCAAATATGAAATTTTTTGATACATTTCAAAAGGGGACAAGAAAAGTATTATTGGGTGATGGATCTAAATGTGAAATTATGGGGTTTGATAATGTAAAGATAAAAATGTTTGATGAAGTTATTCGGACTTTGGGAAGTATAGCTTGTGTCCCTAAGTTACGAACGAATTTAATATCCCTCGGGCAATTAGACTTCAAGGGCTGTTGCTACACAGTTGTAGGTGAAGTTATCAAAATAAAGCGGAGAAAATAGGGATGCTTGGTTTTGATGAAAGGAAAGAAGTGTGGTGGATTATATCTCCTGGAGGGGAATACAATGGTAGGTGGAGGTACTACAAGGTCTACAGGAAAACGAAAACTTGATATTGTGCAGATGATAGAAAGCTCACCAAAAGTCTCTTTTACAGTCGTTGCAAAGATGGGTATTCCGGTAGGTTTTCGTAAGAGTGGAGATGGTGATGATGTGCCTTTGACGGAGAAGACGGGTCTATATCCTTGTCCGGGATTCTTCTAGATTAAAGAATGAGTTTTCAAGTTACACATGGGTTTTAACCATGTTTTATCGAATTCGGTGGAGTGCTTTCTGGGGTTGAATTCAAGGGTGTGTGTAGCTGGTAGGTCTCTTTCGCAGATGGTACAAAGGCGGAAAGGTCAAAAGGATTGTTTGTGGTATTTGCAAACGAGGTAACAAAATTTTGAGAGAGGTTTTGGTTCAAGATGGAGGTGCTTCCCGGATGTGGGTGAGGCGGTGTTCTATCTTGGAAGTTTACTTGATGATTAGCAAATCGGTTCTTTTGGTTCGTGGTGGTGTTGTGGAATTTTCGTCAATGTGGAGATTTATAGAATTTTGGCTCGTTTCCGAACTCTTCAAGGAGGGTTGATCGATCGACCACTTATGGTCGATATATCGGTAGCGCGACGAGAGTTGAATTTGGGCCGCCGATCGATCGACCGAGGTGCGCTGCTCAATCGGCCAAAGCGGGAATTTTCCAAAAATTGCTATTTTAAATTAGTTTTGCTTTGGGAAACTCCTATTCCGTGTGAGAGACTTTCTATTTGTCTAAATCTCTTATTTAGGCCTATAAATAGGGGATTATGGGTTAGGGTTTGTATCTAAGGATCAGGGGAATGTTTTTGCATTAGGAATATGAGATAATAGAAAGGGTTAGAGCATAGTAGGGCTTGGGAAAGGTTTAAGGGAGGATAAATAGAGATTCTTCTTTGAGTTTTCATAGAGAATGTGAGTTGAGTGCTTTTGTACTGGTTCCTCAAGGTTTCCGTGAATAAAGAAGTGATTGGATTTTGACCCGTGGACATAGGCAGGTTTTTTTCGAACCACGTATATCTCTTGTGTTCTTTTGTGTGTATGTTTTAATCTATTTTTTTTCCATATGTTTATTTCTATTGGTATTTTTCCCACAACAACACCTTGTTTGATAATTTGAAATGTACATTTAAATAGCTAAAGGGAATACAAAATAATGAAAAGGGCCATAGGGTCCGTTCTTTTGCTGAGACTTGTAAAGCTTGACACTTTGCATTTCGTTGTGGTTGTGTAGTTGGTAGGAAATGTGAGTTATTTTGTCAAGATTTTTAACAATATTAATTCTTATCATCATGAGATTTCAAGTCTTATCAATTTTATGAGATTTGAAATCATTCATTTTATTGCATTTGAAGTCTTAACCTAAGAGATGATAAGCAGAGTACATCAAGTTTTCCAACTAAAACACATACTGTCAAATGATAAAACTAGCAAAGTGCCGGATATTATAAGTCTCGCCAAAAGAACGGACCCTAAATGAAAAATGAGGAGACCTTTGTTGGTCACCCTTTTACATTCGTTAATAAATATATAGGATGATGGTTACCATTTGAAAGTAACAATCGAGGCGGTGGCGAGAATGGATTTTGAAATGGTCATTTCTAACTCCTTACTAGCTAGAGAGATAGCACTCTTAATCGCCCCTCAAGAGGTTATAGGACAATAGCCTTACGAAGTATTCTGTCATATTATCCTTTAGGTTCCGTTCTTATACGGAGACTTATAAACTTGACACTTTACACTTTATCATGATAGTTGTTAAGAAATTTAAGTCACTTTGTCAAGGTTTCTTACAAGATTAATTCTTATCATTATGAGATTTCAAATCTTATATTTTTTTACATGATTTAAAAAAAAAAATTCATTTTGCTACATTTGAAGTATTATAAGAATCATCATCCAAGAGATGAAAAGCACACTACATAGATTTCAAAAGAAAATGCATAATATTCGATGACAAAACTTGCAAAGTACAGGCCACATTCCCCTCCTCCCCCCGAATTTTGAAAAAAATTTATACAGTATCAAACATGGGCGTAGCCTGGGAGCAAGGGCGAAGCCGGGTGGCAGTGGGGGCTCTAAGCCCCCCCCCCCCCCCCCCCCCCCTGAATTTTTGAAGAGAAATAAATCAATAAGCTTATACTTATATTATTTAATTTATGAGAACATAGGCATGGGAGGGGCAGTTACCCTCTTCAACTAAAAAAAAAAATTTAATATTATATTATTTAGTTTAAGATGACATAGTCATGAGCAAGTGAACAACAGTTCCTAATTATGAAAAAATATATTATTTTACAAACGGATAAATAGATGAGATGAATCCCCCTCCCTCATTGTTAGCCCACGGAAGGATATCCTGACTCCGCCCATGAGTACAAGACTTTATAAGTCTCCGCAGAAGAACCAACCAGCAATTAAAGATGAAGGCAATTAAGGCTAGCATTACCATGCCATAAAATATAGGAACATTTCTAACTCTTTCATTTGAGATCTCTCCTCCCTCAATTATTTCAACCGCCTTGGTTGGCCATGACAATGACCTTTATCTTAACAAAATTACTTAATTTATATTATTATTGGGATCGCGTAATTTCCCGTCTATGTTAGGTGAGATAGACTAACTCTAGGAGAGTTACATCTGCGGATACCAAAAGTTTGGATGCTAGTAATCAAATGATTCAAACTTAATGTCACGTTGTCGTTGAATCGCCTATGATTATTTGGGAAATTTTAAGTTTGGAAGATTGGTTCGTCGTATATAGCCCGGCTTTGCTGGCCAGGATAGATTTTTATGATTTTGAGTCCTTTTATAGAAGTTTGGCCTCATTTGGGAAGTTTTTAAACTGTTCATCAACTAATAATATCCAATTATCAGTGATGAGTTTTGAATGATGAAAAAGAGGGCTAGTAGCAGAGGCAACAAGAAATATCTAATGGTAGGTTTAGGTTTTAAAATCTAATGAAGAAAGAGGCATTAGCCAAGTACATGAAATGTAGGGAAGTACAATACCAGTAATGCAGGCCACCAGATTTTTATATAGCCTTTTGTTTTTTTATGATTTCCAATCTCTAATCATCAAAGAGCATTATGCTTGAACTAGTGGGCTGCACTTGTCGATGCACGTGAGATGGGGAAGAGGGAGAGAGTGAGAAGGAAGTGTGAGCCACGCTAGTGTGACCAATGTGATACCATGTGTGAAAGGGAGAGAAACATGTTGGCCTCGGGCTAACTTAAGGAAAGCTCAATCACACCCACAGGCCAACATGTATCTATTTTAACTCATCTTAATCATGGTTAAGACTTACTAACTCTTATGATTTAACAATCTAACCTCAGTTTTTAGAAAAAAAATATTTAAAAAAAGTAACCCAAGGGTTAAGAAATTTAAACCCTAAAGTTATTTAAAAAATAATAATTTAAAAACCAAGATTTAATTGTTGAACCCTAAGGGTTAATAAATCTTAACCACGGTTAATAAAGGTTAAAGGGGACACGTTAACCTAAGCTTATTTTTTATTAAAAAAATAATTTCTAAAAATCAAGATTAGATTATTGTACCCTAAGAGTCGATAAATCTTAACTACGGTTAATAAGAATTAAAATAGGCATGTGTTGACATGAGGGTGCGATTGAATGTGAGTGCAATTGAACTCGAGTTCAATCACGATTGGCTTATTCAATCTCTATACTGGAGAGAGTGGGGTGGGAAAGGGAGAGAGAGTGAGGGAGGAAATGACGTGAGAGTGATTGAGACTTGGGAGAAAGAAAGGGGAAGGATAAAAGGACAAATCTATCCTTACAAAAAATTCATCTTTTTACAAATTTTCTTTTGTATCTTATTAATAATCATTTCATATAAGGGTATTTTAGACATTATACTTTCAATCAACGTTTTGAACATCCGGAATTCTCTTTATATTAGTAGAGATTATGGAGGACCAAAATTTTCATGGGTTCAGAAACTATTAGTTTTGGAAGCACTCGTCCATGGCATTCCCTCTGGCATGAGGAAAAAATAAATTAATATTTTTTTTTAAAATCAAGATTAGATTATTTAATCCTAAGGATTAGTACACAATTGGTTTCTAGGAAAAAAAAAAAAATTTAATTCATCCTCGTGCCAAAGAAATAATGTGAAGTCACTAGTTTTGTTATCATTTAAAACACATTCTAATTTTTTTTTTTTTTTTTTTTTTTGTGGGGGGGGGGGGGGGGGGGGAAAGTTATCATTTAAAACACATTCTAATTTCACATAGCCAAACCTAAGGTAGCCACTAAGGTGCCATAAGCGTAGCTCAGCCGGTTGCCAGCTTGACAATATTGTGTTGTAATCATGTTGCCACTAAAAAGAAAAGAAAGTGATGCTCGGATGAATTCAGAACAATGAAAAGTGATGTGGAATAGAAAATGGTACCCTAAAATGCCCTCTCATGAGCAGATCCAGAAGTAGTTTGATTAGAAAAATATTCTGGTATATAACCGCGTATATATATGTTAGGTTTAGGTTTCCATTGAGCGAAAAAAATAGAAAAGTAAGGAGAGATTTGAGAGGTTTGTAACATCATTTTTTAACAGAAAATAGTGAAAGGGATCTTTCGTCCGCCATCATAAACGTAGGCATATTGGTGAACCATATAAATTTAATGTGCTTTGATTTTCTTTTTTATTGCATTATTTTTGTACACAAATGTTAATGCATACTTTTAGGGGCGATCTAGTTGCGGCGATGCTCTATTAGATTAATTATTGTGGCCTAAGTAATACTTTTAGGGGGCATCTAGTTGCGTGATACTCTAGTTGAATAATTATTGGGGCCCAAGTACAAATAAACATTTTCCGACGGTGTAAGATTATCCCTGAAAACACAAAGCCAAACACTCATTCATAATCCCGTTAGCCAAACGATTAAATAGCTGTTATGACATCATAAGCCGATTTCATAGAGATATCGCTCAACCAAACACCCGATACATGATTGATTATGCTTTGATTCCTCTACAATCCACGTGAATGGCTCACAGAAAAGAAAAATACAAAAAAAACAAATTAATATTTAAAAAAAAACCAAGATTAGATTATTTAATCCTAAGGATTAGTACACGTTCGGTTTTTAGAAGAAAATTTGTTTAAAAATTTCATCTGCACGCCAAAGAAATAATTTGTAGTCACTAGTTTCGGACTCGAGCCCGTAGCTCAACTGTTATTTTTTATAGAAATGTTATCATATAACACACACTCTAAACTCACATAGCCAGACCTAAGGTAGCCGCTAAGGTGTTATAAGCGTAGCTCACCTGGTTGCCAGCTTGACAGTATTGTGTTGTAATCATGTTGTCACCAAAAGAAAAGAAAAGAAAGTGATGTTGGGTGAATTCAGAACAATGAAAAGTGATGTGATATAGAAAATGGTACCCTGGAATGCCCTCTTATGCATATCCAGAAGCAGTTTGATTAGAAAAATATCCTGGTATATAACTGGTTGTATGTTAGGTTTAGTTTTCTATTGAGGGAAAAAAAATATAAAAGTAAGGAGATATTTGTAACATAGGCATATTGTCAAACCACATATATTTAATGTGTTTTGATTTTCTTTTTTATTGCATTATTTTTGTACATGACTGTTATAGCATACTTTTAGGGGCCATCTAGTTGCCACGATGCTCTATTAGAATAGTTATTGGGGCCTAAGTAATACTTTTAGGGGGCATCTAGTTGCATGAAACTCTAGTTGAATAATTATTGGGGTCCAAGTACAAACAAACATATTTTTCCAGGGTGTAAGATTTCCCTGGAAACACGCATCCAAACACTCATTCATAATCCCGTTAGCCAAACGATTAAATAGCTCTTATGACCATATAAGGATGATTTCTTAGAGTTACTCTTATCATAGAGTTACTCTTATGACCTTATAAGCGGATGATTTCATAGAGTTATTGCCGCAACCAAACACCCGATACATGATTGGTTATGCTTTGATTCCTCAACATTCTACTTGAATTGCTCATAGAAAAGAAAATTCCAAAAAAACAAAAACTTCTACACTTGAAGACACAAAAGATGCAGAATCTGCATCCCCATTTGCTTTCCACCACAGAGGCCATTTATGCTGATTGATGAACACCTTTTATGCATAAAAGCAACAATGGTTCGTCAGTATGATTTATAGGAAACCCACTAATGAAGATAAAAATGGAGTCCCATCCAAACCAATCTATGGCCTCCCAACAGCAACACTTCTCTACCATGTTCTTAAGGAATGGTCCAACTGTCCCTGGATTCTTGGGTGTATGGTTGGTATCTTCTTGAGCTCAATATTTCATTTCCAGTCCTTGTTTCTCCTGGGGTATGTTTGGTTCCCAAGAAAATAGGTGAAAAACATAGAAAAGAAAAAAAAAAATTTGTATTTTAAATACAATTCTTAGTTGGGTTTTGTCCAATTTTCTTTTCTTTTCTTTTCTCTCTCTTCATGTATTTTCTCGGCGACCAAACATAGGGTTAAGGTGCATTCTTTTTCTGAGACAGTCTAGCACTTTGTAAGTTTTGTCATTTCAAAATCACGAAATTTTCTTTTAAGAACTAGATGTATCGTGCTTTTTAGCTTTGAATGCAGCAAAATGACTGATTTCAAATTTCATAAAAATTGATAAGAACTGAAGTTTCACAATGATAAGAACTGATTTCGTTAGAAACCTCGATAAAACGACTCAAATTTCCTACGCAAAATGACTGATTTCAAATTTCATAAAAATTGATAAGAACTGAAGTTTCACAATGATAAGAACTGATTTTGTTAGAAACCTTGATAAAACGACTCAAATTTCCTAACTATCATGGTAGGGCAAATTGCAAAGCTTTATAAGTCTTAGCAAAAGAACGACCCTTATTAGTAATATTATATCAAGAGACTGGCTTAACAAAATCTCAAACTTTCTAATATTTACGGCGACTTTTCCGCCTCCCACGAAGTAGTAATTGTGAACTGAGTTCAAAAGATTTCAGTGCTCAGATCAATTATTTCAGGATTAGTTCCACCAAAAATGGGAATTGTGAACCACATAGACCCAACTAACTTCAAACCAAAGTGCTATGTTCTAAGCCAAAATGGTGGAAGAGCATAAATGATAAAAGTACAGAAAAAGCAAAAGGTGTTCCATAGTTTCAAAAGCCAAATACAGTTCCAGATTCAGAGAATTCCTACTAGATTCCCTCCAGTGTTTGCACCCCACAAGTATTCGGTCCAATCCACTTTGGTTGGTCGAATACAAATGCGACTCCAAGCTGGCCAATAGGTCCACGACATCTCATCATTGATGTGTTGGAGTAGGAAATTCAACATCACAAACATGCTGCAACAGTGGATTTTATGGAACTATCTATGGCCTTCAGTTAAAATAAGAAGCACGAGCAATACCATCCAATTGCAATACTTCACCAGATACTCCTTTTGGCCTTAACCCATTGTCCAAAAGATGGAAAGTGTAAGGAAATTGATTATTTGAACTATTTAATTCTGATTATTTAATTCTAAACACAAAACCACGAAGTCTCAGTTCTTATCAAGAAATGAGCGCCATTTGCATTGAGTTTAGAGAAAAGAGCTGTCAAGGACCAGTGGTTCTCGGGGACGTACGCCTCATGGAGCGGAAGATCCTGGGTTCGACTTCTCACTCCCCCTTTGGAGCCAGCCCCGAAAAGGATTTTCCTGAACTTACCTGATGTGGCAGGTTGCGGGCTCTCGTCACACCCTCAGGGATTAGTCCTGACCCAAAGGGTTGGGGACACCTTGAGTTGCCAAAAAAAAAAAGAAGGTAATATTTCAATATGCATTTGATTAATATGAATCATTTCTTATTGATAAAATATTTGTTTGATTTGAGTGAGACATTAACTAATGTATTAACATCTCCTACATAAGAATTGGTCGGTGATTATATGGAATATCTCATGCCCCAAAAATTAGATACAAGCTCTAACGTATAGCGTATTGCTCTAACGTATAGCGTACTAGTCAGCACCCATTAAGCGGATGCCAAACAATTTACTTTTGACCTGTATTGCCCAACCCCCCTTTCTTCATTTTTTTTGGTATTTTGTAAAGTGATAATACACAACTCACACATAGGGCAATACTTTTAGGCATCAGATTCTATCTGGCAGATGTCAGAAAAATTGGTCTTTGGGCTTCACACATCATCTGACATGTGGCGATAAAAAGGGGGAGAGATATCAAGTGGGGAGAAGTCAAAAACATGGAGAAAAATTAACTAATCTGATGTCATACTTTTGACCTCGCCTTAGGTTTTTGGTTCAACACCATCTTGCTATAAATCTCTACCATTATAATCAGAGGGATAGGTGGTGTTGATTAATTTTTTTAGTATGACAAAAAAATCCAATGTTATATTATCTCCAAGGCGCAAGGTGATGGCAACAAGTGTCAACCCATCTCCATGTTATAGGTAGCAACACCATGTATTGCACACACGCTGCTTTAGTGGAAAAAAATTGACTAAGTACATCTAGTATTAGCATTCCTCATTTAGTAAATAAATATTTAAGTGTATTAAAATCATTTCAAATCTATTAACTTTAATTCCCTTATATAAGGTTTATTCCCTCAACTATTTGCTCCGGTTTTTATCTGTTTTCTACTGCCGCACAACTTACATTTTCTCTCCTACATCTCCTCTCTAACACACATGCATAGACTTACTAGGTCCCTCTTTTAACTCTCTCCCTTCCCTCTCTCACTTCGCACATGTGACCCACTAATAAAAATAATAATAACACGCCAAGTCTCAAACATATGATTTTTTTTTTTAATTAGTCTTATTGTAAGACGTTAGTTTGCATGTATACATGGCATATCACCGAGATAGCCTACCCTCCCTAAGGGCTAAGAGCCGATCTCAGGCCACGTTGAGAGGGGACACATCTTGCCATATGAGCTACGGGGAAAAAGGATGTCTATGTGAATACAAATCTTCTTGAAGGTAAGTCCTGCGCATCAACTGCAATTCGTATGAACCGGAACTCCCTAAACACCCTTTGTTTCAGGAATTTTTGGTAAATATACAAGTAATGTAAGGATATTTCAGTGCATAAACTTTTATATTTACCAGTGGTTCATATTTAAACTCTTGGAAGGAACCAACAAAAATATGAGATTATAGATGCTTTGAGGCCAAAGTGGTGGGCTTCAGGGGCCCAAAAGAATATTTCTTAAGGATCCCTTTAGCAGCTTTTGCTGCTCAGCTCTGTAGTTAGAGAGATAAGAAGGAAACAGGCTGTGTCATCCTTCCACCTGGCTAAAAAGTGGTAATTAATAAGGTAAAGCGAGACAAGCAAACATAAGTCCAGTCACACACAAACCAATTATATGATATCGATGGGGAACACTTCACACGTGGCTTTTGTTTGGGTATTTTACTATCAGACGCAACTTTGAATAGTAAGATGGGCCACAAATATGCAAACATCTCTACTTTTTCTCTGATCATGGAAGGACAGACATTTCATTTCAAATATTATTTCCTAATTTTTTTATTTTAACAAAAATCAATATTGTGTATGTCTGATCTTTTCATTTATTTTCTCTTCATTTTTTTGGGGCATTGGAGATTTCTATAGACCTTTTGTTTGCACTCAAGCCAACTAGTTTGAGTTAAGCTCAAGCTAACAATAAAGCTTCAGCTTTTATTTGAGCTCAGAATGTTTAAAGTTTATACCAGCAGAGCTCGAGCTACACCCTTTTTGATTAGGCTCACCCCAAAGATCAGCTTGGTTCGGTTACAATTATATATATTATAGTTCATAGTAACATTGGTTATACTAATATGCAATAATACTTTTTCTCATAACTTATAATGCTTTTTAAATTTATAATAAACAAGTTTGCCAAATAATAATAACAAAGAAAGTTAAGAAGATAAAAAAAGAAAGTTCCCCGCCTCTCTAATCTCTAAAGTATAAACTGAATGATTACTCAAATCTTAGTTGTGTGTGAAAATATTATTTTGTATAGTTTCTTGTATTGTAATTTAATAATAAACATTCTTATTAAAATCATATAAACTTAATCAAAATACCCTGAAAGTTGAATCAAGCTTGAGCCAACATGAGCTTCACTCAACTTGAATCAAGTTCAAGCTTGAACTCAGTCAGCCTTGTTCAAGTCTAGCTCAAGCACAGCTAAAGCAGAGTTCGAGCCAAGCTAAAGCACAGCTGAGCTTGGCCAAACTCGACTAGACTCAGCTCCACTCGAAATACAGTTCTAATTTTAATGTCCCTGAGTTTGAACTTCTTTCTGATCACCATTTTGTTTGGGCTATCATAAGCACAAGATTTACTACTATGTCCATAGAGTAAAGCTAGACCTCTAGCAATGCATTACATCTATGGTTTGTGTAAACAAGAATCAAATGATCTCATCATTATAGTAATAACAATTTGGAAGGCAGTAATAAGAAAGAGAAACATTACTGCCTGCAAGTCTGCGGCAATATTAATTGATAGTTAAATTTGATAACCATGAGCCAATGGCGCACCTGGCGAAGGTGAGGCCTGCCATTGGCTCACGCTCTTGTCCAAGAGATCTGCAGTTTGAAATTTGATGCAATCGAATGATCATTAACATCCAATTTACCACATTATTTTCAGACAGAAAACTTATGGAGAACAGTCGAGAAATAAGCCAGTAGATATCCTATGCAGGACCGACTTAATGTTAATCCAACCTCTCTGCATGTGTTTTGCAACATAGCCCAATCTGGGTACTTCTTTTCTCTTGACAGTTCAACATATCTTTTCTAAAAGTTGGCAGAGCATTGATTACACTGACTGACAGACTTCTACAGTTTATCCTTCATCTTGAATTCTTTCCTTTAATTCTGTAGTTTTTTCATGGGGTGAAACAGGTCAATTAAAAGTTTAAGATACGGAACAAAGAAAACATGTATTTGGTGAATTTAATTTTATCCAGCATTAAAAAGATTCAGATACAGCTATTATCAATGGTTATCTGCACTCACATTTGACTAAAATGGAAAGCACCAGTGATAGCAATCATTTGTCTGAGATCCCATCGTCACATGTTAAAGATAAGTTACGAAACAGTATGAATATGTAATTAGAATGTATACCTCAGATTATATCTCCGAAGCCAATCTTCACCCTTTTCATAATAATCCTGCCTACTGAAGATTTGCTCTGAGAACGGCACAGCAGCAGCAAAAGCAGCAGCCCCACGCCATGCATCAAGAACTGGGTCGGATGCTCGGACCACTCTTATAGGTGACTCAAATGGGCGTATCTTCCGGATTCCGGCTTCCAAGCGCTCACCCATACCAGGGAAGAGACAGCTCCCACCCGTCATAAGGATCGAATTGGTGATTCTCTCCTCAACACTGTTGCCCTTCAATGGCAACCTCCGAATTGAGATCCCGGCCATCTCGTCCATCCCCGCCTGATCAATTCCAATCATGTTCGGCTGAAATAGAATTTCAGGGCAGCGAAACCTTTCAACCCCAAGTATAATCTGAAAATCTTCCTTGGTGAGAGGACGGAATCGCGGGATCTCAACAATAGTTTGAAAGGGACCAATTTCTGATTTGGCAACAAAAGTCGGGTCTATGTCCTGCCATGGTGATGATCCAAGAGGTGGTGAAACAAAGTAGGGAAACTAACAACTCTATAAAATGAATTTATAATATGGAGTTGCACTACACCATACAAGAATGAATAGCTGACCTGGAGACGAGAAGTAACGCGAGCCAGCTCCGCCTCATCCTCATCTTGTCCCTCATCATCATCATCAATATCTTTGCTCATCAGTTTGTACAGTTGCCAATCTTCGTCTCTTGTTCCAAAAGTATCCTCACCCTTCCCTCGATCAAATGCCGCAGTTGTTAAGAGACGCATCCTTTCCTTCTGGGCAGCATTCAATCTCTCACCACGACCAACACCTCCCGACGAATTGTGACTCTCATTTGTATGGGTCCCATTTACCTTCAGCCGTTTTCTCTGCTCAAATTTCTCAGAGAGCTCTCTATGTTTAGCGTGTAATTGTTCTAAATAAAGCTCCGGGTTCTCTCTACATTGAAAAAGGAAGAGGCATAAATCAAACAAAGAATATTGTTCAAGTTCATAAAGCTACATCATAATTATTCATTTAGAGATCCAAGGAATGGACAAATGTTATTATGGTCTGGAATCTTCTTAGAGTATTTGATCATTTTAAGAGATCCAGACGATTTAAAAAGTGTTCCTCAGACCTTCTAAATCCAACCAAGTATTACATTCAAAACCCAGATGCAATACTAGATATTTTATTTATTTTCTGAAAACCTGAGCCCCAATTGAGAAGTTCACAAAAACTTGAAACAATTTAATCCAGAGCTTGACAACATACAAACGTTTTTTCTCATCTAGTTCATTTTGCCTTTCTCGATCTAGTTCCTCTTCAAACCGTTTCTGTTTCGCTCGTTGGCGACCCTCTGATGTGGTTTTAATAAATAACTGCTTCCTCTTTTCCTTTAGCTGGTACATGGAGAACAAAATAGAATGGTTAGCAATAATAATAATAATAACAATAACAACAATATTAACAATAACAATAACAATAACTATAACTATAACTATAACAATTATAACAACAATGATAAGGGCTCAATTGATCAAAAAGATAATGATAAGGGCTCAAGCCATAGCTCAATTGGTTGAGGTACTCCATTGCAACCATCAGGTTGCATGCTCAAGTCCAGCTTACCCATAAAAAAAGAAAAATAACACTCCACTTCACTCAGAAAAATTGGCCAGAAAATTATTACCAAAATTTAAAATACTGAATACATAGAACCATGGAATGAAAATGCAAGTAACATTTTTGTAAACATAAATCAACCACAACATCATAAAAGAAGGATTACAACCAGCCATTCAGTATAAGAGCACACCTGCTCTGGGGACAGCATATTGTCGGGGATATTGATGAGAGTATACTTCTCAGTCATTGAAGGATCCATCTTTTCCTCGATTTCAACTTGCTCACGCTTTGCTTTTTTTAAAGATTGTGTTACTCTAACAACAGCGGACTCAATTTCCAGCTTGGAGATATAGCCAGTCTCCGACAAGAAAGAGGGAACATCATTTTCCTGCACATTTTCGAGCTGATGTAGAAGAAATTCCAAACCTTGCAGTTCATTTTCCAGTTCAGTTATTCTAGAAGACCTCTTTGCAGCAGCCATTTCTCGCAATCGTTGACCTTGTTTCTCCTTTATAGCCGCCTTTCTTGCTATCTCTTCTTCTGAAGGTGGCTCTTCAGCTGGAGGTGGAATCCATGGGAGTTGCCAACACCTGTTTTTCTCTTCAGCTTCCTTTGCCCCTTTCTGTCATGAAAATTGTAATACTTGAACATCAGAGCTTTTAGAAGAACACAATTGTAGAAAGAGCCAAGCTCATCACCTGAAATAATCGAACTTCAGAAGCATAATCCAGAGCTACATAACAGTGCTCCATCTTCAAGTCTTCAACCTTCTCCCATGTAATGTTGGACCTATTTATGAGCAGAAACATGACCAAAGTTCACCTATACATCCCATTTGGTAAAAAGACCATGCAATTATTTATGCTTACATGTGATTGGGGTATTTAAGTGAAAGAAGCTGCTTCAAGTAGTCAGTGACATGGTATCCACCAATGTTAGTTCTGCAGCATGCTTCAAAAACAGGTTCTCCATTTACAAACTGAAAGTGGAATCAATACACATCATCACCATGATCATCCAAGCATTGCTCCCAACTCTTTGGTGTTGCCTATATGAATACTTTTCGGCCATTCCAATCTATTCAGGACACACAGTAGATTGGAATGGCAAGCTATAAGAATGGAATATGCAAAAACTGAAACGTAGCATTAGTATGCATGATGAAAAAAATAAGAGCTGAAAATCCTACTCAGTTCATAAAAAAAGTTTTGCATAAAATAGAAAATAACCCGCCAAAAGTCAAGTAATTACTCCAGTAATTAGTTCATTTCTATGTACCCATCTATCTACTTTCTTTAGTTATTCACTAGAGTGATTTTGATCTAGAAGACAATCCAGGGAAAGTGTTCGGATCTATTATGAGGCGCTCAACAGAGCAACACATGCACGCGCGCACACACATGTATGTATGTATGTATATCTGTCCATGCTCATGATTCATAGGTGTTGATGTAGCCAGAGTGATGTAAAACCATGACTTGTAGCTTGCAAAGACCATATCAAAGCTCACTAGTACTACTTCAGTGCGAAAAGGATTACCTATAGGCATCACAGAGAGCATCTCTTTTACTTTTTATTTTGGTTCATTTTTTCTTTCTTTTATTTATTATTTATTTTGTGTGTATGTGTGTGGGGGGTGTTCTCAACAGGTGGGTATGTGGAAGGATCACATCTTACGTGGGATTACAATGAACACAAACTGAATTTACCAACTTAGCGAGCGGCCATGGTCGAATTATGAACAGTTGTCCACCAGAAATTCTCTACGAAATCAATACAAAAACAGCCTTGACTTTATTTTGGAGTTTGAATCTTGGGCGGAGGGTGCCGTTTAAAACTCCCCAACTTTAACTGAGTTGAGTCATGAAATCTAAATCATGTCAATAACTAAAATTAACAATAAGAGGGCAACTATTATCTGTGAAGGAGAAAAAAAAACCAGGAAACCTCAGGAGAAAAAGGCACAAATATATAATATATATTATTTCTTAACAGATATCACAAAGTTTAGCACACACAAGTCACAACTCATCTTACTGCATGTTCTACAGCATATAAGCATGAAAGCCGGTTGGGTATTGCCGTATTGGTGGAAATCACCCACAGTTTTTTAGGGTGGGGATGTCATAACTCATGCCTCAACCAGATTAACACTCAAGGTGGGTTCAACCTAGCAGTTTTATGCTGAGCTAGCTTGTGCAGCTGCTTACTAAATTGAGAGACAGCCTGACCTGACTGGCTTAGTACCACCCCTGGTAACAATCAAGTTTGAATTTAACTAGATAACTGATGCTGAAAATTTGATGGCACTGGCACCACGTAATACTTGTTCACTCAATCATATAGCCAAGCCTCTCCAAATCAGCATTGAGAAGAAAACAATTCCATCAATAAACATGTGTGAAGCAAGAGCTTTACCATAGTTGGTACTATATCTCTTGATCCCACAGTTGCCAGTACATAACCCATGCATGTACCATACTACCATAAGACTATGAAGATGAAAAGAAAGCTCAGATAAGTAATCCTAACTATTTAGCAAGGTTCTAAATGTCAATATCGCATGTCATGTCGAGCCGTTGAAAAAAGATATATCGGGGACGGGGATATATCGTAAGTTTTAGCGA
Organism: Tetracentron sinense; assembly: GCA_015143295.1. Lineage (NCBI taxonomy): Eukaryota > Viridiplantae > Streptophyta > Magnoliopsida > Trochodendrales > Trochodendraceae > Tetracentron > Tetracentron sinense. The sequence continues at coordinate 7,664,300 of CM026563.1, forward strand.
TATCGTGGGAATATATCGCACGTGGAGGGAAAAATAAAAAAAAAATAGTGAAAACATGAATTTTTTAAATGAAACTTCATGAAATATTAAAATAAATGTTAATATACATCAGAAAATCAAAAATTTTAAAAAAAAAAAAACAATGTATATAAGAGATGCAATGAGAAGGGGGTCAAAGATGTGCGATGACGCTGAAGACAATGTATGATTCACTAATATTAATGCAACTTACATAAAAAGTTGTATTTATTTCTCAATCAAGCATAACAATTAACTCATATACAATCAATTTCATACATACTAGTTAATACATCAATAATGGTATCTCCAAGTTAAATGGCATGCGTTGTCTGTTTATTTAAGTTATAATTTCTTCTTGATATTTCTCTATATTGTCAAAATAAAGTAAACGCAATTTTTTCTCTTAGGGTTCGTTTGGTAGATCTTCTCCATTCTTGTCTATTTCGGATAGATCTAATCAAAATAAATCTGTGACAAAAAGATATGTAAAAAATAAATTTATAGACAATAGAACCGTTTGCCAATGCACAGTAATAGACATAGCTTTTTTGTAAAACTGTGTTTGGTAACATCATCTTATTGCATCTTATTGCAGGGGTAGTTGACATCATTTTAAAAAAATTAATTTCTATTAAGTAGCCAATTTAACATAAATACATGTCAATTACTCATCAACCATTCAAGCCCCTTACCGTATAGAGAGATGACAAGTCCAACTAAAAAATAATTGAGTATTGCAAGGTACATCAAAACATGTTATGCTTCATCAAAACATGTTGTATTTTTTTTTTTTAAAGCATATAGCGATTGTAGAAAGACAAGATAACATGCATGAGAGAGAAGAATTAATGAGACCAAAAACAAAGAGAGAGGAATTAAGTGCTTTTTAGACTTTAACATTGAACTATGATTGGAATGGATAGACTCTGCATTGGAAAAATCTGGGCAAGTCATCTGTGTTTCTGTAGGGATTCACGAGTTGAAGAAGGGAGGATACCGTGGGATCTTGAAGGTGCCTCTGTGCCGTGAGATCTTGAGAGAAAGACGAAGGTTATCTTCTTCTCCATTACAGTATTTTTTTTGTTTTGTTTGAAGGATTGTTTAAGGTTTAAAGAAAGATGAAGGTTCTCTCTCCCCTTTCTCCCAGTCTCCATGCGATCTTTGCCAGCTGTCCGACAAGTCACATGTTTGAATCAGGAGCTTATAGTGTTCTTGATCGATTTGGGGCTTTTGTTTATAAATGAACGCTTTTTGCTGGTGTTGGATTCGCTGCTAGTCTTGTGGGTACGACTCTCTCAAATGGGTTGATCAAGATGAGGAAGAAGATGAATCCTAATTTCAAGACTCCCAATAAGGCTCCACCTACAGTTTTGAATGTTCTTACTTGGGCAATTCACATGGGTTTGAGCAGTAATTTTAGATACCAGACATTGAATGGGATCGAGTTTTTGTTGGCGAAGTCGCTCTCGCCCTTTGGATTTAAGGCCTTAGTCATGGTTTTGAGGGCTTTGAATAATGTTCTTGGAGGGGTTTCTCGTTTGTTATGTTACCAAGGTTGACGGGAACCCAGTCGGATCAGGAAGAGAATTTGGGTTGACAGGAGGAGAGAGATGAGAGAGGAGTGATGAGAGAGGAGAGAGAGAGGGGCTCGACAAAGGAGAGATGAGAGAGGTGACAAGAGAGAGTCGAGGGTGATTAGAGAATTTTATGATTTTTATAGGGGTAAAACCGACTGTAAAAACGTCGGAATTACCGTCAAAATGTCTACCCACAGTAGATACCAACCTCTGTACAAAAAAGCACCGCTTTCCTTACTTTTTGAAAAAGAGGTAAATTTTCTTTTTGTCTTTTTGTGACAGACATTAGACATCCATCCAAACGGTCTAAAATTATGATACGTCTACCCGCCGTAGACAATTAGACTCTATAAATAGACATGCCAAAAACGGGGTCTTAGTCAATTGAAGGGGATATGTAGACCCATTTTATTCTCTTTAATGAAATAAATCTTTTAAAAAATAATAATACTACTAATAAAATTCATCACTAAATAAAATATTCATGAATTCAAATATAATCCTTAAAATAAAAGGACATTGTACTAATCAATAACTGTAAAAAAAAATTGTACAAACCAATCTGCGATTCGTAAATTTTGACCGATATTTCCGAAATATCATGCAATATTTTGGACATATTGATCTACATTTACGAAAAATTATAAAAATCAAAATACCTAGTATAGATGTGTCGAGAGTCATCGAAATAGATATATATCGTCGATATTTCGGAAATATCAACGATATTTTGAACCATGCTCTTTAGATATCTAATAATGGCAAGATAAATAAAAATAATTAGAAAGGAATCCCAAAGCGCATCCATTATACACTAATCTTTTTATCAATTTTCCACACCTGCATTCAGGACAAGTTCCTAAACGTGCTCCTAAACACATCCAAATACTGACCACTCATTCTGCAAGAAAACCTGCTTATTATGTCCATCACTAACTTCAGATATATCAAGGTTGATAAGCTTACAGGGATAATATGACTTGTATTTAATCCTGAGCATATTGCAAGACCATCTTTATCACAAACCCCAAGCTGTTGATTATACTTGTAGCTGAATACAGCATCAACACCAAATGCTGTCATCCCAGAAAGAAAAGACAGATCATTAGAAAATAATACATACCAACAATAAGCATTTAAAAGCATCAAAAGAATATTTGGGCTCCAAGCAGTGCATTTAAGCATTTTTAATGAGTGAACTTACAAACACAACAGTATGGACCAGTCTTTTAAAAGATGAAAGCGTGAAGCGAGGGACGTTAGGACCTAAGTAATATGAATAATATTTTTTCATCGGCAACTAATATAAATAATAATTACAAATGGAAAAGCTGAAAAAGTTTTTTTTTAAAAGAACACACACACACCCCATGGCGTGCATGCAGCATGCGTTAGCGCGCGTGCGTGCACACACGAAATTACATGAAATGTGATATAATTGATTTAATCATCATATAGAAGGAAAAAAATAATAGACGCAAGGAAAGGCCACAATATTAGTTTTTTGTTCAATGCGTAATGAAAGCAAATGATGTTCAATCATCAATTCATGCCACGGATTTTAGACACTAATGGACAATAGCACAAAAATCATTAAAAAATGGAGAAAATAAAATTTTAAGTCATAAGGCATGCAGCTCATGTGACTAGAACTCTATTTTTGGTTAATGTATGAGTATGCTCCTTATGCATAAAACTAGCCTCAAGGCATAAGGCATGCACCTCATGTGAGCCTCACACCCTGAAACGTAAGCCTTAAATAATATAAGCCTCAAAATTGAGCCTTGGGGCAATTTCCTTGAACCTCAAGGTGTATGCCTCACACACACTTTAAAACACTGGTATAGACTATCGGCCCCCAAAAAAATGAATATTTGGGTCAATGGTTAGGCCAATCCCCTGACAATCCAGAAAACATATGGCCCACTGACTCATGGTGGACCATGCATCATGCTAATAAAAAACTGAGTCTAACCAAGTACTTAAAACCATAATTTTTTTTCCATTTGCAGAATTTAGCTTATGCATTCATACCTACTGATGGAACCCCATAACCCTCAAAAAGAAGTTCTGCCAATTTACTGCGAGACTGAACTGGATTGCATACACATTCTGTGATCAGGATAGGGTGATCAACCTGTTCTGCCCTCGAATTTAACATTAAAAAAATAAAATCATGTGAATACACTGCAAAGCAAAACCTTCTAAATCATGGTGTCAAGTATTATGTATTAAAAATTCTTATGAACAGATCAATGTCACTGCATAAACAACACAGCATCACACATCATGCATGATGCACGTGTATAAACATAGAAGATGTAAGCATGTACTAGCTGAGGATGAATTGAGTTAAGCAACCAGTTTTACATTAGCCTGAGAATGTAAAAAGAGAACTTATCAATTAACCCTCAAGCCACATTATTAGTATCCTAATATTGACAAACTCCCAACGCCGTAAATCTATGATCCATGATGTTTGAATCAAGTCACCTAAGAAACCAAAAATATTTCTTAAATCAATGTGGTTATAATCAAGGTTGTTAAATCGTAAAATTGTTTTAGGACCGATTCGATTCAAATCGGGATTTAAATCGTAAATCGTAAGATTCAATCCATTTTTTTAAAAATACAAAAAATTACTTAATAAATAAATAAATAAAATAGAATAATCTATTATCCAAAAGATTTTATTCATATCTATTGATAAAATAAAGCAATGAACATTTCATTGCATACACTATAAAAAAACGCGAATGAACTCTATAAAATGAAAAAAAAACTCAATATCATATAGATAAATGAACAAAAGTAAATTCATATAATCATGTTATATGAGATCAAGTATCAAAAGACTTGTACAATTAAAAAGACTAATAAAATAAATTATTAAGTTTTCCCAAAATCCAACTCCATCTTTCTTCTTCCTCTTTTTTTTGTTTTTTCTATTTCACAACATGTTAGCAACTAAAAGAAAACCCAAATAAGGGTTTTGGTATGTCTGTAGCAGGGAATTTCCTGTTTCTTCTCTTTTTAAAAGACATTAAGTACCTTTAGAAAATCAAAAGAATAAAAAATATTTTTTAAGTATTGGTCCGTAAAAGGGGTTTCGTGCTCGAATCGCCTGAATCGCATGAAACGTACGATTTGAATCACAAATCGTCATTTGAATCGCAAATCAAAAGAGATTTACCCAATTAAGATTTTCACCTCCAATTTGAATCGTTTTGCTTAGGATTCGAATCGAATCGTAGGATTTGAATCACAAATCACCAAGATTTAACAACCATGGTTATAAGTAACCCTCAAATCACCAGGATTTAACAACCAGGGTTATAATTAACCCTCAAGCCACATTATTAAAATATCCTACAAACTCCAACACCTTACATCTATGATCCACCGTGTTTAAATCAGGTCACCTAAAAACCAAAAAATAAAAAATAAAAATCTTAAATCAAAGTGATTAGAATAGAGCAGACTGTGAAATCCACTATGTTGGCCCTCAACACCATCTAATGTGACTCTTGAACCACCATATCCAGCCTCAATGTGAATAAACAGACAGGAACAGTAATTGCTAAACATACCCACAATAATGCAGAAAAGAAATGCTCCCAATGAAAGACTTAACCATGGTAAGTTAATTTTGTTCAGTCAAGCATACAATGCAAAGACAGGAAATGGTCTATTTACCTGCGATCCATCTGCACCCATTCGCTCAAACCCATAATCGAGAATCTACAAATGCATGAAACATTTGTGAGGCTACAACACTAGATAGACAAGCCAGGACCTTTCTACTAGAGCCTCCTGGCTTTCATTCAACAATTACTTTAAATACTGTTGTTCGTGACTTTGGAAAGCATAATATCCTTTCCAGCCTCTGGAAGAAAGTACTTTTTTATCAGAAAAAGTAAATTAAAGCTAAGTTAACAGAAAGACTAAAATAAACATTCTATATTACATTTTTATATGAAAATAATAGTCATTCCAATCCCCCATCTTAAACTGCGTACACCTAAAGGTTGGCTGCTTGAATACTTGCGAATATGGCAGTTTGTATGGGTTGATTTTGCATCAAAAAGTATGCTAGACTGTGAAGCTTTTTTATAAATTATGGTTACGATAATCAATAAATAATCACTGGGTTATTTTTATCCAGTTGTTGCTGGTACTTTAACAAAAATTTCCTTCTTTCTATTCCTTTCTTTTCTGTAGGGAGAGTGCCAGGCAACTCCATATTATGGAGAAACACTTGGAAATCATGATAAACTGCAAAATCTTTATCAGGAGAAAAAGAGGTTCTGAGACTACGATAAACATCTATAGGAAGTTTTTTTTAATATTTGAAAAAGATTAAAGCATTGATAGGTGAGGTCCCAGTCATGCAAATAAATCGAGATTCACACTAAACTAAATTGACCTTACATATTCCATTATTTCAAACTGATAGACAACATTGCCATCAAACGCAGAGCGATGTGATGAACGTGTGCAATCAAAGTATTTCATCAGCGCAGGATCATGGTCACCAACGATAGTGACAGTTTCACCTGCATGACGAAAACATTAGTTACTTTAAAATTTTAGTTCACAGTACCCAGCACTTCAAATTTTCAGGCAAAAATAAAGAAACCGTCTATATTATATAGAAAAGAAATGAAGAAGAAAAAGGAATAAATATACAAATATAGGATTATTATGTATTTCGTAAAACCTACCAACGATTCCATACCAATCAGTTCAGTTCAGTTCATTTGAAGTCGAGACAATGAGATGATAATACAAATTTTAATGTTCTACGTATGTCATTGCCTAAGGGTTTCACCATGTTCTACGTATGTCATTGCCTAAGGTATCACCAACCACAGGCCTTAACAATCACCCAGTTCGAAGCCTTTGAAGTCCTTGCACAATCTAGAATCAGCGAGCCTTCTAGCACCACCATATCCCATGTCAATGGGCCATTTCAAAGGGTTGATAGGTTTTAGTTATTATGAGAAGATTTGGAAGCTCGAGGTTCCCCCAAAAGTTAAAGCAGCCACATATTGTGGATCAGGTTACTGGAGACGATATTTGGAGGCTTTGGAAAGAAAGGAACAATAGAATTTTTTAAGACTCAAACAAGTCTCTCCATGGTTTAACATTAGGTGGAGTTTTCAGATTGGCTCAAGTCATCTTCCACAATACTCAAAATAGAAACCCTACAGATTTTTTGTACAATTGGAGTCGATTGCTTTATGCGCCTCTTGAATATACTTTGCAATTTTCTTTATTTGTTTAGGGAATTCGCATTCCCCCAACACTTGTACATTCTTCTTCTCTTAATGCAATTCTCGTTATTCATAAAAATTATAAGAAAAAAGGGCTATATTGAGACCATCAATCCATGAATCCTCACACGCATATCATGCCATACAAGAATAAAACTGAAAAAAGAAAAAGGTTAAAAGCGTATCTTTAAGCTATAGGGTCCATATTATGACCTCTAATCATAAGAGCATAGACTCTAAGCTCTGAAGGGGGATATCACCGAATCATAGCCACTTCTACCCTAAATGCAAGAATCTTAGCTAATAATTTGTATACGCTTCCATCCAGACTAATCTAATGGTAATCTCCAGGTAATAAAAATCACCGATACCATTACGTAACGGTTTCGGTAAGAGCTAAACCTATACATTGACTGAAACATAAAATAGTGTAGCAGGAAAAGGTAATTTTCAGTAAAAGCAAGTTGCAACCATAAAATATCTTTTTAAAAAATAAAAAACAATGAACTATAATTTTTAGTAGAAAGTATAAACAACTCGTTTATAATAAAATGATTGTTTTACTAATCGTTTATTATAAAGGACCATAAGTGGTGTCGTTATAGTAAAAACGATAAAAAAGGGCGCGAACCATAACGTCTGTTACATAATGGTTTCGGCAAGGTCTGTTACGCACGCCGAAACCGTTATTTAATCCTTGGGTAATCATTGAGATTTGCGGCTCTTCATTTCTTTGAACTTAGCATTGTTAAAAAGTTGGCATTGTCACTTCCTAGTAAGGACACATTCTGGAAATTCTTTGACACAAGCATAACATCTATAATAACTCTAACATATCTTATAGAAATCCATGATTATGATGTGGCCTAAGATCCTTTTCCTTCTTTGACCCAAAATCTTGGGTACGACCTGCCTCCTCCAAAGCTCTTCTTACCAATCACTCATATCAAGAGAAATGTGATTAAATTTCAACCTATAGGCCTACTCTTCCGTGTACAACTAACTATAGATAAAATTGCACAATAGCCTCCCTGATAAGATCCTCCTCCAACAGACACCCATTAACTGTCATGGACTCATCCTCACTTCTTTATATTGGTTTATCCTCTAATTTCAAGGCGTACTCAAGGATAGCCATTAGAGGGGGCTCAGAGATGGAGTGTGTGGGCCATGGAGGTAGGGGTATGTTATTGAGAAGTTTGAGATCTTCTAATCCACGGAAACACTCATTTCTCTGATACATAGGTCAGCGAATGACCTTGTGGACGAGCTAACCAAGCAAGGTGTGGGTAGAAATAGTTTGTGGTGTGAGCCCTCCCAATCTTGATGTTGCTCTTCTTTTTGTCTTATATCTACGTTTTTCTTTGTCCTTTCTAGCTTTGTTTGGGGTCCTCTAAGATGGGAATTGTATCATCTTTTGTAATCTCTTTCGGATTGGTTAACACAAATATACATATGACATTGTTACCGATCAGAGGGAAAAAAAAACAAAAAAATTCCACCTCTATCTAGAAATATGAGGTGCTCTAACATTTCTAGGGAGCTAGTAACAAAGAAAAAACAGATTGCGGATTGTATAGCACTATCACACCTCGGTTAGTAAGAGAATCTGCAATAAAGTTACCTCCGCGACAAAGTATAAACGTGAAGAAAAGAAATAAGGAAACCTGAAAATATATATAATAAATTGGATTTCCTTCCGCCATTACCGGGTGATTGACGAAGATTGAACCTCCATTTTAAGCTTCTGAATAAGAACCATTCAATCCCTTTCTATGAAAATACTCTGAACGATGTGATTAAGACAAAGCAAAAGAGCACCCATTCTGGCCATTGTTTCAGCCACATAGTGCAATGGTCATAACAAGTGTATGTTACGATCATTGTTTTAAAAAGCGGTAGAGGCGCACGCCTTGAGGCGTGCCTCAGGGGGGAGGCGTTAGCAAAACGCTACCAGGCGTTGAGAAAAAGCGTTTGGGGTTGAATAGCGTACGCATTTTTTGAAAAGCGTGAGAAAAGCTTACACATCCAGAGTGGTGTAACACCATTAAGCGCTGTCTTACTGCTGTTATTTACGCTACAAAGACAAGTTACAATCAATGTATTAGAAGCTACCATTTCTCTCTCTCTCCTTTAGAAGTCCAATACCCTATTTTAACATTTTTTTTTAAAAATCAGACATCTTTGTTGAAGACGTCTCCAGTTCTGTAGTTCAACCCAAAGAGGATATCTTCAAACTTCAATACCTCTCCTCATCCTCCTCTAACTCCTCTCTAACTCAAAAATAGAGAGTAGAAAGGAGGGGAAAAGGGGAAAACAGCAGAGAAGAAGAAGGACAACCATACAACCTACTGAAGAGTCTTCAGCTCGACACAAAGAAGAAGAAGAAGAAAAAAAAGAAAGGAATTTCAGGGATATATTCATCTCTCTCTCTCTCCCTCCTTTTTTTTTCGGCCTCCAGATTGTTGCGTTTTTCTGTGTCGGCTTCCT